>CM060321.1:47425088-47445088 GCA_030674155.1 Stramonita haemastoma | reverse complement strand
CTCAGTTTGGTGGCATGGAGTGCCCCTCTCTCCCACCTCCCTCTCCACCATGTCTCTGTCTGTCTGTCTGTCTGTCTGTCTGTCTGTCTGTCTCTGTCTGTCTGTCTGTCTGTCTACATTCATCTTGCATGCATTTCAGACATTGACACCATTGAGATCAACATGGGTCCATACGATTTCATCCTACATTCATCTTGCACGCGTTTCAGACATTGACACCATTGAGATCAACATGGTTAGTTAACACTTTGTACCCCAAGGGTGCAGCTGCACTGCAGTTTCTGTGGACCAGCCCTGCAGCAGCTGAGTGCAGTGTGCACTGGGTCATCATAGTAAAATCCTCATATCTTTTTTGTTTGAATTCCACTTCTTATGAAACTACGGCATTGTGTGGGTAAATGACTGCCCATTATATGTGTGCATAAAAATTTATATTGCATAAAAAAATGTTAATTATGGTGTCAAATTACGTAATTGCTCAAATTTTAAGTGGTGATCCCACTGATGGGCTTATGATTTTTAGGCAATGTATGCAACAGATACAAAACAACAACAACAAAACTATACAAGAATCTCAAATAAACAGGGACAAACATAGGTACTATACAAGTTTTCTTCCAGCATCGCATCAAATGTAATATAATCAAAGGGAACCACTGAACTGTACACATGACACTGTCACAATAAGGATCATGGAATATACAGATAACATTTCTTCCCTAGTCCAAGTAAGTTCCTAAACTTTTCTACACTACTTTATTCGTATGTACAGAATGTTTGCACTTCACCAGGTGGCTTGTAGTTCATTTTCATGTAAACAGTTGGTGTTTATCATAGCGGTACTCACAGTACCAAGGCCACGCCCCTCCCCAGTCACCCCCCACCCTTCCCACCCCTTTAAGCTGGCCTATCTCGCTCCTCAAGCGGCACACAGTCTAGTATCGCGAGACTCAAAGCTCTCACGATCTCTATCCAAAACACGATCTTTATCGGCAACATAATAACTCGTTTAAAACTTCTGTTACTTTGTCAGCAGTGAAAGTATGATGTACCAAAGCCATACTACAAGCATATGACACGTAAAACAACAATAAACACAACAAAAACACGCTCAATTTATATGCAAATTAGCTGTGAACGATGTGCGACTAACGTGGCAGCTAAAGCCAACAAGCTAAAACGACCACGTGAGAATAGAACAGAATGGGAGGGCGAAAGTGAAAGTACCTGCTGTGGTACGGATTAATCCGTACCCCGTCCAGGGGAGATGATTGCGTGGTACGGATTAATCCGCACCCGGGTAGAAAGTGTTAAAGTCTGTCCCAAGCCTAAGGCTTATCAGGCCGGTGCTTAACCCGGTTTCTGTGGCGTTTAGCGACAGAGTCATAGACTCCCCCCAGGATAGGACACCAGTCTATCGCAGGGTTAACCCCTGGCCCAACACAAGGTTGGTATCCCTTTTACACCTGGGTGGGGTGAGAAAATAGCCGTAAAGTGCCTTTTCCAAGGGCACAACGCCATAGCCGAAAGCTGGGATCGAACCCGCAACCTTTAGAATACGAGTCCAACGCCCTAACCACTAGACTACAGTGGCGGCTGAGATCAACATGGGTCCATACGATTTCATCCTACATTCCATCTTGCACGCATTTCAGACATTGACACCATTGAGATCAACATGATTCCATACGATTTTATCTACATTTCATCTGGACACATTTCAGACATTGACACCTTGAGATCCGATCAGACGATGACGGGGCGGGACTGCAGAAGCGCAGGACGTACAACTACCGCGTGGTGATGCTGAAGGGCGACACGGAGCTGGACATGAGGGGCCGATGCAGCGCTGGACAGAAGGTCAGGGCTGCAGCCAGGCTGCTCGCTGTATTCACACCACTTCATGTCACGGCAGATTTCTCTGCGTGACATTCGGGCTGCTCTCTCTCTTTCTCTCTCTCCCCGGGGAGAGCACGTCGCCACAAATGCAGCGCCTACCCGTTATTTTTGTTTTGTTTTTCTTGTCTGCAACTGGAATTTGTTCCCCTATCAGAATGGCTTTTTTTCTACAAAATTTTGCCAAGGACAACCCCCTTGTTGCCATGGGTTCTTTTTTGCTTCTTCCCTCCCTCTGTCTTTGTGGCCGATTCTGTGGTGGTGGTAGTAGAGGGTGGATTTGAGGGTGTGGTGACGGTATCGTTAGGTTGTTTCTTTGTGTTGTATGGTACGGTGCTACTGTAGTCTGTACTGTTCTGAAATCACAGGTAAACCCTCTCCATGACAGTCAGGGTTGAGAGAAGTGCCACCCTTTTTTTGATATAGATTTTGTTATCTGTGTGTGTATTTGTTTTTCTATGGGAGTGGCTTTCTCATACATAATTTTGGCCAGGAACAACTCTCTCATTGCCGTAGACCCTTTAATGTTTCTGAATGGGCGTTGTTGCACCTAGGTTCGTGGTCTCATCTAAATGACTAGCACCCAGACCCACCACTCTGCATCCACTGCACTCACCCACACCCACCACTCTAGGCCTACCTTGTGCTGAAGTATTAAGGTGTGATTTTGTTTCCTTTTTTTGTTTAGGTATGCCTCTGGTTTTCCAAATGTTGTTTGACTAAGTTGCCCTTAGCTTGGCTCTACTGATTATAGCTTAACATCTGGTAGACAGGAGCCATTATTCTCTTTTACAGAGCCCAGATATTGGAAACTGAATGTACTCCAGATCTGTTCCATTGATTTTGATATTCTGAAGGGTGTCTGTACCATTAAAAATGCGTTAAAAAAAACATCCAGCCCCTCAAACTGACCACCATTTAGGCTGCAGAACTGGCTGATTTCTCATTTTGTCACTTTCCGGTGTCTTGCATATCAGTTTGTTCAATCTTTTCCTAGAATTGTCAATTTTTCAATTTTTTTTTTGGGGGGGGGGGTTCATTTTATTGAGTAGTTTTCCATTTCTGGTTGCAAATTAATGGTATGTTGATCAGAAACTGACCTCTGGTACAGTGTCACTCGTGGAGGTAGAGGGTCACAAATGGAAATTCGGTGTATGCACATATTAGAACACCATTCGACAGATAACGTAGCCAAGTGGTTAAGACCATTCAATTCCAGGCCTATGGGTCCATGAAATCGTGGGTTTGAATCTTGGTGTAGGTGTCTGGTGAATTAGAGATGGGAATTTTTATGATCTCCCAGGTCAACTTCAAGTGCAGACCTGCCAGTGCCTTAATTCCCTTTGTGTGAATACACATGCAGAAGATCAGAAATGCACTTTAAAGATCTTGTAATTCATGTCAGCATTTGGTAGATGACAGAAACACGAACATACCCGGCATACATCCTGAAGTCGGAATGCAGCTCCCTAAGTGGTGAGGGGGGGAAAAACTGGTCGCATATGCAAAAATTTCACCATTGGTAAACCTCTGAGCTCGAGCTGAGGAACAAAACCAGAAAGAAGAAGAAGAACCCCATCTATCTCTGGCAGTGGGCCGGCTATGGCCAGAGGTGTGGACAACAGGAACATACCCAGCATGCAGTCTGCAGGCTGTCAAAGAATGGGCTTAGCCAGGTTCAACGTGCCCAAGACATGCAGCCTGGAAGTTTGGGTGTGGTGCTTCAATGACTCTTTTGGCAGTTGAGATAATGCATGTGCGCAGGTTTCATGTTTAGACACCCTCCCTGAAGTTGGAATGCGGCTACCTTAGTGGTGAGTAAAAACGGTTGCATACTAAAAAATCTCACTTATGGTGAACCTTGGAGCTCTAGTTAAGGAATGATCAAAACAAAATGAAATTCAGAACACTCTTACATGTAGTTTTTCAGGTTCTTTTCTTTATTGTGTGAAAATTTTCTTTAATTTTCATTGAACTAAACAGAATGTACCATAAACGTTATTTAGAGTAATAAGGGGAAACAAGGACCATTTTCAGCAACGAGAGATCAGTGAAAGTTGTTTACTGCAAGCAGAGAAGATTTTCTAACAGCTAGTGGATAATACGACTGTTCATTGCAGCTAAGCAAACAATTACAAGCGAAGAAAAGAGAAGATTTTCTAACAGCTAGTGGATAATACGACTGTTCATTGCAGCTAAGCAAACAATTACAAGCGAAGAAAAGAGATGATTTTCTAACAGCCAGTGGATAAACACAACTGTTCATTGCAGCTAAGCAAACAATTACAAGCGAAGAAAAGAGAAGATTTTCTAACAGCCAGTGGATAAACACAACTGTTCATTGCAGCTAAGCGAACAATTACAAGCTAAGAAAAGAGAAGATTTTCTAACAGCCAGTGGATAAACACAACTGTTCATTGCAGCTAAGCGAACAATTACAAGCGAAGAAACAAAAACAAAACCTGGTTTGGGCCCAGGCTGAAGGTGTTGTCTGTTACTGATATGAGCTAAGCACTGCGGCCACCTGGAAAATCCTGTGTTGAGATTGCCTTCAGCCATCACAAGCTCTTAGCATAACAACCTCCACTCTCCTTTTAACTCTCTTAGTCCCGATCCGGGATTTGCTGGGATTGAATAATTACCCCCCCCCCGTAAGTCCCGATCCGGTATTTGCCAGGATTGAATCATTACCCTCCCTAACTCCCAATCCAGGATTGAGTAATTACCTCCCCCCCCCCCCCCCCCGTCCCAATCCGGGATTTGCCAGGATTGAATAATTACCCCTCCTAAGTCCCAATCCGGGGTTTGCCGTGATTTACACACAGTAGATTTCCATCACACTCTGACCATCACTAATTGCTACCACATGTTAAACCTCTATCAAGCTAGAAGGAGAAAACCCTGTAGAGTGTCTGGAAGTAATAATAGCTGCTGGTATGTACTTAAAAGGAGGAAAAGACCAGCGAGCATGTGTGCCTGACCTGATTTTGTGATGGAATGCGAAATCTAGGGGCAGTTTGTGTTCAGAGAATCCGTATGCAAAGAGGGTTAAGGGGAAAAAAAAAAATCCTCTGAAGTTGGAGTAGAGCTGCCTATATGGCGAGGTACTTGAAAAGAGTCACACAGCATGTTCTTCTCACAGTGATACTCAGGTGGGATAAGGGAGTTAATAAGAGTGTATGTCCTGGATGCCCCCCCCCCCCCCCCCCCCTGTGCTCCCCAAAGGTGTTAAGGTGGGGAAGGTGCAACACTTAACAAGCCCTGTGCACCTACCGCCAGTAGACACACACACACCTGTTGGTGACAGGTACTAGCCTCCATCCTGATTCGTCTGGCGTTGGCAGAGACATTCTGCATGAACTGTGGCGTGATTGCACTGGACGAACCCACCACTAACCTGGACAGGGAGAACATTGACAGCTTGGCCCACGCCTTGATCAGGTACAGGTTTGTTGTTGTTTTTTTTGCGGGGGGGGGGGGGGGGGGGGGGGGGGGGGGGCTGAGTGTGTGTGTGTTCCTGGCTAGAACTCTTGAGGTTCACCTATGGTGAGATTTTTCATATGCCATTTGTAATCCTTGACTTTTGGGGGGGAGGGGGGGGGATTTTTTGTTGTTGTAGGTTTATATTCCGATTCTTTTTGTAGGTTTATAATTGTTCTGATTTTAGGGGGAAGGTTTATAATCTTATTCTTTTTGTAGGTTTATTTTCTGATTCTTTTTTCTAGGTTTATAATTATTCTGTGGGGCTTTTTTGGTAGGGTTATAATTATTCTGTGGGGCTTTTTTGGTAGGTTTATAACCATTCTGATTTTTTTTGTAGGTTTATGGTCTGAACATTGTATCTAAACATTGGTGTGTGTGTTTGCGTGTGTGCAAGCGCGCGCGCGTAGAGTGTGTGTTTGTGACATTTTATTTGAAGTTATATAATGTTTGAACAAATAAGAAATGTAGCTCCTTCGTGTGTTTGATTATGATTTGTATCAATATGCCTTGTCAGTATTGTAATTGCCCTTCAGGGATGATTAAAGTGTTTTTGACTTGACTTGACTTGACTTGACTTGATTCTTTTAGTGGGTTTATAGTTTGATTCTTTTTGTAGGTTTATCTTCTGATTCTTTTTGGAGGTTTATACTCTGATTCTTTTTATATATTTTGATTCTTTTTTTAGGTTTATATTCTGATTCTTTTTGTATATTCTGATTCTTTTTGTAGAATTATGTTCTGATTCTTTTTGTAGGTTTATATTCTGATTCTTTTTTGTAGGTTTATAATTCTGATTTCTTTTTGTAGGTTTGTATTGATTCTTTTTGTAGGTTTATATTCTGATTCTTTTTGTAGGTTTATTTTCTGATTCTTTTTTCTAGGTTTATAATTATTCTGTGGGGCTTTTTTGGTAGGGTTATAATTATTCTGTGGGGCTTTTTTGGTAGGTCTATAACCATTCTGATTTTTTTTGTAGGTTTATGGTCTGAACATTGTATCTAAACATTGGTGTGTGTGTTTGCGTGTGTGCAAGCGCGCGCGCGTAGAGTGTGTGTTTGTGACATTTTATTTGAAGTTATATAATGTTTGAACAAATAAGAAATGTAGCTCCTTCGTGTGTTTGATTATGATTTGTATCAATATGCCTGTCAGTATTGTAATTGCCCTTCAGGGATGATTAAAGTGTTTTTGACTTGACTTGACTTGACTTGACTTGATTCTTTTAGTGGGTTTATAGTTTGATTCTTTTTGTAGGTTTATCTTCTGATTCTTTTTGGAGGTTTATACTCTGATTCTTTTTATATATTTTGATTCTTTTTTTAGGTTTATATTCTGATTCTTTTTGTATATTCTGATTCTTTTTGTAGAATTATGTTCTGATTCTTTTTGTAGGTTTATATTCTGATTCTTTTTTGTAGGTTTATAATTCTGATTTCTTTTTGTAGGTTTGTATTGATTCTTTTTGTAGGTTTATATTCTGATTCTTTTTGTAGGTTCATATTCTGATTCTCTCTGTAGGCTTATATTCTGATTCGTTTTGTAGGTTTATATTCTGTTTCTTTTTGTATATTCTGAATCTTTTTGTAGGTTTATATTCTGAATCTTTTTGTAGGTTTATATTGTGATTCTTTTTGTAGGTTTATACTCCGATTCTTTTTGTAGGTTTATATTCCGATTCTTTTTGTAGGTTTATATTTTGATTCTTTTTGTAGGTTTATGATTATTCCAATTTTTTTGTAGGTTTGTATTGATTCTTTTTGTAGCTTTATATTCTGATTCTTTTTGTAGGTTTATATTCTGAATCTTTTTGTAGGTTTATATTCTGATTCTCTCTGTACGCTTATATTCTGATTTGTTTTGTAGGTTTATATTCTGATTCTTTTTGTATATTCTGAATCTTTTTGTAGGTTTATATTGTGATTCTTTTTGTAGGTTTATATGTGGATTCTTTTTGTAAGTTTATAATTAATCAGATTTTTTTTTTTTTTCATTCATGACAGGATCATAGAGATGAGGAAGGGGCGTAACTTCCAGCTGGTGGTGATTACCCATGACGAAGAGTTCGTGGAGCGTCTGGGTCGCTCCAACATGACCGACTTTGTGTGGAAGGTCAACAAGGACGATAAGTGAGTTCACACAGTGGGACGTGACTCCAAGGATCTCTTTGAATTTTTTGTCTTTCTTATCTGCATAAAAGGTAGGGAGAGCTCAGTTGTCAGAGCACTCGCTTCCCCTCCCCCAGTCAAGTTAAGCAGCGTTGAGCGTGGTTACCAGTCGGATGGGTGACCGTTTACACGCCTTGGCTTCAATACAGTTCCCCCAGCTGTAAATCAGTACCTGCCCTCTTTAGAGTCAGGGAAGGTAAAGCAGCGAGGGAGAGGAGATGGGCGCCGCCCTCAATGTGCTGGCCCTAGAGAAGCTGACGCATCTGACACCTCGCTCCCCTACGACCACATAGGTTATGGGACACCTTTACCATTACCTTATCTGCATAGTGTCTGGTCTTATCCTGCGCTTACAACTCTGCTGGAAGTCTACACAACTAACTCATTCCAACTTCAGAGCAGGGTTTTTTTTGTTTTTTATTTTGTTGTTGTTTTTTTACACTAGGATGCATGAAAAAATGATTGTTATGCAAAGGAGTACATAGAGAAATTTTACTAAAGCCACACACACACACACACACACGCACCACACACACACACACCACACACACACACACACTCACACTCTCACACACTCACTCCGCTCCTTTCCACTCCACTCCACTCCACTCATTCACTCACTCACACGAATGTATGGAACACCTTTACCTGAATTTTGTTAGCATTCCACACTGGTGAAGAAAGCCTTCCAGCTCCCCTGTCTAGAACATTTTTCTCAGAAGGTATAACCAGTTCCGCCTTTTATAAGAGTAAGCCATTGCATGCTGGTAGGAACAGATAATAAAAATTTTCGAAATGCTTACACACAGGCATTGTGTTAAGACAGGACAGAAACCAGAATGTGGCTATGTAATCGGTCACATTTGGAAAATCTCACCAATGGTCAACCTCAGAACTCTAGCAGAGGAATAGGAAGGGGGGTGGGGGGGAGCAAAACAAAACTGATTCATTATAGTGTTGACCCGACTGTTGCAGTGGCATCTCGCGGATCAGGAAAGACCCCATACAGGACCTGCACAGAAGATGAAACAAGACGCCACGCAGAGAAGAAATGTCAGCGGTGCTGTTGGCCGGCAGGTTTTGAGGCTGCCTCTTCCCCCTCCTCTCCCTTCTCGGCTTTTAAAATGGACAGTGTCCCCATAGTTGGAATGCGGCTTCTTTAGTGGTGGGAAAAAAATGGTCGCATATGCAAAAATTTCACCATTGGTGAAGAAGCTCCAGATGAGGAACGAAAAAAAAACAAACAAGACAGTTACAGAAGATTGGTCTAAGGGAATGTAACATTCCCTGGGTTAACAATCACATTTGTTGTTTTTAACTTGCATTTTTCATTGCTGTAAGACTTTTTTTTTTTTAAGTGGGTTTTTGTCCATTGTTCCTTGGATTCTTTTGAGATTTTTTGGTCCAGGGTGAATATTATACTCACTCAGGGTCACTGCGAGACACAAGTACACACTGGAGCAAGAGGTTTGTGTGTACAATTGTTTTCAAGTACTTTGTTCTATAGGCATCCATACACAGACACGAGTATGTAACGGACACTGGATGGCTGCTTTTTACTTCTTCTTCTGTGGTGTTAGGAGTTTATAATTAATTGCAAGAGATTTTTCTGAGAGGTTGAATTGAAGAATTGGATTTTCTAGTTGGTATGACATTCATTGTGATTCTGTGATTGGCTGTAGATGTATACACGCTGTTAATGTCATTGAAGAAAATCGTGTGGTTGCTTTTGTCGGGTGTTCCCCAGCTGAGCAGCCTGGATGTTGCTCAGAGTATGCACTCCTGACGTGCTTGTTCCAGGTGAGCATTGCAGTGAGATTGTGGGTACACGCTGGGTGAGAAGTTTGTGTGAGTGATTCTTTGCAAGTGTCTCACCATGTAGGTAGTCAAACTGACTTCAGAGGCTTTTTTTTTTTTCTCTCTCTCTCCTTTGATGGCGAGTATATGTTGTTATTGTGAGAGCTTGTCGTGGATGAAGACAAATCTCAGCATAACATTTCAAATCTTAACAACATTTGAACGTAGGTCTCGGCACTGCTATCACCAAGAATTGACATAGCTGGGGGGGGGGGGGGGGGGTTCACTGCCTTTAATATCCTCGAGTCTTTATTTTCCCAAATTGTCTTTGAAGCTTCTTTCTGTCATAGACACTCGGGCATTTCCAAATGTACAGCTGAACCTTTAAAACCCGCGGCATTGCATCTGTTAGCGTCAATGAACATACTGCAACACAATACCTTTGAAATGTATCTGAGATAAACCTTTGCAAGTACTGAGGAATTTGGACACACACACCAGTCCAGTCCTTCGGATGAGACTATAAACAGAGGTCCCATGTGCGAACACATGCAGAACATCTTGCGCACACGTTAAATCCTGTTCCGCTTTTCGTAAGAGTAGGCCATTGTGTGCCGGTGGGAACAGATGACATTTACAAAATTGCATACACACGGGGACTGGATGTAAAAAAGCACATAAGTGCTTATTCCATTATCCTCAATATAAAAAAAAAAAAAGAAAAAAAGAATAAACACACAGACACACACTTTTCACGTGTATGAAACTGGCGGGATCAATGCTGTTGTCTGGCTGGAAGATTATTCCCCATCTATTTGGAGTAATCATGGTGTATTAGAAAACTGCTGAGTTGACCAGAAAGCCTGGGCCCAGCCCAAAAGCTTTGTCAGTTATTGAGGGAAACCATGTGTCCAGGCCTACATTCAAATGGTGTTAAATCAGTCACCATGGTGGCTTTGTGTCCAGTTTGTGTTAAATCAGTCACCATGGTGGCTTTGT
Source organism: Stramonita haemastoma (assembly GCA_030674155.1). Taxonomy (NCBI): domain Eukaryota; kingdom Metazoa; phylum Mollusca; class Gastropoda; order Neogastropoda; family Muricidae; genus Stramonita; species Stramonita haemastoma. Next base: position 47,434,748 of record CM060321.1, on the reverse strand, counting down.
GTCCAGCTTGTGTTAATTCAGTCACCATGGTGGCTTTGTGTCCAGTTTGTGTTAAATCAGTCACCATGGTGGCTTTGCGTCCAGTTTGTGTTAAATCAGTCACCATGGTGGCTTGTTTGTGTTGATTCATTCACCATGGTGGCTTTGTGTCCAGCTTGTGTTAAATCAGTCACCATGGTGGCTTGTTTGTGTTGATTCAGTCACCATGGTGGCTTTGTGTCCAGCTTGTGTTGATTCAGTCACCATGGTGGCTTTGTGTCCAGCTTGTGTTAATTCATTCACCATGGTGGCTTTGTGTCCAGAATGGCCAGGCCTATTGTATAGACTATTTTGATGAATTAAAATTTTATTTCCAAGTTCACACCACTTGACTGGTATCTGTCATGTTACATAACTTCCTGTTTTTTTTTTTTTTTTTTTTTAAAGAACTGTTGGTTTATTTTTTTGTATTTTACATGTGCTACGTAGATCAGTGGTTTAGAGGTAATGCGCATGTCTAGAAAGCGAGAAGTCACCTTGAGTGGTGGTCTGGATGCAGGTCTTTCGGATGAGACAATAAACTGAGGTCTTGTATGCAGCTTGCATTCAGGGCACATAAAAAACTAGCTGCATTCTGACTTTGGGGGTACATTTGGGAATTGAACCTACCAATTTTGCCAGGACAATTGGAAGATTCCTTCCTGGTTTTTTTATGATTCTCAACTGATAGGTTCTTTTGTTGCGCACAGTCTGAGGTTCTTTTGTTGTGCACAAGTCTGTAAGCACATGGGTCCAACTGGTTTAGAGTCTCCTCTGAAAACCTGACAGTCGGTTTGATATTCCCCCTTCAAACAGAGAAGAAAGAAGAAGGCTGGGAATCAAACCCAGAACCTTACTTACACTTTACCTGTTAGGCAGGTGAACGTCTAAGCCATCTTGTCACCTTCCCTCTTAGATTCACAGAGTGAGATGAGAGATCGAGACTATATTTCATTGTCATGTTGCCTCTAGCTTAGCCAACTCTGCAGCTAGACACCAGAGCTACCAACCTGCTTCATTTTAAAAGAAAAATGAAACAAACAACCCCCTACCAACCAAACAAATAAGTTTTTCTCCAAAGAATAACAGCAATTGCAATTTTTTTTGTTTTTTTGCGCCTCATCTTTTGCAATGTCCCTGTCCTGCTGTTTCCACACCACTCATTTCAATCTCCCTGCCACAGCCATACCCAGGTTCGTTATGTCTCATCCCAGGGTCTAAAGTCCACAGGGAGCCCATCAATATTAGGCTGCCGTAGGGCCACCAGCCAGAGGGGCCCTGCACTTCTGCTGGGTCACTTTGGTGATGTTCAGTGGTGCCTGTTCTGAGCTAACATACGCAGGACACCACCTGCTAAGCCCCCTACTAACGACAGTATTAGCTCTGTTGCGGAGCCAGACCGAGTGAGTCACCCACCTGAGGTGGCGACCACCACAACGTCCTTCCAACGACTGTCCCCCGGCAAACCTCCAACCCCAAAGGCTTTGACACAAACTCACCACAGGCACAGAAGTGTATGGGGAAACCGAATCTGAGGTCACCATGAGACCAGAGCAAGGGGGGCCACCGAATCAGTGGCAATTTTTTCAGAGCATAGAATTTTCCGCGGATTTCCGATTTTTTAAAGCTGATTTCCGCAGGAAAAAAAACTTTCCTCGGAAAAAAAAAATCTGGGGGGAAAAAAAAAACGAAACCAGATGAAATTCTCAAATGGTGCGAGTGTCGTCAAAGGGTTCAGTCCTCACTCACTAGACTCGGTAGCTAAAGCCGATTAGCCTAGGCCTAAGGGCTAGCCTATGTGCAAAATTTAAAAATGGCTAGCATATGCGGGAGAACGATCGTCAATTGGACTCATGCTTATGATGACAGAGGATGCAAAAATGCATGGAAATGGGAGTGGGTGGATGGGGGATCGAAATGTGCTGATTGGTGAGCACATTCGCAAACTGGATGCCGCAGGCAAAGTGTTTTGTGAAGCTTGCCAGTGCGACATTCTTCATGCTAGCTGGGGCCACAGAGTGCTTGAAGACCATTAATTTTGCAAAAGGCAAAACGCAAGGTGATCTACTCCATCCGTGGGAATACAACTCTTGCAGACTGACACAGAGAAAAATACTGCTGTGGACAACACTCAGCATATCCAAGCAGGGAAGAAAACATTATGCAACTTCTTCAGAAAATGAGAAACAGAACAAGTGTACATAAACAGGCAGACATAGGATATCAGGCATGGTAACAAAACCCACACAGAACCCGTCAAGGGATAAGATGCAACGCTTCCATGCCCAGTACTTCCCTTCTCTTCTTTACATCACCAGTCTACTAGGTATCTGTTGACAGAAGGGTGTCGGTTGCAGCTGTAGGAGGGGTGAAGAAGGATAGTAGGAAGAGGGGGGGGGGGGGGCTTTCACTGGCTGCCTTCAGCCGTGTATGGGGTCAGAGAGCAATGTTTACAGTATCATAATAATCTCTTTCTGCGAAGGACTGGCGGTGTATGTCTGTCTGTCTGTCTGTCTCTCAAACACACACACACACACTCTCTTTCTCTCTCTCTCTTCACCTCTCCCTCTCTCTTACACCCCCCTCTCTCTGTTTGTCTGTCTGTGTGTGTCTGCCCTTTCTTTCTCTTTCTTCCTCTATCTGCATTTGTGCACATTTGTCTAGAAATGTAATAATTTTTGCTATGTGATTACTTGAGTATAGAACTTCAACTCCTTTAGATTGAAAAAATGACAAAGTCATACTTGGAGAGCTTATTTTAGGGCAGAAATTGCTTAATGTGAAAACTGAAATTAGTTCAAGGAGAGGCCTTTTAATAGGCTAGAATTGTCAAAAAACCTTCAGCTTCAGGGGGCATTGCCCCCTGACCCCCACAAGGGGCTCTGCCCCTTGACCCCACCAGGGGGCAATGCCCCCTGGATCCCCACTACATTTCAGGGAAAAGTGCTTTTCCTCCAGTACTATGCCTGGATATCACTACATACATACATCCCCTTTTTTTAGTTCTGCAATTAGTTGTTGAATGTTTATGTCCTCATTTCTCTCACTCACTGTTTTTGTCTGTCTGTCTGTCTCTCTCCTGTCTCTGTCTCTATGTTTTCCATTAACCATCATAGTTGTACACACAAACTTATGTTACGGCTACCCAGAAGGGATCTTTTCAAAACAAGTTTGACATACTCTGGTGGTTCTATATGAAAGGTCTAAAATTCTCTCTCTCTCTCTCTCACACACACACACACACGTCTCCACAATGCTCAAAATGGTGCCTGGAGAGACCTCCAAATTGCCTTTAAAATGCTAAAAATCATTTTCGGCCGGGGGGCTTCACCCCCCTGGACCCCCCAGCAGGGCTTTGCCCCTGCACCCCACTGGGGCCTAAGCGGCCCCCGGCTTAGTTTCCTCTTTTTCTCTGCCAATTCTACACTCTGATTACTGCATGATCAGTGGTGATGAGGGGGATGTAATGATGCTGCTATAGAAGTGCATCTGCTTTGAGACTACTTGACAGGGTTGCACTCTACACTTACTATCATAATATATCCCAGCGTCAACTGGGCCCAAGAAATATAGACACCTGCAGTGTTGGTCAGGTAATTTGAGCAACACTATGAAATTCACATCTGTGAAATGGATGAAGCTTGACTGTGTGGTCCCAGTCTTCCCATTGAGCCCACAGCACACTCACTCTGGGTAGGAGCCGGCCAAAGTCCAAAAAAATTCCTATGACTCTTATGGGATTCAAACCCGCAACCTTCCAGTCCGAAATCCAATGCACTAACCACTGTGCCATGGCGGCTGGTGCAATTGCCATTCTACCAAAGGTAGCAAGCAATTGCTTAACACTCATTAAACCTTTGAGCAAAGAGAAATTGAGACCCACTTCTAGATCACCCAAGCTTACATTTACAACCAATCGTGTAACAGACAATGATCTTTAAGTAGCAATGTTATCACTAAGCTTAAGACACACTGAAGGGGTCACTACCCAAACCATTCTTTTCCTCCAGGCAAATGAAACCAAGTCAGGCTAACAGAGACACACACACACACACACACACAAAGAGACAGACAGGCTGGAAAACGGGCAGGTGACAGAAAAGCATATATATAGAAAAAATGGAACAAACCTCTCCAGGACAACCAAACATTTGTCTGCTGTTTTAATTCACAAAGCTCTCCGAAATGCGGCTACCTTAATGGTGGGCAAAAACAGCTATATACGCAAAAATATCACCACTGATGAAGCTTGAGTTCCAGCTGCAGGACACCCCCCCCCCCCCCCCCCCCCCCCCCAAGAAAAAATTGCAAAGCATTTTGTGTGTTAACATTCTGGCCAGCCATGTACAATGTAAAAAAAATGATAATCACAAGCAACATGTATTCTGCAGGCAAAGTATGGAGACCTAGGATGTGTTTTAAAATGTTATATTCAGATTGTCTTCAGCCATGACATCTGAAAAAAAAAAAAATCCTCTGAAATCAGGGTATGGTTGCCTATGTGATGAAGTGCTGTAACCTTTAACACTCTGCAGGTACATCATGGTGCCGAACAGAATATTTTCCTTGCATCTGCAGGCACATTGTGTCCTTGAACATAGTGTCAAAATGTTGCCGCTCATCAGCACAGTTTCTGATACTATCAATGGCAACACACGTCCCTTTTCATTCAAAGTGTGGCTGAAGTTTCCTCTACTGTCTGCCACTTGCATTTTCTTCAACACAACACGCAACAGCGAATTTTTGAAAAGTAAAAATCAATTTTCGGGATTTGTTCAACACCAAAATGGTGGACACCAATTCTAAACAATTTTTGCTGGAAATATCCATCGAACCTGACTCAGAAAATGATTTTGAAGGCTTCAAACTTGTTAAAATCGACTTTGAAGTGTCGGTAAGTGATCTAGGTCACAATAATAGTGTTTGTAGTGAGATCAGATGATGATCATGAATACGATGTTCCAAGCGGCCATATACATTTGTCGCAGGCCAGTATCACGGAAATTTCTGGTCGAAAGAAGATGCCTGATGGTATTTTTGAGAAAAAGCTGTTTTATTTCTTTATGACAGACAAAATAATCACTTTGTGACTGAGTGGAGTGCCACAGTCAGGTAGATGATGATCATGAAGACGATGTTCGAAGTCACCATGAACATTTCTTGATGATCGATTTCACAGAAACTTTTTGTTCAAAAGAAGATACCTTCATGGTATTTCTGAAGAATAACTGTTTAAAAGATGAAATAATCACTTTGTTTGTGACTGAAGTACAACAGTGAATAAAATCAAATCAACGTTTGCAGTTTTTGGTTTTTCTTTGGGTTTTTTTTTTGTCAAAACATGCCTTATATGAGTACATTCATCATCTATTCTTTTATTCATGTACAAAATCTGAAGTCTCTACATTAAATGCATCCACAGTTACAATGGTTCTAAACAAGTAGAAGCAAAACTGGTCCCCAAAGATTACAGGTTAAAAGGTTAACATTAAAGGTTAAAAGAGAAGTACATGGAAACTTCCAAGGCCAAATCAAAATACTGTTATGCATTACAATGTTGTGCTGCGATTGTCTTCAGCAATGAGAAGCTCTTTGCATAACAACAGGCACTCTCAAATGTAGGAGAAAAAATCTGAAATAGAAGTACATAAAAACTTCTCATCAAGGGTATACTTACAGTCTCACAGTGATTCTTAGGTGGGATGAAGCAACAACAGGCATTGTAGTGTACTTGAAAAAATAAACACATTGAGTAACAATTATATAATCCAGAAACACATTTACAAAAGTAAAAATTTAAAGAAAAAAAAACCTCAGGCATTCCAATAGACATCAATATCTTAAACCTTAAACCCATGCCCCCCACCCTCCCCTCCCCCCAACCTGAACAACCCCCAAAACAATAAAAACACCCAAAACTCCAGTAAACCACAAAGCACAGAAACCAACCGAACTACAAAAAAACAGAGAACGTCTATCATCAAAGTAGCAAAGGTTTCATTCACCTAGAGTGCTGACTCCCCAAAACTGTCCATGTTAAAAAAAAAAAAAGACCAAAAAATCCCCCCCCCCCCAACCCAAAGAGGGCAGGGGAAAAGGAGAAATGAGAGGGCGTGTCAGATCTGTCACCTGACAAGTATGCTCACAGGCGTCGTCCTTCTCGTGGCCTTGGTCATTCTTTATTCCAGCTCCTGAATAGAACGCCTCTCGATCTTGGAGTTGCCCCTGCAACATAGCTTATCATACTTATTAACAAGACACACCCATGTCAGCAACATGACACACCCACATCAACACCGCTACACACCCATATCAACACCACTATACACCCATATCAACACCACAACACACCCACATCAACACCACTACACACCCACATCAACACCACTACACACCCATATCAACACCACTACACACCCACATCAACACCACTACACACCCACATCAACACCACTACACACCCACATCAACACTACACACCCGCATCAACACCACTACACACCCACATCAACACCACAACACACCCACATCAACACCACAACACACCCGCATCAACACCACTACACACCCGCATCAACACCACTACACACCCACATCAACACCACTACACACCCACATCAACACCACTATACACCCATATCAACACCACAACACACCCACATCAACACCACTACACACCCGCATCAACACCACTACACACCCGCATCAACACCACTACACACCCGCATCAACACCACTACACACCCGCATCAACACCACTATACACCCATAACACCACTACACACCCGCATCAACACCACTACACACCCACATCAACACCACTATACATCAACACCACTACACACCCACATCAACACCACTATACACCCATATCAACACCACAACACACCCACATCAACACCACTACACACCCATATCAACACCACTACACACCCGCATCAACACCACTACACACCCGCATCAACACCACTACACACCCACATCAACACAACTACACACCCATATCAACACCACTACACACCCACATCAACACAACACACCCACATCAACACCACAACACACCCACATCAACACCACTACACACCCACATCAACACCACTACACACCCATATCAACACCACTACACACCCGCATCAACACCACTACACACCCACATCAACACCACTACACACCCATATCAACACCACTACACACCCACATCAACACAACACACCCACATCAACACCACTACACACCCACATCAACACCACTACACCCACATCAACACCACTACACACCCACATCAACACAACACACCCACATCAACACCACTACACACCCGCATCAACACCACTACACACCCGCATCAACACCACTACACACCCATATCAACACCACAAACACACCCACATCAACACCACTACACACCCGCATCAACACCACTACACACCCATATCAACACCACTACACACCCACCACTACATATCCATACCAACACCACTACACACCCACCACTACATATCCATACCAACACCACTACATATCCATACCAACACCACTACACACCCACCACTACATATCCATACCAACACCACTCACACCCACCACTACATATCCATACCAACACCACTACACACCCACCACTACATATCCATACCAACACCACTACACACCCACCACTACATATCCATACCAACACCACTACACACCCACCACTACATATCCATACCAACACCACTATGCATCCACAAATATATGACACCCATGTCAGTAAAACACACCCAACACTATACATCAATATTGTCAACACCGCTACACACCATATCAACATGACACACCAATGTCAGCAACAATACACACCCATATCAACATCATGACAAACCCATATCAACACAAGATGATGAGAGACAGACAGAGAAAGAGGGAGAGATAGACAGAAAGAGGGAGAGCTCCAAAATGGTTCATTTTTGAAAAGGCCAACAAACCATCCAAAAAAAGGGCTGCTGAACAGAGTAAGGATACAAGGATAAGTACTGCTACGACCCCAAAAAACAAACAAAACAAAATTACCAAGCAAACCCACGGTCAGAAACTGACAACTACTATGAAAAAGCAACAAGAAACGGACCTACCTCAGAGAGAGGGAGAAACAAGAGAGACAGGCAGAGAGAGAGGGGGGGGGGGCACAGTGCCAACACTGCCCAAAGAGACCACCAACAAACCTCCCTGACTGTCAACTCACTTGTCGTCCCTGAAGAGCTTCCACACAAACTCTGTCATTTCTGCTTGACGCAGACGCTCCACGAATTCTACGCTGTGTGTGATCACCAGCAGCTGCCGGTTACGCCCCTTCCTTTCCTCCATGATGCTGCCAAGACAGAACAGCAAGAAGAGACTCGGTATGTATCAAAACTTCAAAGGGGGGGGGGGGGAGGGGGCTGAAAATAAACAAGAATATATTGATTTTTAAAAATTTCATTTGAATCTTTGATAAATCATTTTCAAAATGATTGAGAAGTTGGTACCCGCACTTAACTTTCCTCACTACTTTTTCCTCAAGAATGTATTGAAGTATGCAGAAAAACAGTTAACTGCCTTTTTGTGTGTAGTGGTGTGATCTTGCAGTGATTGGGGAAGGGGGGGGGGGGTTGTATCTTGTCTAGATTACCAAGGAAGGGGAAGAAAAAGTGAAAGAGAGGAAACTTCCTGAGGAATAAGTCTAGATAAAACAATAACTTTGTCCCGGGCCAAAAGCAGTCAGTTACTGATGTAAAGCAAAGTGCCAAGGCCTATGAACATGTTATGTTGTAAAATGTTATGTTGAGATTGACTTCAGCCATGACAAGCTCTTAACATAACAACCTGCACTCTCCTTTCCAAGGAGAAAAAAATCCTCTGAAGTCAGAGTATGACCGCCTACACTGCAAGGTGCTTAAAAACGGCCATACACACAAACTTCTCATCCAGTGTGCAATTTCAATCTCACAGTGATTCCCAGGTGGGATGAACGAGTCAGAGTGCACATTCTGGGGACCCCCAGGGTGTTAAGCTGGGGAGCGCGCAAGAACAACAACAGACAAGAACCAACATGTTACTTTGTTTCAGGCCCATAAAACTACCTGCTGTAAGAAACAGCTAATGACTGTGACCTGACCTTAACATAGGATGAGTAAGAAAACTATATCCTGAATGTTAATCAGAACCCTGGGGGTTGATAGAGCAAAGGTTTAATTAATCAGGCGTCGGAGGTTGCTGATATAGAATGTTCTCTGCCAGGAGATGAGGGGACCAGGAAGGTGTAGTTTTGGGTTGTAAAATTCGGCTGTTGACCATGAAGGTCTGTTCTGCAGCACGACCAGCATGATCTGATCCACTGTGTCCCGAGTCATGCTAACAAGGAAATCTGATCATTGCCTTGCATTTTGCAAAATAACTTGTAGAACCATGAAGGTCTGTGAGGAAAAAAATGTTGAAATACTTTGGAAGTGTGAACATGTACATGTAATGTTTTGGTAATTTGTTGAAATGTTTTGTTCTGGTGATATTTCTATGTTTTCTTGAAAAATTGTCAATCAAGGAGGGAATTCTAAGAAGTGTTTAAAAGGCTGAGAAGAGATCCCACTGCATAAGCCTTGCCTGTGTATGAATCCCGTGTGATTGAAG
>CM060321.1:47380088-47420088 GCA_030674155.1 Stramonita haemastoma | reverse complement strand
GTACCTTTTGCATTCCATCTTTCACTCTTGCTCTCTTAGAATGCTGGGTTCATACAGACTTTTCATTAATCTATGAAATTCCAGGACATTTCAAGACTATTAAAGGATTCTTTTAAGAAATTCAAAAGGGGTGCAATTCATGCAGTATTACATTTCTAATGTACACTCAATTTAATTCAAACACTTTATCATCTCAGAGACAGAGATTTCCAAGCAGGTTACAAGCCATACCTAAAAACAGTAAACATATAAACATAACTTAATGGAAAAAATACCACAACACAGTATCCAAACACCAGCACACACCCATCACAATATAAAAAGCACCCACAAATCAACAATACCTCAGCCAGTCATAAACTCACCCTAGTAAAATCACAAACACCTGTGTGTGCACCGGTATGCCCATGCATCCATCCACACACACACACACACACACACACACACACACACACACACACACACACACACACACACACACACATTAAAAACATTCGTACACATGCGCACATGTTTTTATAACATAAAACCAATTTCTTATGAAATGTTGTATGAAACGACAAATATCAATAAAATCAATACTCTATTCTATTAAAATTATTTATCACAGTCTACCCCCCCCCCCCCTAAAAAAAAACAAACACAGATACAAAAAAAAACCCATACAAAACAACAAAAAACACACATACACATTTTTATGACATAAACCAAATTGCTATAACATATTGTATGATTAAACAAATACATTGGTATTTGTTTAATCATACAATATGCTACCCATCAAAATACTGGACACATTTTAAAATGATAAAGGTAGCCTTTCCTATGTTTCAGAATGTCCCATCCCTTTTACCCTGAGCTCTGTATCTTCCTTGCAGTGCATTTTCTCTCATGTGACAGACAACAATAACAGGGGCCTGACAGCATTTATAGCATCCCCACTTTCTGGAAATTCTGTGCTAGGAAGTCCCTCTTTTCTATCCCTCTCCTTGTTTCTGCCTTGTTCTTTTTCTTCCTGTCATCTCCTTCTTGCCTATTTTCTGCCTTCATGGTCCATTCTCCTGGGTTTTTTTTTTTTTTTCAGAAACACTTAAAAAAATTAACAGTTCTCTCACATGCCGTAAAGTCAGATGCACTAGGTCTGACTTGTCAGGTGCTTAACAGCAGAGCAACGCATTTTAGCTCATATAACTGACAACAATAGTCACTGTCTGAGCGTTTGACGAAGAAAAAGAAGATAATCCACAGAAAGAACAAGATTGATTTTTCACACAGCAGTTTCCCCAGCCAAAAGAAATCAGTTTTGAAGTCAAAGTTACCAATGAGAAATCAATGCACTTCTTTTCTGCCAGTATCCTTCTTGAGAAAATCCTGTCATGACCATTTTATTTTAATTTTCGTTCCTCGACCAGAGCTATGAGGAACTCCAAGGGTGAGATTTTGCATACGCAACTGTTTTCAACCACTATTTAAGTAGCCCCATTCTGCCTTCGGAGATGGTATATAGACATGACACCTGTGTGCATGCACTTTTTTAAAAGTCTTGTCAACCGTTCCAACTGGCACAAAACGATCTATTCTTTTGAAAGGCCTGAAGGGTTTTAATGTGTGCACATGATGATCTTCCTGTGTTTGCATACCAGACCTTGGTTTATAGCTTCATCCGAAAGACTTTTGGGAGACAGGAGTCAGTACTAATGTGAACTCCAGGGTAAAATTCCATAAAACAGGCGCCTCTGGTGGCTTGATCCCGGGCCACCAGACCACACACGTAACACTCTAACCAGTAGGCTATCCCACCCCCATGATAGGATATAAAAACTGCCTTTACCCATCAGCTGCCACTCTATAACAAAGAATTTGTGTCAAGGGAAATGGTTGGTCTAACAGCCCAAGTAGTTTCCACCTTTGATTTGTTTTAACAAGATATAGTGCTATATAAGTTCCATGTATTATTATTATTATTATCATCATTATTATTATTATTATTATTATTATTATTATTATTATTATTATTATTATTATTATTATTATTATCATTATTATTATTATTATTACCTTTTTAAAACACTACTTGGGGAAGGGTAGCATTGTGGTTAGCCTGCTGTGTCCACATACTGTAACACATTATCTTCCGCAGAGGTTAAAAAATAAAAAAATGGTCTTCCATTTGGTAAGAGTAGGCCCTTTCACGCTGGTACGAACAAATGACAAAATTTTTTTCAAAACTCATACACACAGGTGTGGCGTCTAGACACCATCCTCAAAGTTGGAATGTGGCTACATTGATGGTGGGGGAAAAAACAAACAAACAAACAAACAAACAAACAAACAAACAAAAAAGTCTGAGATACAAACTTTGGTTGCATATATGCAAAATTTCACTGTTGGTAAACCTTGAAGCTCTACCTGAGAAAAAAACAAACACCATCCCCCCCTCCACCACTGTTTACATTAAAAAAAAAAAATTATATGTGCCTTAGCTGGATGTACAGCATGTCACTTTGTGCAATGTCTGGCAGCCTTCCACTGCTATAACTACAGCCCAGCTCCAAAGACTTAAGAACTGGATGTTCTTTTCCACTGCACACAGGCTTTCAGCTCATAACACTGAGCCCAAACAAAGCTCCTGGCTTTGTATCAGGCTACTTAACAAAAAAACAAACAAACAAGAAAGCAAAAAATCAAATGCACAAGCTTCACCTTTTGGTTTCTGTTTGGTTTGTTTCTCAGCTAGAGCTCTGAGGTTCACTAAAGGTGAGATTTTGTGTCTGCAACCATTTACCCACCATTTAACCCTTTTCGTCCCATATAAAACTGAGTGGTCTCATTCTCCAGACAAGGAAATTATGAACGGTGACTGCTGAAAAAGGGTGAAGTCAGAAAAATAACCATCAAAACTCTCTTTTTCAATGGATTGTTGTGAAATTTGATGTGCATGTTGACAAATAATTTTGAAAGCATGTTTTAAATGCATGTGGGAAAAATCTGGTTAGTTTTCATAACCACTCGCACTCTACCACCCCTACCTTGACAATGCCCCCAGCTCCTCACACTGTGACCTTGGATGTTGTTTGTTTCATGTCATCTAGTAGCGCTACCTTCAATCAGCATAGACACGCTTTCTTCTTCACTCACACTGCTATCAGCATCAATTTCAATATCTTCACTTTCATTCTCTTCTGAAACAGGCTTCCACCCATCATCAAACCCACCAGTGTTGCACCCACTGACGTCATTCATGAACAGCCCCCCATGAACCTCAGAAGTCAATAAAATTCTTTGATTTGCCTTATTGTCTGCATTGAACACACAGTTGACATGTGGCACAGGAAGAACCGAGATTAATCTCCCTTCATAAAAATTAAAAGGAAGTTAGCAAGGCTAACCAAAACTATTAAAAAAAACACCTGAAAGTAATGTTCGAGACACAGGTCCCTAGTTCTGCAGTCTCTTTGAAACGAGTCGGTCACTGCAGGAAGAAATGTGTTACAGTAGTCTCTTTGCAACTTCTTGGATTTGGGGCATTTTCCTTAAACCATCCTTCCATAATGGTAGCTAGACTCTGTATTCAGAGTACGAAATGAGACAGTAAAGCGTACCGTTTCCCCGATAGGTGTCTTTCCACTTCTCCTGATGACCCGGTTTATCTCGATCATTTTCTGGTCGTGGTAGTCACTGATGGCACATTTCAGCGCCTTGTGATAATTCTCCAGGTCCTTAATGGCTAGTTCTGTCGTCTGTAAAACCACAAGCCACACAAAACAATGCTAATATGGTGTTGCCAGATACATGTTGACTGTGGTAAGTTAGTCAGTCTTCAACTTTAAATGTATTTCCACTTTCAATCAATCTTCAACTTTTAACGGTTTTTTTTTTCATTTTAAGTGATACTAAACAACCCTAAAATAGGAGACTGGAGGGAGGGAGAGAGAGAGAGAGAGAGAGAGAGAGAGAGAGAGAGAGAGAGAGAGAGAGAGAGAGAAAGAGAGAAAGAGAGAAAGAGAGAGAGAGATTGATTTATTCTTTTATACTGAGGATAATGGAATAAGCAATCATATGCTTTTTTACATCCAGTCCCCGTGTGTATGCAGTTTTGTAAATGTCATCTGTTCCCACTGGCACACGATGGCCTACTCTTACGAAAAGTGGAACTGGATTTAACATGTGCGCAAGATGTTCTGCGTGCGTTCGCAAATGGGGCCTCGGTTTTAAAGTCTCATCCGAAGGACTTTTGGGGAGAGTGGAGTCAGCACTGATGTTAACTCCAGGAGAAAAATCTCCTCGACCAGACTCGAACAATGGTCGTCAAATTGCCAGCGCAATGTTCTGACCACTAGGTGATCCGTCTGAGAGAGAGAGAGCTATAGTAGTGTGGGAGTGTGTGCATATGTTGCCGTGTGTGTGTGTGTGTGTGTGTGTGTGTGTGTGTGTGTGTGTGTGTGTGTGTGTGAGCGCGCGCGCATATGTGTGCGTGCGTGCGTGTGAATGTGTGTGTGTGTATGTGTGTATGTGTGTGTACGTATCTGTGTGTGTGCATCTGTGTGTGTTTGTGTGTGTGGTACATAGTAACAACAAATTCTTGTTTGTCGTCACTCAGACAGCAGCTATTGCTGTCTGTCATATGAGTGAAAAAGGGTTGCGCTGCCATGAAGTGACGTGAAGTGCACCTGACTTCATCAAGGTAACAACAAATGAGACAGCATGCCTAACATTAACAGGTCAAGAAATAAAAAATTTTATTAAAAAATTTTAAAAACCGAAATAAGAAACTACAATAAATGTCCTACAGGACTTAACAATAAACTTAATGTAAGGATATGAAGCCTCCTCTCCCTGTCTTTTCAAAGTATTCCATTGAAGATGTTTTTAGTCATGCAAATGTAATGTTCCCCCGTGCACTACCTGGGAAATTTGCTAAAAAAGCTGAGAATAGGACTGCTGTTCCCTGCCAGGCATGTCGTAAAAGGCGACTAAGGAGGGTCTCACTTGTCAGGTCAGGCTTGCCTGCTACCAGTAATCCATGCTAAACTGGTACTACCTGTCGTGTGTGGGGGAAGCACACCCCAACAGAAAAAAGCCTGGTCCTCCAGGTTGGGGGCTGGCCCTCCAGGTTGGGGGTTGGGCACAGGGCCAACAACCCTGTCTCGTAAAAAACAGTATGTTACAGAAACAGCAACAAAGAAAAATACTACCTCTGTGTGTGAGGGGCCTTCCGAGCCCAGTGAGGCTCGAATGAATGCTGGTGGCCAAAGCCGAGAGGACGTTGCCAGTAGGATAAGGATGGACCTGAACACCACCAAAACCAAGATCAGACTAGGACATTGGAATGTAAGAACAATGTATGAAACAGGCAAGCTGGCACAAGTAACATCAGAAATGAGACGATTCAAGCTTCATGTCCTAGGTGTGAGTGAGAGCAGATGGACTGGATCTGGGAGGATGAAAACCACCACTGGAGAAACCGTCCTCTACTCTGGGAGAGACGACAACATGCACCATGAGGGAGTTGCCATCATCCTCAAGAAAGGTGTAGAGCAATGCCTGCTAGAATGGAAGCCAGTAAACAACAGACTTATGAGTGCCAGATTGAAGGGCAGGCACATCAACATCTCCATCATTCAGTGCTATGCACCAACCAACGACAGTAGCAAAGAAGACAAAGACAATTTCTACAGCCAGCTCCAGACAGAGACAGAAAAAAACCCACGGCACGACCTTCTAGTCATCATGGGGGATCTGAATGCTAAGGTCGGAAATGACAACACCGACTATGAACAAGTCATGGGGAAGCATGGTATGGGGACCAATACTGACAACGGAGAGAGACTGGTAGAATTCTGTGCCATGAACAACCTGGTGATAGGAGGGACCCTCTTCACGCACCGTGACATCCACAAGCTGACCTGGAACTCGCCAAATGGAAGAGACAGGAACCAGATTGACCACTTGATGATCAACGGTGTATGGCGACGCTCCCCTCTGGACGTGAAGACCATGCGCAGTGCGGACATCGGAAGTGACCATCACCTTGTGACAGCAACCATCCAGACAAAGTTGAAGAAGACTGAAGCCAGGACAGCCACTCAGGCACACTTTGACACCCAGTGACTGAGAAGCAACACCATAAAGGCTGACTTTATCTGTGACCTAAGGAACAGATTTCAGACCTTACAGGATCTGACAGATCAACAGGACATAGACTCAACATGGAAGCATATTGCCATGATATACACAGAGAGCAGCAAGTCGACGTTAGGCCACCAAAAGAAGAAGACAAATAAAGACTGGATCCAGCAGGAGACATTAGATGCCATCGAGGAGAGAAGACAGATCAAGAAAAGAATGCTGCAGACAAAATCCCCACGACTACAAGAGAGACAAGAAGAGATGTATAGAGAGGCTAACAAGAAAGTGAAGAGACTTGCACGCCGCGATAAGAGAGATGCCATGGATCAACTTGCAGCTGAAGTGGAGGATGCGGCAGCAAAAGGGGAGCAGGGAAGAGTCTTCAGGATCACAAAGCAAGTGTGAGGCAAGTTCAAGGGGAGCACAGGGGGCCCAGTCAAGGACAAACAGGGAAAACTGCTGACAACTGAGAAAGAACAAGAAAATAGATGGACCGAACACTTCAGGGAAGTTCTCAATCGACCATCTCCTGAAGAGACAACGGACATTCCAGAAGCTGCAGGAGACCTGGACATTGACACTGACCCTCCGTCAAAAGAAGAAATAGTGGCTGCGATCAAGACACTCTAAAATGGCAAGTCACCAGGCCAGGACAACCTTGATGCAGAACTGTTCAAGGCCGATCCTGAGCTGGCAGTGACCATTCTTCAGCCACTGTTCACAGCCATATGGGAGGGAGAAAAAGTACCTGATGACTGGACCAAAGGGGTAATTGTCAAGATCCCCAAGAAAGGAGCCCTGAACGACTGCAATAACTGGAGAGGAATCACCCTTCTGTCAGTGCCAAGCAAGATACTGGCCAAGGTCATCATCAGAAGAATGTCAGATGCTGTAGACAAGTCATTGAGAAAAGAGCAAGCAGGGTTCAGAAAACAAAGAAGTTGTACTGATCAGATCTTCGCACTACGTACCATCATTGAACAGTGCACCGAGTGGCAAAGGCAACTATATGTGAATTTCGTTAATTTTGAAAAGGCCTTTGACAGTATTCACAGGGACAGCCTTTGGAACATCCTACGACACTATGGCATTCCATCCAAGCTGGTAAACCTGATTAAGAGCTTCTATAACAACTTCAGATGCTCAGTAGGCCTTAGTGACACACTCTTTGAAGTCAAGACAGGTGTAAGACAAGGATGTGTAATGTCAGCAGTTCTCTTCAATCTTGTCATTGATTGGGTCATGAGGCAGACAACAGAAGACACTCCAAGAGGGATCAGATGGAACCTCTTCTCAACTCTTGATGACTTGGACTTTGCAGATGACCTGGCGCTACTGTCCCACACACACCAGCATATACAGGACAAGACCAGCAGACTTCAAACCTTCGGACGGCAAGTGGGGCTACGAATCAGCACCAAGAAGACAGAGACAATGACACTAAATGTTAAAACACCAGTCCCTGTGAAAGTGAATGGAACAGATTTACGCCAGGCAGACAAATTAATGTATCTGGGCAGCATCATCAAACCTGAGGGCGGCACCAAAGAAGACATCCACAGCAGACTGGGAAAGGCCAGGAATGTGTTTAGGGAGATGAACAACATCTGGAGATCTCCACAGTACGGTACCAACACCAAGCTGAAGTTGTACCAGAGCTGTGTTGTGTCTACACTCCTGTATGGATCTGAATGTTGGAGGATGGCCGAGACGGATCTTGCCGAACTTAGATCCTTCCATACCACCTGCCTCCGGAGAATCCTTCGAATCTTTTTGGCCAGAAAAGATTTCCAATGAAGATCTACTGAGGAAATGCAACCAAACTGACATGGGCACCATCATTAGCAAACGAAGATGGAGATGGATTGGGCATATACTCCAGAGAGACACACAATCTATTGCAAGAACAGCACTGCACTGGACCCCAGACGGCAAGAGAAAGAGAGGAAGACCAAGAACAACAAGGAGGAGGACAGTGGAATGTGAGATGGAAGCCATGCAGCACTCTTGGAGTTCATTGACCAGGCTGGCCCAGGATAGGCAGGGGTGGAAAGTCTTTGATGCTGCCCTACACACCACTGGGTGTAAAGGATGATGATGATGATGATGAAATGTAATGTTTGACATTGCTGAAAGTTCACTGCTTTGTGAGCTGCGGTGTGTGTGTTTGTGTGTGTGTGTGCATGTGTGTGCGCATGCGTGCGTGCATGCGCATGCAGTGTGTGTGTGTGCACGAGTGCATAGCACACATATGTGTGAGCATGTGTATGTGTAAGTGAATTAGTGTAAAGGAGTATGTGTGTGTGAGTGCCAGTAAGCTGGAGTTAGTGAGAGTATGACACTGTGAACATGAGAATGAGTGTATGTGTAGCATGCATGTGTCTGTATGCATATGTGTGTATGTTGTGTTCTATGACAATGGACAATGAAAAGGGGGGGATAGCCTCTATGTTGGGCATGTAGTTACCAGTCAATTCACTTACCCTCACATCAGTCATCTAAGCACTTACCCCCAAGTCAGTCATACAAGCACTTGCCCCCAAGTTAGCCATACAAGCACTTACCCCCAAGTCAGTCATCTTGCCACTTACCTTCTAAAGTCAGTCATCTATACACTTACACACAAGTAAAAGATCTTGGTATATCATAAGTCAGTTATCTAGACATTTAGCCTCATGTTTGTCACCTTGGCACTTACCCTCATATTAGTCACTTAAGCACTTACCTTCATATTAGTCACCTAAGCACTTACCCTCTTGTTTGTCACCTAGGCACTTACCCTCATGCCAGTCACCTAGGCACTTACCCTCATGTTAGTCACCCAGACACTTACCCTCATGTTAGTCACCTAGGCACTTACCCTCATGTTAGTCACCTAAGCACTTACCCTCATGTTAGTCACCTAGGCACTTACCCTCATGTTAGTCACCTAGGCACTTACCCTCATGTTAGTCATCTAAGCACTTACCCTTATGTTAGTCACCTAGGCACTTACCCTCATATTAGTCACCTAGGCACTTACCCTCATATTAGTCACCTAGGCACTTACCCTCATATTAGTCACCTAGGCACTTAACGTCATATTAGTCACCTAGGCACTTACCCTCATGTTAGTCACCTAGGCACTTACCCTCATGTTAGTCACCTAGGCACTTACCCTTACGTTAGTCACCTAGGCACTTACCCTCATGTTAGTCATCTAAGCACTTACCCTTATGTTAGTCACCTAGGCACTCACCCTTATGTTAGTCACCTAGGCACTTACCCTTATGTTAGTCACCTAGGCACTTACCCGTATGTTAGTCACCTAGGCACTTACCCTTATGTTAGTCACCTAGGCACTCACCCTTATGTTAGTCACCCAGGCACTTACCCGTATGTTAGTCACCCAGGCACTTACCCGTATGTTAGTCACCCAGGCACTTACCCGTATGTTAGTCACCTAGGCACTTACCCGTATGTTAGTCACCTAGGCACTTACCTGTATGTTAGTCACCTAGGCACTTACCCGTATGTTAGTCACCTAGGCACTTACCTGTATGTTAGTCACCTAGGCACTTACCCGTATGTTAGTCACCTAGGCATTTGCCCTCATGTTAGTCATCTAAGCACCCTAAAAAGTCAGTCATCACGGCATTCTTCCCCCCCCCCTCCAAGTCAGTGGTTAGGGCACTTACCCTCAAAAGTCAGTCACCTAGGCACTTACCCTCATGTTAGTCACCTAGGCACTTACCCTCATGTTAGTCACCCAGACACTTACCCTTATGTTAGTCATCAGGGCATTCTCCCCCCCCCCCCTCCAAGTCAGTGGTTAGGGCACTTACCCTCAAAAGTCAGTCACCTAGGCACTTACCCTCAAAAGTCAGTCACCTAGGCACTTACCCTCAAAAGTCAGTCACCTAGGCACTTACCCTCAAAAGTCAGTCACCTAGGCACTTACCCTCAAAAGTCAGTCACCTAGGCACTTACCCTCATGTTAGTCAGTCACCTAGGCACTTACCCTCATGTCAGTCACCTAGGCACTTACCCTCATGTCAGTCACCTAGGCACTTACCCTCATGTTAGTCACCTAGGCACTTACCCTCATGTTAGTCACCTAGGCACTTACCCTCAAAAGTCAGTCACCTAGGCACTTACCCTCATGTTAGTCAGTCACCTAGGCACTTACCCTCAAATCAATAGCCTTTTCCCTGTATTTCTCAGCAGCATTTTGATACGTGTCTGATCGTAGGTCCTTTTTCAGTTCTTCAATCCGGGACTCGTGTCGTTCCTGTTGCGTGGTCACCTTACGCAACTGTGGACAAACACCTTGGTCTTTTTATTCATTTGCTTCCAGATAATCCTGGATATTCTATGACCTCTCTTCTTCTACCTTTCCTCCTTAATCAAGGGGTCACTGCACGGAATCTCTCTCAGACAAGTTCAACCTGGCAGAGCCCATCCCTCTCCAGGTACAGATTGCATGCTGGGGATATTTCTGTTTCCATAACCCACCCATTGTGAATATAAATTACCGGATCTCAAATGTGTTTATTCGATCATCTGCATGCGCATGTGCACGATGAGAATCATAAAAAAAATCCCCATCTTCAATTCACCAGGCCCCACTACTGAGGTTGGAACCCTGCCTGTCAACTACTTGCACCCATAGTTTGCAGCCTTTGGCCTTGAGATTTGTACAGAGAGAGAAAAAAAAAACAACCAACAGATACATAACAAACAACCCTATGTGAGCTTTTTTTCTTGTATTTTTCTGTTCCGTAACTAGAGCTCCGAGGTTCACAAAATGGCAAGATTTTGGCGTACGCAACTGTTTCCCCTCCCCCCACAATTTAGGTGGCTGCAGTCTGACTTTGGAGATGGTGTTGAAACACAACACTTGTGTGCATGCTTTTAAAAAAAATTGTCAACTGTTCCTACCAGTATGAAACTGCCTAGTCTACGAAAAGAAAGAACAGGTTTTTAAGCATTATACCTGCATTTGCACATGGGGCCTCGTTTAAATAGTCTTATCCAAAGGACTTTGATATTCAGTTTGACTTTTCTAATCAAACTGGGAAGAAAGGGCAAGGCTGGTGATTGAACCCAGAACCTCACAGTTCACTTGTAGGCAGGTGAGCGTCTTAACCACCCTGCCACCTTCCTTCTTATGTGAGCTTCTAAACAGATGCAAAATAGGATTATCTCCTTATCAGTTTTCTTTTTTTTTTTTTGAGGGGGTAGGGGGGGGGGGGGGAGTTGGTTCCTTGGTTAGAGCCCTGATGTTTATCAATGGTGAGATTTTGCATGAGCAACTGTTTAACCCACCTTTAAGGTAGTCGAGTCATATTCTGACTTGAGGGATGATGTCTAAACACAACACCTAAGTATATGAAGCTTTTTAATATTTTTTGTCACCTGTCCTTACTGATATGAATGACCTACACTTCCGAAAGGCAGAATGGAGTTTAACATATGCACAAAACGTTCTGCTTCCATTGGCACACTGGAACTCGGGTTATAGTCTCATCTGAAGGACTTTTGAGGGAGTGGAGTCAGTATTAATGTTAACTCCAGGGGGGGAAAAATCCCTTGAACAGGCACCTTGGTGATGGCTCAAACTCAGACTATCATATCATGAGCACGATTTTCTAACCCCCAGGCTACCTTGCCCCCACTCCATCAGTTTGAACACGGGACTTGCAATCTGGAAAAGCGCCCGTTCAAACCTCTGCCTATGGAGTCCATTTGTAGGATCCCCCCCCCCTGATAATGGTTCTAACTACCTTACCTTAACCTTAATTCTGTCCGTGCCAGAAGGCACATAAGGCCTGGAAATCATTTCTCCACTGGTTGCGATCTGTAGCTGCGCTGCGTGCTGCGCTCCAAGAGCTCCATCCAGCAGCATTCCGCTCCACCTCCACTATTCTTCGCCAGGTTGTCTTTGGGCGGCCTCTCTTCCTTCTTCCCTCTGGTGTCCATCCAAGGGCCACAGCACAGTCATTCTTCTGATCTTTTCTTAAGACATGGCCAATCCAATTCCATCTCTTTCTTCTTATTCCTGCACTTATCTTCTCTGCCCCTGCCATCTGAAGGATGGTTTTAACTACATTCCCCCTCAAATCTGCGTGGTGTAGATGTGTGTGAGATCTGGTGAACAACATGAGAGCAACTGTGCTGGGGTGTGATGTGGCACCACACGAACATAGAAAAGAGACTTTGGCACAGAGAAACCACTCTCTTCTCTGTCTGCCGCGTCAACCAGACAGCACACTTTCATGCAATGCATCCTGTGCAGGTTGAATCTGGTGCAGTCCATTGCTCTCCAAAATGCAGACTGCATGCTGGGTATATTTGTGCCATCCATGCCACAAGCCAAACTCACTTCCTTACCCAGGAAAGGTATATGGGTTTTAAACCTGCGTGTAAGACCTTCCGCCTACACTCAGAGGATCTGTTTAAAATCTCCTCTGAAGGATCATGAGTGGGATGCAGATGGAATGACTGTTAACTCCAACAGACAAAAAAAACAACCCTCACATGCAGATCTGCAGGACTCTGGCCTGCAAATCGTGTTTACTTCAGAACACCCACATGATGCACTGACCAC
Organism: Stramonita haemastoma; assembly: GCA_030674155.1. Classification (NCBI taxonomy): domain Eukaryota; kingdom Metazoa; phylum Mollusca; class Gastropoda; order Neogastropoda; family Muricidae; genus Stramonita; species Stramonita haemastoma. Next base: position 47,407,370 of record CM060321.1, on the reverse strand, counting down.
CTAGAGGGTCACAGTGGCATGCTGGCAAGTCCTCAAAAGCACCAAAAAGTGTTAACAATAAACTAGTGTTTCATTATGTTCATTAACAGGATAAACATGAGGCCAAATTGTTGAAAGCCTGCAAGTAAATGGCCCCAAATCCCATTTCTTTACAAACAACAACCCCAAATTGTATCAATTTGTAAAATGCAAGCTAGTGCACACAGTCCACTCTTGGTGCATCTGCTGACCTTCTCATTCAGGTCCTCTTCCGTCTTCTTCAGTGTCTCCTTCTTTCGCTCCAGTTCCTCAGGGTCAAGGGCATTCAACTCTTGCTCCAGCTTAGCTATTTCCTCTTCCAGTTCACCTAAACACTTCTCAAGGTCCCGTAACTCCAGGTTGTCCGACAGTTCTCTCTGGCGCACCTGAGTCAAGCCAGATCAAGTCAAAAATTCATCATTTATTGCATAAACGGCCGTGTCAGAGAATGATACTGGCCAGTATACACTACAAAAAGCCATAAGCTAGGGCAAACATGAATAAACTATTTATTGTTATCTATTTCAATAATGCAATACAATCTCAAACCAAAATTATGATAAGCCAACCATACACATGTCCCCCCCACACACACACATACACTCACACACCTGCCCCTACATACACATACATACTGAGTATCATTCAAGAAGGGCTATCAAGCATAGTTATCGTTTCAATAATAAATACAAGCAAGTGTACTCACTCAGCATGAAAAGACATGTATGCACAGCACACATGATCATGCACATAAACATAAACACACACACACACACACAAGATTTAATTTGCCCTTAATTTAACTTTATTCTTGACTATAAATTTGCTAAGTTTTAATAACCTCTTTTTGTCAGAAGAGAACAAATTACAAAGTGAAACTCATCGCCTACCATTTTCATGTTGCATTGTTTACAATGACAATTTCCACGCTGAATGCTGTTCACTCGTCCTGTTTCAACTGGCAATGAATGAATAACACACACACAAACAGGGGGGGGAGGGGGGGGGGGGGGGACTGGGTAGCCTGGTTGGTGGTTATAGCATTGCACATTGTGCTTGTGATCTGCTTACCCAGGTTTGAATCCTGTTCAAGAAGATACTTTTCCCTGGAGTTAACATCAGTGCTGACTCCACTCCATCTCCCCCCCCCCTCCCCCCCAAAAAAAAGTCCTTCATATGAAACTATAAACTGAGGTCCTGTGTGAGGTCCGCAAACGCACACAGAACATCTTGCATGCATGTTAAAACCTGTTCTGATTTTCGGAAGAGTAGGCCATTGTGTGGCAGTGGGAACAGATGACAAAACTGACAAAACTGCAAACACACAGGGAATTGATGCAAAAAAACCTCAACAACATGAATGATTATTCCATTATCCTTGAAATCAATCTAAAAAACAAAAACAAATGGAGAAATATGGAAGCATAAATGCTGAATAAAGTTGAGAGCATACATACACACCATGTCCACTTGCTGTGCTACCAGCCCATAGATTTGGATGAGGAAGTTTGGTCAATGCACAAGCAAGATAAGAAATATATGGGAGTGGAAAAAACTTTTCACTAAGGATTTGGGGTTTTTGTTGTTGTTGTTTTGTTGCAGGTTTTTTTGGGGGGTGGGGGGTGGGGGGGCAAATATTTTGTTGAATGTGGGGTGGCTGCGACATACATCAGATATGATAAGTACGGTGTATCCATCTATACTAAACCATCATCCACTAAATCACAGACAAAAAGAGAAAGCAAGGTTTTCTTTAAAGATTTTTGTGTTTTCTTTCCTCGGCTAGAGCTAAGAAGTTTACCACAGGTGAGATTTTATGTGTGCAACCATTTTTTCTCCACCATGAAGATAGTCACATTCTGACTTGGGGGTTGAATGCTGGGAATGTTCCGTGTTTCCCTAACCCATCAAATGCTGACAGGAATAACAGGACTTTAACATGCATGTTTGACCTTCTGCATGTGTATATACATGATGGGAATTTAAGGCACTGACAGGTCTGCACTTAAAACTGATCTGGGAAATCATAAAAATCCCCACCCCTAATTTACCAGATGCCCCAGAGACTGGAACTCACGACTCCATGGGCCCATGGGATTGAAGTCAAACTAGACGTCTTAACCACTCGGATAAAGCACCTGTCAAGTTCTTTTTTTTTGTTTTTAGGTTGTTTGTTTTTTTGTAAATAAAAAGAGAAGAGATGTCCAGAGATTATAAGTGATCATAATCATGTTAAAGCATCTCCCTAAAGCCTACTTCACAGGTCTTAAAACATCGCTTGTCAAGCCAGGAGTTGAGATCATCCATGACAGACGCTATAGCCAAATGGCTAAGACCGATTGACTTCAATTCCCTGGGATCATGAAGTCATGGGATCAAATCTTGGCAGCAGCATCTGGTGAATTAATGATGGGAATTTTTATGTCCCCCAAGTTAACTTGAAAAGCAGACCTGCCAGTGCTTTGATTCCAATCAGTAGTGCACATGCAAGTTAAAACCCTATAAATCATACCAGTGTTCAATGGAATTTACAAAACTAGGAAATACCCAGCATGCATCCTGTTAAAAAAAAAAGAGCTGCCCTAAAGATGGAATGAGTCAACAAAGGCCAGATCTCCTGCGGAGTTACAAGCACAGGAAAGGACTGGCACTACCCACCCTACCCAATATGGTAAAATGCTGGGAAATTGATTTGATAATTGAAATTGAAAATGAGGTTTATTCAGTATAGGCCGTAGCCCCTTCTGAATGGGGGTACAGATAAACATCACACAAGTAACACACAGCACAATCACCATAAAGTTATGAAAAAAAGATATTACAAGCATCACTTCTTCCATAATTCCACTGAAAAGAAACCGAAGATGTAACAAATATTAGTCATTCCTAACACTCTGAACGTCTTCTGAAAACTTTATACAGGTATATGCATAAATTATTAATTGTTCATTTTGACTTGACATAAGCAAGACTGCTTGAAATAAACATGGTTCTGAATAAAATTTAGAAGGAATATCTCTTTGCCGGAGATCGAAAATGGCTGGACAACAGAGTAAAATATGAATTTCATCCTCTTCATCACTTTTACACAGTGGACATACTAAATTGTTATCAGAGAGAGAGAGAGGAGGGAGAGAGAGAGAGAGAGAGAGAGAGAGAGAGAGAGAGAGAGAGAGAGAGAGGGAGAGGGAGAGGGAGAGAGAGAGAGAGAGAAAGAGAGACGGACGGACGGATGGACAGACAGAAAGACCGACACAGAGAGAGAGACAGAGATCGAATATGAAATACAGTTCTAGAAAAGACTTCAAAAACTAACATATGAGCATTCCCAAAATAACATCTGAATGTTCAGAAAACACCAGCAAAGCTTTCAAAAAAACATCTGAGAGTTCAGAAAACAACACAATTATGTGAAAATAACATCTGAACGTTCAGAAAGCAATAACATCTAGATATTAAGAAAAAAACAACCCAACAACGTCTGAACAGCCAGAAAAGAAAAGCGGAGTGTTGAGAAAACAAGCCAATGTCACCTCTTGGGTGGCCAGAAACCGCTTTGCCTTGTCAACCTCAGCCTTCAAGGTGTCCAGATTCTCTTTTGCCTCAGTCTCCTCACTGTCTAGCTCTGCCACACCCTTCTCTTTCTCCTCCAATTCTTTCTGCCTGTTTTGTTCTTTATACCTGTACCAGAAAACAAAAATTGTTTTGGGAGAAAACCATACATAGCACTGCACTGTCTTTTTTCCCTGCATGTACCCTGCACACACACACACATATACACACACACACACACACGCACCCATGGCATGTGTGCGCGTGCACACACACACACACACACACACACACACACACACACACACACACACACACACACACACACACACACACACAACAATCAAAACAATAAAGTGTTTAAAAAACAACTTTCCGAAATTCACGTAAGAAATCAATACTACTCATCGCAATATTAATGGCTCTTGCTTTCCTAACTGATTTTTGTAAAGTTCTTTTTCAAATTCTTTTTTTTTTTTTTTTGGGGGGGGGGGGGTTGCAAACAGAGGTTTACTGTCTGACAGATACACACACCCAAAGACAGGGGCTTACTTACTGTCTGACAGACAGAAACAAAGGCTTACTTACTGTCTGACAGACACACACACAGAAATAAAGGCTTACTTACTGTCTGACAGACACACACACAGAAACAGAGGCTTACTTACAGTCTGACAGACACACAGAAACAGAGGCTTACTTACTGTCTGACAGACACACACACAGAAACAGAGGCTTACTAACTGTCTGACAGACAGAAACAGAGGCTTACTTACTGTCTGACAGACAGAAACAGAGGCTTACTTACTGTCTGACAGACACACAGAAACAGAGGCTTACTTACTGTCTGACAGACAGAAACAGAGGCTTACTTACTGTCTGACAGACAGAAACAGAGGCTTACTTACTGTCTGACAGACAGAAACAGAGGCTTACTTACTGTCTGACAGACACACACACAGAAACAGAGGCTTACTAACTGTCTGACAGACACACACACAGAAACAGAGGCTTACTTACTGTCTGACAGACACACAGAAACAGAGGCTTACTTACTGTCTGACAGACACACACACAGAAACAGAGGCTTACTAACTGTCTGACAGACACACACACAGAAACAGAGGCTTACTTACTGTCTGACAGACAGAAACAGAGGCTTACTTACTGTCTGACAGACAGAAACAGAGGCTTACTTACTGTCTGACAGACACACAGAAACAGAGGCTTACTTACTGTCTGACAGACAGAAACAGAGGCTTACTTACTGTCTGACAGACAGAAACAGAGGCTTACTTACTGTCTGACAGACAGAAACAGAGGCTTACTTACTGTCTGACAGACACACAGAAATAGAGGCTTACTTACTGTCTGACAGACACACAGAAATAGAGGCTTACTTACTGTCTGACAGAAACAGAGGCTTACTTACTGTCTGACAGACACACAGAAACAGAGGCTTACTTACTGTCTGACAGACAGAAATAGAGGCTTACTTACTGTCTGACAGACACACACACAGAAACAGAGGCTTACTTACTGTCTGACAGAAACAGAGGCTTACTTACTGTCTGACAGACAGAAACAGAGGCTTACTTACTGTCTGACAGACACACAGAAATAGAGGCTTACTTACTGTCTGACAGACACACAGAAATAGAGGCTTACTTACTGTCTGACAGAAACAGAGGCTTACTTACTGTCTGACAGACACACAGAAACAGAGGCTTACTTACTGTCTGACAGACAGAAATAGAGGCTTACTTACTGTCTGACAGACACACACACAGAAACAGAGGCTTACTTACTGTCTGACAGAAACAGAGGCTTACTTACTGTCTGACAGACACACACACAGAAACAGAGGCTTACTTACTGTCTGACAGACACACAGAAACAGAGGCTTACTTACTGTCTGACAGACACACAGAAACAGAGGCTTACTTACTGTCTGACAGACACACAGAAACAGAGGCTTACTTACTGTCTGACAGACACACAGAAACAGAGGCTTACTTACTGTCTGACAGACACACAGAAACAGAGGCTTACTTACTGTCTGACAGACACACAGAAACAGAGGCTTACTTACTGTCTGACAGACCAGAAACAGAGGCTTACTTACTGTCTGACAGACACACACAGAAACAGAGGCTTACTTACTGTCTGACAGACACACACACAGAAACAGAGGCTTACTTACTGTCTGACAGACACACACACAGAAACAGAAGGCTTACTTACTGTCTGACAGACACACACACAGAAACAGAGGCTTACTTACTGTCTGACAGACAGAAACAAGCTACTAGTCACAGAAGAACACGAGGCTTACTACTGTCTGACAGACACACACACAAGAATAAGAGGCTTACTTACTGTCTGACAGACACACAGAAACAGAGGCTACTTACTGTCTGACAGACCACACAGAAACAGAGGCTTACTTACTGTCTGACAGACACACAGAAACAGAGGCTTACTTACTGTCTGACAGACACACAGAAACAAAGGCTTACTTACATCTGACAGACACACACACAGAAACAGAGGTTTACTTACTGTCTGACAGACACACACACAGAAACAAAGCTTACTACTGTCTGACAGACACACCACAGAAACAGAGGCTTACTAACTGTCTGACAGACACACACACACAGAACAAGCTTACTAACTGTCTGACAACACACACACACACAAACAACAGAGAGTTACTTACTGCTGACAGAACACAGAAACAGAGGCTTACTGACTGACAGACACACACACAGAAACAGGGGCCCTACTTACTGACTGACAGACACACCACAGAACAGAGCTTACTTACTGTTGACAGAAACAGCAAAACAGAGGCTACATACTGGAGCACACGGACACAGAAACAGAGGTTACTACTGTCTGACACACACACACATAACACACCAACACACCACACACACACAACACCACACAACACACACAACACACACACACACACACAGGAACACCTTGCCACACATTAATCCTGTTCCGCTGTGTAATGTAGGCCATTGTGTGCAGTGGAACAGATGACATTTACAAACTGCATACACATGGACTGGATGTAAAAAAAAGCACAAGAGTGCTTATTCCATTATCCTTGATATAAAAGAATAAATAATAAAATAAAATAATAAAAATAAACAGAGAGAAAAACAGGCTTACTTACTGTCTGACAGACACACAAAGAAACAGAGGCTTACTGACAGACACCCATACAGAAAACAGAGGCTTACTGTATGACAGACAGACAGACAGACAGACAGACAGACACACACACACACAGAAACAGAGGCTTACTTACTGTCTGACAGACACACACATAGAAACAGAGGTTTACTGTCTGACAAACACACACACAGAGAAATAGAGGCTTTCTTACTGTCTGACAGACACACACACTCACAAAAACAGAGGCTTACTTACAGTCTGACAGACACACACAGAGAGAAACAGAGGTTTACTTACTGTCTGATCTTTTTATTGCTTTCCGCAATCACACATTCTTGATTCTTCTCTTTCTCAATCTGAAAACACATCCATAAAACTCAAAATGGATATTTTTGTATAATGCAAAATTAACACTATATTGTGCCGACCTCAAACATTTCATTCCAGCAGTTTTTGTTGTCATTCCTCAGCTAGAGCTCTAAGGTTCACCAGTGATAAGATTGTTGGATATGTGACGTGTTTTGCCCCACCATGAAGCAGCCGCACTCTAACTTTGGGGATACATGACTGTGAGGTTTGAATCTAACAAGTTTGTCAGGATAGCCAGGGGAGACCTCCTTGCTCTACCTCATTTTCAACTGTTGTGGGTTCCTTTGACACAAACAAGTCCATATGCATGTGGGTCCGACAGGTTAAGAGTCTCCTCCTTAGGCAGTAGGATGGTTAAGACATTTGCCAGCCAACAAGTAAACTGTAAGGTTCTGGGTTCCATTCCCAGCCTTGCCCTTTCTTCCCAGTTTGATGAAAAAAATCAAGCTGAATGTCAAAGTCCTTTCGATGAGACTAAAAACTGAGGCCCTGAGTGCAAATGCACGCAAAACATCTTGCACACACATTAAAAACCTGTTTTGCCCTTCCAACGAGTAGACCATTGTGTGCCGGTAGGAACGGATGACAAGAAAAAAAACCAGCATGCACAGAGTATGTTGTGTTAAGACACCATCCCCGAAATCGGAATGACTTACTTGACTCATGCCTGTGAATTCCCTTGGGTACATAGGGCTGCAACAACACTCCTCCAACGGACTCGGTTCTGGGAGATCCTCTTCAGCTCGGCCCATGTTATTCCGGCTGCCTTCGTCTCTGCTTCAAAGCTTCTGCGCCAGGTCTGTTTTGGTCAACCTACTTTCCGCTTCCCTTGTGGGTTCCAGTCAAGGGCCTGCCTCATGATGTTTGAAGCAGGCTTGCGGAGTGTATGGCCGATCCATCCCCATTTCCTTTTCTTGATCTCTGTCTTGATTGGAGCGGGTCTGATCCTGTCCCACAGTTCTTCATTTGAGATGACTTCTGGCCACCTGATACCGAGGATGTTCCTAAGACATCTGTTGGTGAATGTCTGGAGTTTGTGGGTGTTGGTCTTTGTTACCCGCAAGGTTTCTGAGCCATACAGTAGGACTGACTTGACCTTGGTGTTGAATACCCGGATCTTGTTGTGGAGTGAGAGGGCTGTTGATCTCCAGATTGGGTGAAGGGTGTTGAAGGCATGACGGGCTTTATTTATTCGGCACTTGAATATCGGAATGTGGCTACCTAATTGGTGGAGGGGGTGGGGGTGGGGGCAGTTGCATACGCATAAATCTCACCATCAGTGAACCTTGGAGCTCTAACCAAGGAATGAGGAATGAAAAAGTCTCCTTCGAAATACATGATATTCAATTTGTAATGGCAGTTTTTGCCATTAACTTTGATGTTGCACTCAACTTTCTTCCTTCTGTACACCATTTTGGATACCAGAAGAGCAGCAGAGGTCACCTCATGTTCGTAAACATGGCAAACAATCCCCAACAGGTCCAAAAATTACTTTCCATTTGTTTTCACTGACCAGCAGCCTTGGTGCAGTGGTTAGCACCTTGGGTTATGGACTGGAAGCTCACCAGTTTGGATACCATAAGAGTCATACAGATTTTTTCAGACTCCAGCCAGAAACTACCCAGAGTGAGTGTGCTGTGGGCTCACAGGGCAGACACTGATAAGGACCACACAGTTAAGCTTCATCCATTTTACAGTTGCGATTTTGAGAGAGTTGCTTAAACTACCTGACCAACAGAGCAGGTGTCTGTAATTGCCTCTGATTTGGTGGCCCTGGTTGCTCTGGTCTCATGGTGACCTCAGATTTGGTGTCTCCATACACTTCTGTGCCTGTGGTGAGGTTGTGTCAAAGTCAAAGGGGTTGGAGATCAACAGGGAAAGGTTGTTGGAGGGATAGGTGAAGGTCACCACACCAGGTGGGCAACTCACCCACTCTCGCTCCACCACAGAACTAATACTGTTGTTAGTTGGGGGCTTGGTAGGTGGAGTCCTGTGTATGTTAGCTCAGAACAGGCATCACTGAACAGTACCATGAAAAGTACCCAGCAGCAATACAGGGCCCCTCTGGATGGTGATTCCATAGCAGCCTGACACTGATAAGCTTCCTGTGGACTTCTGATCCTGAGGGTGCAATATAACGAATGATGGCACTTACAATTCTGTATGGTTAAAAATAATTACGCTCATGCAATTTTGGCCAAACAAAGGGGGCTTTCTAAGTCACTGCAGGTCAAAATACTGCACACAGCACCACAGTCTTGTCAAACACAAGCCTTTCATGGCTTGACAGGTATAACCATGACTGTGAAAACTTATCTGCTGCATATCACAATTCTCTATTTCGGAAAGAACTGTTACTGAGTGTGTATCGAAATCAACACAATATCCACAACTGTCAGTTTCCCCCACTTTCAGCTACTCTCAGCTGCTATCCATTCCATCTCATCCCAGCCCAGCTGGGGCCAGCTGCACTAGTGCTAATGATAGCAGAACTGACCACACTTGGACTTGGTAAAAGGAAGGGACAGGCTAATTTTAGTGCTGGGCCTTGGACCCTTGACTGAGTTATGTTTGATTGGTGTGCTGTGTATCAACTGTTTGTCCATATTGATAAGAAATGTATGCATACATGGAGTCAACTCGAACTTCAGTTGAGTTTTGATACAAGGACAAAAGGCTGCTCTCTTTTGATAAAGAGAGTAGAGAAAAATAAACCCAAACTGGAGGGCCTGGAGAGCCTAGTGGTTAGAGCATAGAGCTCGCAATCTGATGGCGTAACCCATTCAAGGGGACTTTTCCCTGGAGTTAACATCACAGCTGACTCCCCTCCCCAGAAAGTCCTTTGAATGAGACTATATACTAAGGTCCCATGTACAAATGCACACAGGACATCTTGTGCATATATTAAAAACCGGTTCCACTTTTCAGTTGGGTTGGCCATTGCATGTCAGTACAAACGGATAACAAATTAAAAAAAAAAACACATGCACTCTGGTGTCATGCGGAAATATCATCCCCGAAGTCAGAATACAGATGCCTTACTGATAGGCAAATGGTCACATACATAAAATTGTTAAATCTGAATTCTTGCCAAAGAACAAATAAACAAACAAAAAAAAGATAATAATAATAATGAAAGAAAACATGGGATTACTTACGGCGTCTTCTTCTGGTTTCAAAATCTTTTTCATATTTTCCACCACTTTTTCCTTCTCAGAGCGATACTTATTCACCTTCACCTGAAAAAAAAAGGGCAAAAAAGGGCACAATGACATAATAGTGGTTTTGTGGTATTACTCACTGAGCAATCAAAAGCATCAAACTTTCTTTAAAAAAAATAATAAAAACCTGTAATAAGTATGTGTGTTTGAACACATAATTTCTGAACTAAAATATCACACTCATTTGCAAGGATGCGAGAAGGGAAAGAAAAGATGGGTGAAGGATGAAAATGGAGCATGACAACAAGCAGTTAAGGTATGAAAGAAAAAAATGTGTACACACACACATTATATATACATATACATATATATATAATATAAAAATAGATAGATATAGATAGATAGATAGATAGATAGATAGATAGATAGATAGATAGATAGATAGATAGATAGATAGATATAGATAGATAGATACACACACACACATATACACACACACATATACACACACACAGATAGATAGATAGATAGATAGATAGATAGATAGATAGATAGATAGATAGATAGATAGATAGATAGTAGATAGATAGATAATCACACACACACACATATACACACACACAGATATATATAGTAGATAGATAGATAGAATAGATAGATAGATAGATAGATAGATATAGATAGATAGATACACACACACACATATACACACACACAGATAGATAGATAGATAGATAGATAGATATAGATAGATAGATACACACACACACATATACACACACACAGATATATAGATAGATAGATAGATAGATAGATAGATAGATAGATAGATATAGATATATTATCATTATCTAGCTGAGACTAGCCTATCAGCTGGGTACGGACTTTGTGATCTCCCTTGAATCCTTTCTTATAAAGGATCCCTGAACATAAGGCACAAAGATTCCCTAGATGCATATTTTCTTCTATATTTAAATTTTTTTAAAACATTTTTTCTAACATATTTTCTTTCTTTTTCTATTTTCATCTTTTACTGGCAGCATGTGGTAGGCCACGGGAATATTTACCTATTCCTAGGGCTGCAATGGACACTTCTGAATTCTAAAAAGTGTCTTGCTCTTACCACAGAGGGTGAGTGAGGTTGCAATCACTGCCAGGACCTTTGAAGAGTGCTCAACCAGGAGCCGAAACTCTCAAGTCAGGTCAGGCCCAAAGCATGGTCCTTACTCAATAATTCTCCAAATGCTGCCTTCAAAGACTTTTATCTTATAGCTTTTTTTTTTGCTTTTTTTTTTGGAATCTTTGAAAAACATCATTTTTATGATGAGAATGAAATTGTAACTGGCTACCTGCACTTGTTTTTCTCCACTATATTTTCTCAATTTTATATATATATATATATATATATATTATATATATATATATATATATATATATATATATATATATATATATATTAGTAGGCACCCATCAGTCTCGGACGACTATGGAGTTGCGCTCTAAAGACTAGAGTGCAAAGCCTGGGCAAGTATGTATGGAGGGCAAGCTGTTACCCATGCAGCAGACCCCCCCTCTCCACGGCACTGGAATGATCCATTGGAAAGGCAATGACCGATACGAATGGTTCCAGTACCATCGCAGGAGCCACCAGAACATTGCCATATACCTACAGCCCCAAGCCGCCCTGGGACTCCAACTCCCCGATTTTTCCTCAGGGATGGTGTCTAAACACGACACCTGTGTGCATGCTGGTTTGTTATAATTTTGTCCTCCTACCGGTACACGGTGGCCTTCTCTTCTGAAAGGTGGAACGGGGTTTTAACGTGTGCGCAAGATGTTCTGCGTGCACTCGCACATGGGGCCTCGGTTTCGAGTCTCATCCGAATGACTGACATTCAGTTTGATTTTTTCGTCAAACTGGGAAGAAAGGGCAAGGTTTTATTCTGGGTTCGTACCCATATATATACATATATATATATATATATATATATGTACACACACATATATTTATAGCAAACGCACACACCCCACTTTGGGCCAAAAGTTGTGCACAGGGGTAAGTACCTAGCAAACGCCCACCCTGCTTTTTTCAAAGAGATTATGCTCACTTTCACTAGGATTTGTGCAGACTGTTCTAAAAGTCATCTTTTCCCCCTTCTTTACCTTTTCGTGTTTCTTTCCTTTTTTCTTATTCTTTGGCACCTCTTCTCACTCCCACCTTTCCCCAACAAAGTGAATTAAATATATGTCATGCTTTTTCCACTGATGTCTTTTGTCTGTCAGTGATGTACCGGTACTTTGATGATGCTTCCTGATGGCCGGAAGTTGGTTCTTGAATCTCTCAGTGCCATTTTTGCAAAATGCCAAAGCGACAGTCTTACACTGTATCTTTCAAATTGGAAGCCCTCCATAATCTGGATAATGAAGCAGGTGGGAATGTTTCGGAGTGTGCCCATGAATTTTCTGTGGATAGGAAGAGGATCAGGGAATGGAGTAAAAACAGAGACTTGAACAGCAGTACAGAAAAGACAAACAAAAACAGAAACTGTCAAAAGGACCAGTAGTTAGATCTGAACATGTCGACCAAGGTGTGCTACATAATCTGGAAGATGAAAGATCTGAAGGCAGAGTATTGCCTCCTCCCCAAATCCTGCTTAACACCCTTTCATCCTCCTCATTTTTTTTCACATACATTAAGTTTGAAAATATGCGATGCCCCACCACATGAGTCACTTTACACCAGTGGTCAATTTTTGGTTATTGATAAGTTATTAATCTGCAGTAACAGGCTATTCAATACAAAAAAAAACCCACCAAAAACTGAAAATGGGACAATTCTATTAAATATTGTGTACGCAACCATTTGCCCACCATAAAGGCAGCTACATTCTTCTGATTTCAGCGATGATGTCTAAACATAACACCAGTGTGCAAGTGTTTTAATTAAATTTTGTGTTGAAAAGTATTTTCTCTTATTGCCACCAAATGTTTCTGGTCAATTTGCCCACAATATATAACAATCTGCCTGTTAATATCATCTGTTTTGAAGGAATTGAAAGAAATGAATGATACAGTACAAAATGCAATAGTGGTGATTTTGGTGACGAATTTCATTACCTTATTATATGTCCAATGTTTGACGAAACTCGTAAAAAAAAATTGACCAAAATATTACGCTAAACATCCAAACACTTTGAAATATGAACAACTCTTTTCTTTATCAAATAAGAAGTCTCTGTTCAGTGTTGTTAAAATGACTAATATTATCAGAAACAACATGTATGTAAACTTTGTTAAAAGAGTTTGATATGTATAAACATAGAATTTTTGTTCTATAGTATTTGTTTAAATATCCAGTTACATGTGCATGTATGTTGTTTAGTTATGATTTTGTTCATTGATATTATATAAAATCCTCCATATCCCTAAACAGCTGAAGGAAATAAAGAATTTAAATCTGAATTTGAAAGTTGTTACAAATTAAAATGATAGACTGCAGGAAGTGACAAAATGAGAAATTGACAAGTTTAGCATCGTAATAAGTAGTTAAAATGAGGGCTTGGGTGTTTTAAAACATGTTTTAAAGCAAAAGGACACAAACTACCACCTTGATACTTCAGTACAAGGTAGAATAATACCACTGTTTCATGGTCAATCAAAATCTCAAAATCAAGAACCTGACCTCCACCTGCCTAAAATGGCTCCTAGCAGAAAAGTAGGTCAGGTGCAAAGCGACTCATTTTGTGGTGAAGCGTCACATGTATGTAGAAGTCACCTTGAAATGAGTTAGGAAGAAAATATACAGAAAGACAAGAGGCAAAGCCGCCGCTGTAGTCTAGTGGTTAGAGCGTTGGACTCGTAATCTAAAGGTTGCGGGTTCGATACCAGCTTTCGGCTATAGCGTTGTGCCCTTGGAAAAGGCACTTTACGGCTATTTTCTCACCCCACCCAGGTGTAAAAGGGGTACCAACCTTGTGTTGGGGGTTAACCCTGCGATAGACTGGCGTCCTATCCAGGGGGGGTCTATGACTCTCAGTCGCTTAACGCCACAGAAACCGGGATAAGCACCAGCCTGATGAGCCTTAGGCTCGGGACAGACTTTAACTTAAACTTTAACAAGAGGCAAAAAAGCAACAGCCACCCTCACCTCCAGGGAACTCAGCTCTTCCAGTGCCTTCTGCAACACAATTGTCATGTCGCATTACTCCACAGAACTCAAAAGTATTAGAAACCCATCACGGTTTTCAAAATCTGTTGTTGTTTTTTTTCTCATCAATTTCATCTCATTATGGCAAAATAAAAAAAATCTCTGACCCATAAAATGCAAACCCAAATCGCACCCCTATACACACACTGAAGGCTAGGACCAATAATGTAGGGGGCTTTTATTTTTTAGGGGGTTGTTTTTTATTACTGCTTTTACCGCACCAGACAACTCCAGTCATGGCCTGTTAAAAACCTTTACAGGCCTTTTTTTTTCAGGGTGGGGGTGGGGGTGGGGGGTCATTCCTTGGCTACAGCGCTGCTGTTCACCAGTGTTGAGATCTGTATGTGACCATTTGCCCACCATTAAGGCAGCCATATTCTTCTGACTTCTGGGAGGATGTCTAAACATGACACTAGTGTGCATGTGTTTTTAAAATGTTGTCATCCACTCCTACCGGCACACAATGACTTACTCTTCCGATAGGTACAACAGGGGACTTTCAGGGGAGGAGCGTCAGTACTGATGTTAACTCCAGAGGAAAAATGTCCCTCAAATGAGCATCTCAGTTGTGGCTCAAACCCTTGCCGTCAGATTGCAACTTCAATGTTCTTACCACTAGGCTATCCTGCACCCCCTCCCAACCTCTCACACATACACACCTGTTGACCAAACAAAACCTGAAGTTTAGGTAAAAGCATATCTGTCTCTGGCTGATCTGTTTACCTAAAAATGAAATAAATAAATAAATAAATAATGACAGGCCTTTAGCTCAAAACACAATGAAGGACAGATGGATATTCCACTTTGAAAACTCTGTGACAGGTCTACTTACCTTCATAATTTTTTAAAAATTAAACAACGATAGGCTTGCTTAGCCAAGTAATTTAAAACGTGACGGGTGTATGAACAAACCTAAATAGGAAAATAATCAGATAAAAGTGCAGGTGTGGGATAGCCTAGTGGTTTTGACTGTTGTGCACGTGATCTGATGGCTAAGTCAATCGGATGAGACTACAAACCGAGGCCTCTTGTGTGAACGCACGCAGAACATCTTGCGCACCCGTTAAAACCCCGTTCCCCCTTTCATAAGAGCAGGCCATCGTGTGCCGGTGGGAACAGATGACAAGATTTACAAAACTGCATACACACGGGGACTGATGGGGACCGGATAAAAAAAAGCACATGAGTGCTTATTCCATTATACTCAATATAAAAGAATAAATAATAATAATGATAATGATAATAATAATAATAATAATAATGATAATGGCTCAGGATTGAGCCACCATGGAAACGCACGTTTTAGGAAATTTTAACCTGGAGTTAACATCAGTACCGACTTCAGTCCCCCACAACTCCTTCAGATGGGACTTTTTTTTTGTTCTTCAGCTAGAGCTTCGTGGTTCACCAATGGTGAAATTTTGTGTTTGCAACTGCCTTTATCCACCATGAAGGCAGCTGCACTCTGACTTGGGGATGCATGCTGGGTATGTTCCTGTTTCCGTATACCACCAAATGCTGACATGAATTTCTGGATCTTTAATGTGCATATTTGATCTTCTGCATATGTATATACATGAAGAGAATTAAGGCACTGGCAGATCTGCACCTGAAGTGGACCTAGAAGATCGTAAAAATCCTTACCCCTTACTTCACCAGGTGTTGTGTTTAGACACCAACTCCAAAGTCAGTGTCAAAGAAATCAAAGAAAATGGCTCCCTTAATGGTGGGCATAAAAATGGTTAAACAACCAAAATCTCACCATGATGAAACGCAAGAGTTCTAGCAGAGGAACAAACAACATAAGTACTCACTCATCCCGTCTGGGAATCACTGTGAGATTTAAAATATGCACATCAATGAGAAATTTGTCTGTATGACTGTTTTAAAGTCTCTTACCAAACAGGCATCCATACGCAAGACTTCACAGGATTTTTTCCTCTTTTAACCAGTTCGCTACCAGGAAAAATCTTATTTAAGGGCCCTGCCAGTGCCAGAGGTTTTGCACGTTCTGGGGTCCAGATTTACCAAAAATTCTGGCATGAAAACTATTTGAGATAGAAAAATTATGTTTATAAATGGAAAATGAATGAGGAATCTGAATGTCTATTCAGATTTTTTAAGAATTTTGATTTTCTAATGTTACATAACATGCCTAATTAACAAAATATAATTTATGCAAATTTTAGCCTGATACTAAAACAGCTTTCTTGGCCAAGATATACAAGACAAACCACAAAAAAGAGTTAAAATACTCTCTAAGGAGATCATCTTTACCAATTTAATCAAATCTATGCGCACATATTTGAATATAAAGCATAAATTCAACTTTTCTGGCCCTGCTGACCTGGCCACACCCCCTTCAGCCCACTCCATTTCTTCTCTTCACCACCCCTCTCCCCCTACCCACATCACCCTTTCCCCTTTTGCATGTTGCCTTAGGCCTTGAATGACTTTGCCATGACTTAAACTGTGTGTAGACTCACAATCGCTATAAAGTACGCCGTTTTGCTGAAAAGTTTGTCTGCTACATAGCATCCATCATGTTTCCCATTGCTATCACTGTCATAATCATTGTCATTTTCAAGTAAATCATCAGGCAAGAGATCACCATCATTCCAAACATTAGTTTGATCAAAAATCATCTGTAGTGTAAGTTTTCTGTGAAGCGGACGGTTGACTGACTGTCGAACACAAAAGCAAACTTAACCAGTCACCAACTAACATGAAGAAAAAAATGACACTTGCGGTAACGTAGACAGATTCCATTTCTACTTTAGAATAGCTAAGACCTTCTTCTAACCATGTGAAAAGAAATTTTCACTCTAATACCAGACATAAATTTGTGAAAAATCAGAAAAAAACAAGGACGTCAGCTGATGTCCTAAAGGCACTGGGGAAGCACTTTGCTTAGGACTTCAGCTGACATCTTATAGGCACGGAACTGTTTAAAGGAAAAAGTTATGCTAAGAGTTCATCCTGGCTGAAGACACTAAGTATCAGTATAACACTTTACAATGTACCATTTTAATACAGGCCTTGGCACTTAACCTACATCAAGAAGTGACAAAGCTTTTGGCCTAGGCCACACCTTAAATATAGCTTGGAGGTTCTCACTGTCTGTCACTTTACCTGTTTTTCTTCCAGTTCTGTTCGTTGCTGCAACTCCTTATCAATCTTTGATTTCTGTTCCTGAAGTTCCCCGACTTTGTTGCTGAGCTCTTTGAGATCACCAGGGGGATCCGACGTATGGAGTTTCTGATCCAGCTCCAGAACGACAGCGTCCCTGTTGGTGATTGGTCACATTCTTAGGAAATGACTAATGAGGTTCAAGACCCATGTAGCAGATTTTGGGGTCCAAATCGTGATTTGGGGTGATATTGAGATTTTTGCTTTTTTTTTTTATATATTTCGGTTCCTTGTTTAGATTTCCAATGTTCACCAAAGGTGAGTTTTTGTGTATGCAACTGTTTTTGCCCAGGAAGAAGGTAGCTGCAATCTCAGATTCTGACTTTAGGGATTATACTGGATGTATTTGTGTTTCCATAACCAATCAAATGCTGACATGGATTATGGGATTTTCTTTCACATGCATACTTGATCTTCTGCATGTGTATATACATGAAGGGAATTAAGGCACTCGCAGGTCTGCATTTGAGTTGATCTGGGAGATAGTAAAAATCCCCACCCTTTATTCACCGTGTGCCACCAAGATTGAACCTATGACTTCAATGACCTATGGGATTGAAGTTGAATGTTCTTAACCACTTCGCTAAAGCATCTGTTAAGCTCATGATTTGATGGTATAGGTTCCAAATAGCACCAAGACACCTGTTTAACAGGATTTTACCCCTGAAGGTTATCAGAACTGACTCCATTCCCCTGAGAGAGAGTATAAGCCGAGGTCCTATGTATAAACATATATAAAACATCTTGCAATCTATTCTATCTACTTATCCCTTAGTCTGGTGACTATGTGGGCACCCCTGAAGACTTGACAACCAGTTCCCTCCATTCCTCTCTCTGTTCTGCCTTTCTCAAAATTTTGTTGAGTTCTAGGCCTGTCTATTCGCTGATGTTGTCCTCCCATCTCTTCCTTGGTCTGCCTCTTTTTCTTCCTCCTTGGACAGTGCCTTGCAGTATTGTTTTTGCAAGTCCTTTTGATCCTCCACAGATGCTAAAACCCATTCTGCCAGCTATAGCGTGCCAGTAAGAACAGGTGACACATTTTGTTAAAAAATCAAAACGCAGGCATCACAGCACACCTATCCTGCTACAGTCAGCCACAGCTAAAATTAGCGCGCCCTGTCTTTGCACCCCCACACCCCTCCCTTTTTTTCCACCCTCCCCCCACCACTGTGTCTCAAACCATCGCATGCTTGTGTGGAAGGCCTAAGAGGTGGATGGCTAGAAAGACGGCAATGCTTACGTTACGTAAGACAAGTGAGCTGCATGTGGCAGGCTTGTTGACTCAACACACACACGCGCCGCACTAGAGTAGATTGAGACTGCAAAATTAACAATATTTTCCCCTGTTTTTAACCCCTCAAAAAAGATGAACATGTTGACAAGATACAAAAATATTGACGTTTAAAAATAAAACATTAAGATTACAATTCTGGCTTTGACAAAGTCAAATTTATCTGAATTCAGAAGGAAAATTGCGATCAATTTATGTCACTGGCGCGAAAGTTACCACTCTCAATACTAAACAAAGAAGAGCAACCTGACATGAACATCCAATCCAGCTGTTATTTTGTTATAACTCCTACGCAGATCAAACATATTGATTCAAATTTACTTCTTCACAACAACATGAGAACACTGCATTGAATACCTCTGAATATAGCAATGAGGAATTCCGCAAACATATCATAAAGCACTGAAAAGTTGGAAAACAAAATCTGTGTGGTCACTTTTCTCCACTTAATAGTGGAAAGGATGCCACACTATCTTGAGCGGACCCTTCCATGCGGTCACAGGGTTCATACAGAGCTTTGGGAGAAAAATTCAAGGACTTTCAAGGACCTCACTCTCAATTTTCAAGGACCTCCATCGACAAATAGTGCTTGCATTTTAATAATGTGTACAGACTTTACATCTGAAAAGAAAACAACATCTATAGCCATTTAGTGTGAATTTTCTTCATAACAAGAATCAATATTAACTGGGGTAAATCGAAAACAATCTTTGGCCTAAAGTGTGCACTCAGCATAAAAAATTTCAATCTAAGTGATCACCCTACCTGTTCATTCATAATTTCTCTGCATACCGGTTCTAAAAGTCTAAATATGTGTAAAGCTCCCTGTGTGTTACTTTACTAGGAGACTAATAGTTAACTACAGTAAACATTCATCCTCCTGGATAACAGGTTGGAAGGGAGGGGAGGGGTGGAGAGGGGGTATAGCTGATGGTATTGCTGTGGACACAGATTTTCACATCACAACACACTGATGGAAACAGCAGGATGCCATACACCTGCTGTGAAAAGATGAGAGAACTGTGTGTGTGTGTGTGTGTGTGTGTGTGTGTGTGTGTGTGTGTGTGTGTGTGTGTGTGTGTGTGTGTGTGTGTGTGTGTGTGTGTGTGTGAGAGAAGAGACAGAGACAGAGACAGAGACAGAAACAGAGAGAATGAGAGAGAGTATGTGACAGACAGACAGAGGCAGACAGAGATAGAGAGTATGGTTGTGGTGGTGGGGAAGTACATGAAATAATATAAAAAAGCAAACAAGCAGTGTGAATCAGAATCAGAATCAGAATCAGAATCAGAAATTATTTATTGCCATTAAAGTCACATGGACTTATTGACACAACAAAATAAACTCAACATATTCATCAATACAACATACTATTCACAGGTCAGCATGACTGAAATGATGTGCAGGCAAAAAACACCCAAAACCACGTCAAAGCAAAACCATGTTGCATTCTATCTTATTTCAATTGTTCTCTTTTTTCAAAACAGGAACAAACATATTGAATTATTTCAGCTTGATGATTATCAGTTACTAAAACATTGCTTAATTTGTCTATACCATTCTTATATTCTTTGACATCAGATTTCAGATTTACCAATATTTGTTTTCTTTGTTCAGTATATAAGATACACTCATCAAGTAAATGAAACTCGTCTTCTATTTTGTTGCAGTATTGACAAGTTCTGTTCTCTCTTGGTATATTCTTATATCTTCTTTTTTCTATCATTAAATCATGGCAACTTGTACGAAATTTACTCTGTGTGTGTGTGTGTGTGTGTGTGTGTGTGGTGTGTGTGTGTGTGTGTGTGTGTGTGTGAGAGAGAGGAGAGAGAGAGAGAGAGAGAGAGAGAGAGAGAGAGGGAAGAGAGGAAGGAGAGAGGAGAGAGAGGGAGAGAGGAGAGAGGGAGAGAGGGAGAGGAGGAGGGAGAGAGGGAGAGAGGAGGAGGGAGAGAGAGGGAGAGAGGGAGAGAGAGAGAGAGAGGGAGGAGAGAGAGAGGAGAGAGGAGAGAGAGAGAGAGAGAGAGAGAGAGAGAGAGAGAGAGAGAGAGAGAGAGAGAGAGAGAGAGAGAGAAGAGAGAGAGAGAGAAGAGAGAGAGAGAGAGAGAGAGAGAGAGAGAGAGGGAGAGAGAGAGAGAGAGAGAGAGAGAGAGAGAAGAGAGAGAGAGAGAGAATAAGAGAGAAAGAGAGAGGCAGGCAGACAGACACTAGAGAGACAGAGACAGAGAGATGTGTGAGTGACAGAGAGAGAGAGAGACAGAGAGAAAGAGTGAGTGTGTGTGTGTGTGTGTGTGTGTGTTGTGTGTGGGTGGTGTGTGTGTGTGTGTGTGTGTGTGTGTGTGTGTGTGTGTGTGTCGTGTGTGTGTGTGTACGTGCGTGCAAGCATGTGTGCATGAGAGAGAGAGAGGGGGAGAGAGAGGGAGGGAGGGAGGGAGAGAGAGAGAGAGAGAGAGAGAGAGAGAGAGAGAGAGAGAGAGAGAGAGAGAGAGAGAGAGAGAGAGAGAGACACACACACACACACACACACGCACACACACAGACAGACAGACAGACAGAAAGAAGTGAGAGAGAGAAGTGAGAGAGATAGAGAGAAAGTGTATGTGTGTGTGTGTGTGTGTGTGTGTGTGTGTGTGTGTGTGTGTGTGTGTGAGTGAGTGAGTGAGTGAGTGAGTGAGTGAGTGAGTGAGTGAGTGAGTGAGTGTGTGTGTGGTGTGTGTGTGTGTGTGTGTGTGTGTGTGTGTGTGTGTGTGTGTGGTGTGTGTGTGAGAGAGAGACACACACACAAGACAGACAGACAGGAGGGTCAGGAGTGAGTGAGTGAGTGAGTGAGGAGAGAGAGAGAGAGAGACGAGAGAGAGAGAGAGAGGAGAGGGGGGGGGGGGAAGGGTCTCTCCATGAAAAAGAAAGGGGAGGCTGGTGGCCTGCTGACTGTTGTGTAAACACTGCTCTCTGACCCCAGGTGGAACAGCCAGTGAAAGCCCCCCCCCCCCCCCCCCCCCCCCCCCTCCCCTCCCTTTCTGCCTTATATTAAAGCTGCTAGTCCATCCCTATCATGAAACTTCTTCACACCCATTGTTGGTACACATGGTCTTTCAAGAGAAAAAAGTTGTCTTGCTAGGCCTACCTAGGCTTGGATTGCCTTGCGACATAAAGCAGAGAAGGGAAGTAATTACTAACCCGCATAGAAGAGTTAGTTCCCCTGACCTGCTTTTGTGGGTTTGTTTTTCTTGAGACCATTTTTTTCCCCCCAGATTTACACAAATTTGCAGAGAGTACCATGCCTGACCTTACCATGCTGATCTCTCTCTCTCTCTCTCTCTCTCTCTCTGGTGTGTTGGTTGGAACAGATGACATTTACAAAACTGCATACACATGGGGACTGGACGTAAAAAAGCACAAGAGTGCTTATTCCATTATCCTCAATATAAAAGAATAAATTAAATTAAATTAAATCCCTCTTAGTCTATGGTAAAAGTAAAATCAAGCCCTTTTCAAGCACCTGGAGGCATATGCCTGATTTTCAAGGACTTGCAAGGCCTTGGACAAGGGGCTCCAGAAGTTTAGGACTTTCAAGGACCGTTCGAACCCTGGGTCAGTGCTGAGCTAAGATTAGATCATCAGGGTTCAAGTACCAGCGTCTGAGAGCAGCGGAAAGTGGGGGTAAATGACTGCGTGGCATCCTCATGTTATGCTTAAACATGATCCCGAAAGTTAGGAATATGGCTACCTTCATCACGGGCAAACAGTTGCATATGCAAAGTCTAAACATTGGTGAACCTTGGGGCCCTAACCCTTCCCCACTGCCCCCCCCAAAAAAAAACAACAACAAAAAACCCCACAAATAATCACCGTGTGATTTTCAGAATATTCTGACATTGGAAATGCAGACAAAGGAAATGATGATGACACTCACCTAAACTTCTTAAGCTCCTCTTCCTCTTTGACCACCATCTCCAGTGTGCGAGGGGAATCTGCAACACAGATTTACAATCAGAAAATATAACTGACTGCACAACAAGGATTAGAGCGACTGACTACTGCCCTCTTCAGGCTCAGGGAAGGTAAAGCAGCAAGGGAAAGGAGATGGGCGCCGCCCTCAATATACTGGCCCCTAGAGAAGCTGAGGTCCCTAACACCTTTCTCCCCAACAACCACAAAGGTTATGGGTATACCACCACCAATAATAATTCTTCTAGTATCAGAATCCCATCTTTTATTAATGTGTTGTCATAAACTGGGGTTCTTTCTGGCACAAAACAGCAGGCAATCAAAGTAATATCTTCATCTACACCAAACACATTTTTTATCCACTTTAATCTATCTTTCCCTTAGTCTGGCGACAATGGAGGCACCCATGAAGACTTCCCTCCATTCCTCTCTCTGTTCTGCCTTTCTCAAAATTTTGTTGAGCTCTAGGCCTGTCCATTCACTGATGTTGTTCTCCCATCTCTTCCTTGGTCTGCCTCTTTTTCTTCCTCCTTGGACAGTGCCTTGCAGTATTAGTTTTGCAAGTCCTTTTGATCTTTTGACTGCCCGTACCATTTAAGTTTACACTTCTTTACGACTGATAGAAGGTTTTCAAAGGGACTAATGGTTTGCTGGATTCTGTTATGCATGTCTTCGTTGCTTATGTGGTCTCTGTATGAGATGCCAAGTAGTCTCCGGAAGCTTCTCATCTCTACCACCTGTACTCTTCTCTCCAAATCAGCAGTCAGGGTCCACGATTCATAGGCATACACGAATATGGATATGACAAGGGAACACATAAGTCTGATCTTGGAGTTGAGTGAAATATTTTTATCTTTCCAGATGGTGTTCAGTTTTGACAGTGCCGTTATTGTCTGTGCAATCCTACATACCTCTGGCTTGGACCCCTTACAGCTCCCAAGTACTTGAAACTTTGAACCATTTCCAGCGTCTGGTTGTTGACCCTGATATCAGTGCTGATACCCATGGCGTTACTGGTCATCAGTTTGGTCTTCTCTGCACTGATTTCCATGCCATATGTTTTAGAGGCCTTGTTCAGGTGTTCTGTTAGGCTGGTAAGCACTTGTTCTGATCCTGCTAGTCTGTCAATGTCATCTGCAAAGCGGAGGTTTGTAATCGTTCCGCCACCAATGCTGACTGATCCTTTATGGTGTTCCACTGCATCAGCCTCGATTTTCTCAAGGAAGATGTTGAAAAGAGTGGGTTAGAGTAGACAGCCCTGCCTTACTCCAGCTGTTATTTTGAAACCACTCTCCAATGTTAATGCTGTAGAACACTGCACTGGTGGCTTTGTTGTACAGCTCTTTAATGACTCTGAATAAGTCTGCATTGATGCTGTACAAATTCATGGTTGCCCACAAAGCTGCATGCCACACCCTGTCGAATGCCTTCTTAAAATCAATAAATACGTGGTAGAGGTCTTGTTGGTGTTGAAGGTACCACTCACAGAGTATTCTGATCCACTTTAATATCAACCATATTTGGAAAGGGGGTGGGGAATAGCCTAGTGGTGAGACAATTAAGCTCACAATCTAATAATACAGGTTCAAGCCATCACAAGCCACCCATTTGAGGGAATTTTTCCCCCTGAAGTTAACATCAATACCGACTCCACTCCCCTGTAAAGTCCTTCAGATGAGACTATAAACTGATGATCCCATGTACAAGTGCATGTAAAACATCTTGTGCACACATTAAAACTGTCAACCTTTTGGAAGAGTCACCATTGTGTACTGGCAGAAGCAGATGACAACATCTAAAAAAATGCATGCATATTGACAATGTGTTTAGACATTATCCCTGGTCAGAATGCAGCTACTTTATAGTGGTAAAGTGAAGTTGAGGGACAAAAAATACATAACAAAATAAATCAAACTTCAGTTTGTTCCTTTTCACACAGTATTTAAAATTCTTTCTCACCAACAATAATATCCCCTAAACCCCAAATTTCTGCCACGGTGAAACACCTTTTGGAATTTTTTTTCAAATAATCATTACAACAACAACAAAAAACAAACATAAGCCTTCTTCTTCTCTCATTCGCTTTACTAAGTCTAATGATGAATCAAAATAACATTCAATTACGTACAAAAACAATTCAAATCAAATTTACATACTTTTGACCAGAGGTAAACAGTCACCTGCAGTGCTGGTCAAGCAATTTGAGCAACACTCTCAATGGTGCCTCGATAAAGTGGATGACGCTCAACTCTGTTGTCCCAGACTTTAAAACAACCTCACAGCAAAAGTATCCTGGATAAGAGCCACCCTTAGCCAAAAACAATACCTACATCTCCAAAAGGGTTTAAACCCATGACCCTCCAGGCAGGAGCACATTACTGTGCTATAGCAACTGGTAAGAAGGTAGGTGCTACTCTGAACGTGCTGACAGCATTCTTAGCAGTGCTAGCCAGAACAATACACACAGCATCAGTAAATACATTTTCCTTTTTTTTCTTCCTTGGCCACAGCTCTGAGGTGCATCAATGGTGAGATTTTTGTGTATGCAACTGACCGTCCCATTAGTAGTAGTAGTAGGCACTCATCAGTCTCGGAAGACTATGGAGTTGCACTCTAGTCTTTAGAGCGCAAAGCCTGGGCAAGTATGTATGGAGGGCAAGCTGTTACCCATGCAGCAGACCCCCCCTCTCCACGGCACTGGAATGATCCATTGGAAGGGCATTGGCCGATACGAATGGTTCCAGTACCGTCGCAGGAGCCACCAGAACGTTGCCATATACCTACAGCCCCGAGCCGCTCTGGGACTCCAACTCCCCGATTTTTCCTCAGGGATGGTGTCTAAACACGACACCTGTGTGCATGCTGGTTTGTTATAATTTTGTCATCCGCTCCTACCGGCACACGATGGCCTACTCTTCCGAAAGGTGGAACGGGGTTTTAACGTGTGCGCAAAATGTTCTGCGTGCATTCGCACATGGGGCCTCGGTTTCGAGTCTCATCCGAATGACCGTCCCATTACCCCCCCCCCCCATTTAGGTAGTCACATTCCAACTTCAGGGATAGTGTCTAAACAAGACACCTGTGTACATGAGTTTTTTCAAATTTTATCTGTTCCTACCACCATGAAATGGCCTACTTTTCTGAAAGGTGGAACAGGTTTATGACGTGTGTGCAAGATGTTCTGTGTGAATTTGCACACAGGGCCTCAGTTTATAGTCTCATTTGAAGGATTTTGACATCCAGTTCAATTTTCTTGTCAAAATGGGAACAAAGAGCAAGGCTGGGAAATGAACCCAGAACCTCACAGTTTACTTGTTAGGCAGGTAAACGTCGTAACTGTCCTGCAACCTTCCTTCTTAAACAAACGAATCAAATCACAAAGACCTGTAGCTTGTGTATCTTGTTTCTCTTCTCTGAGTACCCTTGTAGGGTGGGGTGAACACTGCCTGGCTGTCTCTTGTGCTTGCAACTCTGCAGGGGGTCTGCCCGCTGACCTCAACTGACACACTGGGACTTCAGACAAGCTCATTTTTTTGTACAAGGATGCATGATTGGTATGTTCATGTTTTCATAACCCAATGAATGCTGACATGAATTACAGGACCTTGTAATGAGCATATCTGATCTTCTGCATGTGTAGCGGAAATTAAAGCACTGGCGGTCTGCACTTAAAGCTGACCTGGAAGATCACAAAATCCTGCCTTTAATTTGTGTTTCCTGTTTCAAGATGGCAGTGACAGCTCAGAGACTTACCTCCTCCTGAATGGACAGCCATTTCCTCATCAACCTTTCGTAGCTGCTCCTGATAGACTTCTATGAGGATGATGCCAGGCTGCATTTCTCCGCCCATGATGTCACTGGTCTCCGGGGTTAGCTCTCTTTGTTTCTGACACACCACATGTGACACACTTGAATGAATTTTTTTCCCTTCTTCTTTGTTCCTCAGCTAGAGCTCAGAAGTGAGATTCTGCATTATGTGATTGTTTGCCCGCCATTAAGACAGCCACATTCCGACTTCAGGGATGATTTTGAACGCAACACCAGTGTGCATGTGGGGAATTTTTTTGCTTTTTTTTTATTTTGTCACCTGTACATACACACACACACATTCACAAACAAATGCACACACATGAATGCCAATGCATTCTCTCTCTCCTCTCTCTCTCTCTCTCTCTCTCTCTCTCTCTCTCTCTCTCTCTCTCTCTCTCTCTCTCTCTCTCCTCACTCACTCACTCACTCACTCACCACTCACTCACTCACTCACTCACTCACTCACTCACACACACACACACACACACACAACACACACACACACACATGTGTGCATGCATGGATGCAAATGCATAAAGTCACACAAC
>CM060321.1:47375088-47377588 GCA_030674155.1 Stramonita haemastoma | reverse complement strand
ACAGGTGTCAGAGTGTATCTCATGGGCCTGGTTGGTGTTGGGATATATTATGATAGGAAGCACTAAACACAGCCATTTCATTCAGTTTTAAAGCTGGTGCACTTCCATGGCATCATCATTACACCATCCTCATCCCCATCATGCACTAGAAGACAATTACCACTGTACAGGAGGCTCCTGTTGCTCTGATCTCATGGCAGCCTCAGCCGCAGTTTCCCATACACTTCTATGCTTCTTGTGGTAACTTTGTGTCAGAATTTTTTGAGGTAGGAAGTCATGGGAGGTGATTGTTGGAGGGTCTCCATTCCAAATGGATGCCTCACTCAGTCTAGCTCAGCAATTAAAGCTACAACAAGTGTTGTCAGTTGAGGACTTGGCACACAGTGTCCTGCATATGTTGGATCACAACAGAAACCAGCAGTGCAGGGACCCTTCTGGCTGGGGGCCCCTCATTCAGAGTTCCTTTACAACCTCCATCCTTGGTACAACACCATGAACCTGGGAATAGGTGGGGTGGTAAAACTAGCATGAGCGGCATGGGAACAGTAGGACAGGTAAGTCACAGGAGATGAGGCAGAAGAAACTTTGATTATGAAAAAAAGAATGAGATAGAAAAGAGTCCTGACATTCTGAGCTACTGACAAACTTACATCACGTTTGAGTTCAGCCTCCCCTGCATTTTTAAGTTTTGATGGCAAAAATGACAGGCAGGGGTGTCTCCCCTCATATCATCAAGGAACTTCTGAAGGAAATCTTTCTTTCCCAAAAAGGATCCTCGTTTCCTGTAACATCAACACATCTTCCTGACAACTTTGACTCCCCTGACTTAGTCTTGAAAGCTACCAGGAATAAAATTGATTAATCTTGAAAAATAAACCAAAAAAAATGTCACTTCTGTTTTTAGAATAATACTTTACTTTCAAAACATTAACAAAATCTAGGAATGTACAAAAAACACTATAAATAACACACCATAACCAAACATTTCAACAAAAAGTGATACAAAGATTGAAATATTCAACTAAAAGTGGATAACCCCCCCCCCCCCCCCCCCCCCCCCCGAAAAAAAGAAAAGCAAATAAGCTAACACACTCCTAAGTATGTGCAATCAAATGAAAATATGCATACAGAAAAAGACAGACATATGGATAGACAAAGTTTAAGGTCTAGAATTTGAAAAAAAAAAGAAAAAAAAAGTTAAGACTTTTGACTCCAGGGATAAGCCAGGCAAAAGAAAGCTTATCATTTTATAATCAAATGAAATCTGAAAATCCCCCACCGGCCTAAAATCACTCCCTGTGGAAAAGTGGATCAGTTGCAATCCCCCTCATTTCGTGGCAGAGGGTCACAAACATATATGACTTGACTTGACTTATGCCTGTGGATTCCCGTGGGAACATAGGGCCGCAACAACACTCCTCCAACGGACTCGGTTCTGGGAGATCCTCTTCAGCTCGGCCCATGTCATTCCGGCTGCCTTTGTCTCTGCTTCAGTGCTTCTGGGCCAGATCTGTTTTGGTCGACCTACTTTCCGCTTCCCTTGTGGGTTTCAGTCGAGGGCCTGCCTGGTGACATCTGAAGCAGGCTTGCGGAGCGTATGGCCGATCCATCCCCATTTTCTTTTCTTAATCTCCGTCTCGATTGGAGTGTATCTGGTCCTGTCCCATAGTTCTTCGTTTGAGACTGCTTCTGGCCACCTGATACCAAGGATGTTCCTAAGACATCTGTTGGTGAATGTCTGTAGGTGTTGGTCTTTGTTACCCGCCAGGTTTCTGAGCCATACAGTAGGACCGACTTGACCTTGGTGTTGAATATCCGGATCTTGTTGTGGAGTGAGAGGGCTGTTGATCTCCAGATTGGGGGAAAGGTGTTGAAGGCATGACAGGCTTTATTTATTTGGCACTTGATATCTTCGTCCGTCCCCCCATCTTTACTAATGACACTGCCCAGGTAGGTGAATTTGTCGACTTCTTTGATGATTTCTTGGTGTAGTTGCACTGGGTCTGGTTTCTTGTTGTTCAACCTCAAACATATATACAGACAGAAAATAATCTTTTAACAAAATAAGAATGAAAAGGTGGAGCTGCTCTTGTGGCAACATGCTCTCCCCCAAGAAGAGCAACCACAATTTCACATAGAGAAGTAAAACGTGACTGAAAGTGGTATACTATATAATACAACATAATACAATACAATTCATGTACTCCTGTCCTTGGGACCACTCTCCCTCTGCCTATATACTTTCTTGTCTTCTTCCTTCCAAATCTTTTTCTCAATCAAAATTCATAGGCCATATAATCTGACAAATTATTTCAAGCCACACAACACATACATTCATAATCTACAATAGCAGTTTTGTTTTGTTTTTTATTCACCCCCCCCCCCCCCCCCCCAAAATAACCATTCCACAGATCATTTTTATGCATGCAGATTACTTGCTCATTATTCCAGTTACAAAGCTGAACTGAACACAGTAAAATTAATGTTTCTTCAACTCTCC
>CM060321.1:47356905-47374988 GCA_030674155.1 Stramonita haemastoma | reverse complement strand
TTTCCACATTTCATCTTCTTCTACATTCCCTTCAATGGGTAGGATGCATAGTATAGGCCTGCTCCTGTGCTTGTGACTCTGCAAGAGGTCTGCCCGCTGGCCTCAGCTGACGCATTCTGACCTCAGGGCAATCTAGTCTGCAACCACTCTTGGTGGAGGATGCTGAGAACTAGTTTTGCCATTGCACTAGGTTTTTAAGAATGTATTCAAAATTTTTTTTTATTGCTTTTGTGCTGGTTGTCTGCCTCTGTGCCGCATTCATCCCAGCTTGATGCTGTGCACACCCAGCCCCATCAAGAGAACACTCACGTTAACATGGTGTGGAAATGTGACTACAGAGTTCACTCCAGAACCAAGAGAGTGGGAGATGATCATAGTGCTACACTTCATCAAAAACAGCTAACACTGAATCACACTTTGGTCTTC
Organism: Stramonita haemastoma; assembly: GCA_030674155.1. Lineage (NCBI taxonomy): Eukaryota > Metazoa > Mollusca > Gastropoda > Neogastropoda > Muricidae > Stramonita > Stramonita haemastoma. The sequence continues at coordinate 47,374,562 of CM060321.1, read as the reverse complement.
ATCCTTCCTACAAAATGCAACTATGGCTGCGTAACTGACAGAACATGAACACAAGTTATATCCACAAAAAAATCAAAGCAGAATTAAGGAACACTTCCCCCCCCCCCCCCTCCAAAAGGCAGAAAAATATCACAGACCATCAGATTCATTCCAACCTACCTTTCACTTTGTCCTCCTTTTGTTTACTTTGTTCACTGGAAACAATAAATCAGACACTGTCAACTCATTTGGCTATTTTGATTTTTTTGGCAGGTTTTTTTTTCAGCATTGGTTTGTGAGCATTTTTTTTTTCACACAAGGTCAGAACTGCATGATTGGTACACAATTTTGTGTTCACAAATAGGCTTATCACAACAAACACACACGAATAGAATTCTCTACAGAGGTGATGCATAGAGGCACACCCAGACCTTGAGGTAAATGCCAAAAAGACCAAACTGATTCACATTAACGCTCTTGTTGAATTCTACAGAGCTAAACTGTCTGTACATTTTGAATTCTGTGAAGGTTTTGTACTCCCAACTGACATAGTTTACTCCTGAGACAATTGTGCATGTGCATGACAAGCTATCAGGCTGAAACTCTGTCAATAACTAGGTATGTATTTGTACTTGCATTTCAACGTAAGTTTATGTGTCTGGTCACCAGATGTCTTGTCACTGTCCCCTTATTTGTCACCAATCACAGCTTAAAGTAAGGTTTATACAATAAATCAGCAAAACAGGCATGGATATGACAAAAATGTATGCATGTTAGTGACAAATAAGGGACTGACGCCTAGATGACATGTTTACCAATGTTTGTGTGCAATTGCACTTCATGGATGTGTCACACAATATCCCCATAACACCTACTGTCTTATGATATGTCTTGATGTGACAGAAGTTTTAACTGTTTTTTCTATAGAAAACAAGTAATATTCAATCAATATCTGACCTTTATACTGTAGTTCCTATCTAAGTGTAATATTGCACATGGGTGTCACACTGTCACCAGTGTCACCACACAGGTGTGACAAATAATATGAAATAACACAGAACTTCTGTAATCCCACAAAATTTTAATCTTGGTAGCCTTTAAAGTAGTCATAGTGATAGCACAGGGACACATCACATCACAGACAGCACAAATTGTGGATGTGTCGGGGGGGTGCCCATTGCTGTCACCTGCTGAACCTTGGCAAACTGGAAACCTATTTTCTTTTCCTTCTTGCTATTTTCGTTATCAGCATATCTGTTCGTTTCTGCCATTGCAGTTTCAAGTACAAGTGTGGCAATAATTATAAAATAATCAAAAGGTGTCACATTTTCAGGCCTCTGTGCTGTGGACCTACTGGGAGGTCAAATTTCTCCACAGTGGTGTGTGTAGCACAGGTCACCACACTTGCAGGAATGTGCTGTGTACTACGTTAATTTCCGGGTCACTCTTCTCTCTAACTGCATCATTTCCTTCCTCCCCTTCCTCCTCAGCTTTTCATATCTGACTCACTTAACATTAATCATTCAAATTTTTCTACTTCCAATACAAACACATTCAACTCATCTTCAAGTTAATTAGATGAATCATCTGCTACCAATGAAGACGCCATTTTTTTCGCCACGAACTAAGAGCAAATGCGTTTCTATCACTGGCTGTGCTTTCTTCCTTTCCTCCCAAGTACATAGGTGTTAGTGGTCTAAATTTATCACTGGCACCCTCTGAAACACTCCCTGCATCGCCCCACCAAATTTCAGAAACACTGTGTGAGAACCATGCGATGTATGTGTGTGATGGAAAAGTACTACCCACGTCGGTCACGACCAACAGCCTGCTATGGCCAGTATAAAATCTGGCAGCCGGTGCTGTTACTGTCGGCTACGGATGTAATGGGGCTAAGACACTTAAGCACTGTCTTCAACGTGTCCAGAGCAAAGATGTGTTTAAAATGTGTTTTCCATTGATTTATCAAAATGGAAGGTAAAACACAATTCTGCTTCTTCCAGCCCTGCACAGTGTGAACCAAAATTTGCTACTGTCATCTGTACCAGTTGGCCCAGGCCAAAAGCTTTGTCAGTTACTGATGCAAGCTAAGTGCCAAGACCCACTTCAAAGTAAAAGTCACGTTTTAAAAATGTCATGGTGAGGCTGTCTTCAGCCCCGACAAGAACAACAACCTGCACTCTCCTTTAAGGATTAAAAAAAAACCCAACTAAAGTCAGAATGTGGCTGCCTATATGGCAAGGTACTTGAAAAGAGTCAAGCAGGCAAACTTCTCATCCAGCGTGTATATTTTACAATCTTTAAGTGGCATGAGTGAGTCGAGGTGCACACTATGGGAGATTCCAAAGGGTGTGTGTGCGTGTGCGTGTGCGTGTGTGTGTGTGTGTGTGTGTGTGTGTGTTGGTGCATGCATGCATGCGTGCGAGAATATGTGTCGTGTGTGCATGTGTGTGTGAGTGTTTGTGATATTTTTATTTGAAACTATCACAGAATGTTTAACAAATATGAAATGTAGCTATCTTGTGTCTTTTAATTATGATTCGTATCAAAATGCCTGTCAGTATTGTAATTGCCCTTCAGGGGATGATTAAAGTCTTTTTGACTTTGTCATGGCTTGCTCAGCTGAGAAAATACAAAATTCAGCTGCATAAGGATTGAGAACCCACCAGCTCATGGTTTCTTGACAGGCACACTGCTTTGACACCAATGTCAGCCTCAAAGAGCCTTCCTTCACTTCTCACCATCAACACCACACTCTATAGCACCCTGATCTTCACTTCTCGCCATAAACACCACTTTGCTGATGCAACCATTTGCCAACCATTAAGGTAGCCACATTCCCACTTCGGGGATGTCTAAACTCAACACCAGTGTATACGAGTTTAAAATTTTTGTCAATCCAATCCTACCAGCAAGCAAAGGTGTACTCTTTCAAAAGGTGGAACAAGTTTTAACATGTGTGCAAGATCATAGTCTCATCCAAAGAACATTCAATCCAATCCCATCTTCTTGTTTATAATCCCACCACCACAGCGGCCATATCAAGGCTGTCACCTTGTTAATTTGTTAAATCTCAGATTAAAACTGTATGACTACATACAGATTAAAAAAGGGTTTAAGACCAACTTTCAGGAGAGTGCAGTTGGGTACTGATGTTAACTCCAGGGCAAAAATCCCCTTAAACTATCTCAATGGTGTCTCAAAACACCTGCCATCAGATCATGAGCTGAACACTAAACACAAGGCTATGCCACCCATCCCAATACCCCCCCCCCCCCCCCCCCCCCCCATATTGCTTTACATTCCCAACAGTCTTCTGCATAGTCACTGAGCTCAGAGCTGGGAAAATGAAGTAGTAAAAAAAAAAAAAAAAAAAATCTTACCCAGTGCTGTGTCAAGATTTTTATATTCAGATTTAATTCACTTTTAAAACCTTTGGGGGCATGGAGGACTTCAGTAAACAAAATCAACTGTGACATATGATATATAATTTGCATTAACAAAAACTTTTACTTACACCGCTGAATGTGACAGATATGAAAATGCGGTCAACCTTTTCATAAATGTCAAGTAACTTTACTCTGGACTACAAAGTTGCTAAGCTTTAATAATGTCTTTTTTTTTTGTCAAAAGAATACAAATTAAAAAATCTGTAAAAGGACCTTGGATACAGATATTCCTGAGGTAGGATATTTTTCCAAAGCTCAGAAAGCCCTCAGTCCTTTGTCATTCGCTCTACAACTCTCCTCTTAGCTTGCAGCTGATAGAAAATTAGGATAGCTAAAACTAGGAATCTGCACACACTTCACACATGCATGTATACAATCTCACACACACACACACACACACACACACGTTAGATGCCTTTGAACACAAACAACAGTCAGAGACTTACATTTGGTGTATCTCTTTGAGCATGGTCAGGCGATTCTTCTCTGAGCTGGAAGCACAAGTTCAAACTTCTCTTGAAAGTCTTATTGCTAATGTGTGTCAGAGAAGACATCAGAGTTGGGGGGTTTTTTGTTGTTGTTGTTGTTGTTTTTTTGGGGGGAGGAACATACACACAAGGCCGTGAGTGAGGCTATATGTCTGTAGAGATATGTGCAAAAGTGGACTATGTGAATACTATACTAGTTCACCACAGAAAACATATTATCAGCATCCACAACACACACACACACACACACACACACACACACACACACACACACACACACACACACACACACACACACACACGAGAGAGAGAGAGAGAGAGAGAGAGAGAGAGAGAGAGAGAGAGAGAGAGAGAGAGAGAGAGAGAGAGAGAGAGAGAGAGAGAGAGAAGAGAGACAGAGAGACAGAAGAGAGAGACAGACAGACAGAGACAGACAGAGAGAGACAGAGAGAGAGAGACAGAGAGAGACAGAGAGACAGAGACAGAGACAGACAGACAGACAGACAGACAGACAGACAGACAGAGTAGGGGGGGGGGGGGGGGGTTAAAATGCTGCTCAGGGTCAGTTAGATAAAAAAGCAAAAAAAGCACACACAAAAACCCAAATATAAGCATACTACACAAACTGGAAACAACAAGAACATTTTGAACACTAATTAAGGACAGGACATTATGTGCTATGAAACCAAGATGCAGACCTCTAAAAGACTGTCTTTCAAGGCAAGACCAAGGGGAAAAAGAAAGACAGGCAGACCACCAGCTTCTCTCATTGGCAACATCACCGAATCCTGTGGCATGAGAATCCATAAAGTCAGCAGGGCCAGCGAAGACTGGAGCAAATGGAGGAGGATTATGTCAATGTCTTTGAATGATGATCGTACCTGTCAGTGTGGTGAAATGATGTTCTAATGACATGGCCCAGATGTCAGCATCTCTCTCTCTCTCTCTCTCTCTCTCTCTCTCTCTCTCTCTCTCTCTCTCTCTCTCTCTCTCTCTCTCTCTCTCTCTCTCTACACACATCCACTACACTCACACTAACACTACAACACTACACACACACACACACACACTAACACTAACACTACAACAACACACAACACAAAACACAACAATACGTAGATAGATAGATAGATAGACAGATAGATAGATAGATAGATAGATAGATAGATAGATAGATAGATAGATAGATAGATAGATAGATAGATAGATAGATAGATAGATAGATAGATACCCACACACACAAATACATACAATCATGTAAATGCATGCATAAGTTTGCCTTCAAGCAAACCACTATTCACAGATATACAGTTTATACACACACAAATATGTATACACACAAACATACAAATACATATACACACGAACACTTATGTTGACTTTTTTACCCCCTTCTTCAAGGCATGGGATTTCCGTCACCAAAAAAAGGAGGAAATTTTCAACAAAAATGAAAAAAAGAGGAAAAATTGACCTGTACTGCTTTTAACAGCCTTTATCCAAAATGTTAGTCAAATATCTGACCAGATGTGACGCTTCCACTGAAGACAGAATTTTTTTCATTCATTTATCATGTTTTCTGATCGGTGGTCTAGGTGGTCACGCGCCTTGCCTTGAAAGCAAAAAGTCCGGGTCGGAGTGTGCGGGGGTTCGTACCCGTTTGGACCCAAAAACTTTTTCCCCATCCATTAGACCCTGAGTGGTGGTCTGGGCGCTAGTCTTTCGGATGAGACAATAAACCGAGGTCCCGTGTGTTACACATCACTATTTAGCGCACATAAAAGAACCCACGGCAACAAGGGGGTTGTCCCTGGCAAAATTCTGTAGAAAAAAGCCACTCTGATAGGGAAACAAATACACTTGCATGCAGGACTAAAGAAAAAAAAAAAGGGTAGGCGCTGCACATGTGGCAACGCGCTCTCCCCGGGGAGAGCAGCCCGAATTTCACGCAGAGAAATCTGCTGTGACATAAAGTGGTACAAAATACCAAAAAATACAAAATTTTCTGTACTCAGGCATGGTACTGGAGGGAAAGTACTCTTCCCTGAAAAGGTATGGGGGTCCAGGGGGGTTTGAAACCCAGCGGGGTCAAAGGGCAGAGCCTCTTGTGGAGGTCAGGAGAGGACTCAATTTTGTATTTGCACTTTCAGAGTTGGAGAGCAAGAGATCTAGATCTAGATGAGAAGAGAGGTGAAAGCCAATATCAAAGTCTTCTGAAGAGCTTCATCTTGTACAGACTCCTGGTGATCAGAGGTTTTTGCATGATGCTCAAAGTGCTATTCTATAATTTGCCCATTGTCCTCTAGTGAAAGCATTGTTCTTTCCATTTTTGATACACAGCCCATACTCTACTGCATGCCATCATCACTGCTCTCAAGCCGCGCCAGGGCCATTTGTCAAGCCAGATCTGGAAAACCCTCTGGAAAACTCTTAGGTCTACCAGCTTTGAACCCTGCTGTGACATACCTTCTTCTATCTCCTCAATTGATCTCTAACACAATGATGTCATTTGTGTTAGGAGCGCAAGGCTCCTCAGAAAATGACGTAAACCAGTAGGAAAATGACGTGGGACCAGCCCTTCATTGTGACAATTGTAGGTGCTAATCAGTACATCTGCCATCCCTGGTGTATCAACGTAATGACTGACTCGTTTAGTGCTATTTAGAAATTATACAAACGGCAGTTGCGATGACGCACTGTTTGTTCAAATATGCGCCATCAGCGTTTTTCTTGAGTCTGTTAGGGCAGCAAAGTCTGTTCTTTTGCAGCAAAGTTGAAAAAAATGTGGTAATCCCCGCAAGGGCGCACCCTAGAATCAACACTGAACACTTGTGTTTCCTTGGCAGCTTGTGAAGATATTTTCATCAGTGCTCAATTGTCTTCTTCAGTAGATATTTCATTGTATTTCCCCATCTTTTACAAGCAAAGTTTGACCCAGACAATGGAGTTGTGTGGCACATAAAGATGGTATCCATCTAAATCAAGTCTGCAGAACTAACACTTAGCAGCCATCACACTTCACTTGTATTCTTTTGTTAGTTTTCATTTCTGAGTGGTACAAAGATGCACTCTTTGCTGGAGGCATTTTTTTGTTTTAATTTGAGTTCTCTTGTACAGCATTCAACAGTTCTCTTGTACAACAGTCGCCTCTTCCCAATAGGCCTAACGGCTGTAGGGCTTGAACCTAGGCCTAGTGCACATCGAGAGCCCTCGGGAAGCTATCAACTTTTTACCTCCGAAGGAAGTGATTTCTGATTGGTTTTAAATTTCTCAATCTCATTAGCATTCGGAAAATGTCCACGTGTTCCTAAAGTGACATCAGAATATAGGTCAAAATTCTCAACTATGGCAGCCAATGCATTTTTCTAACCGTTTTGACTGCAGTGTGAATGAATTCTGTAGCTGCGGACAGTGGAAATTGTTTTTAACAAAAAAAAACAGCGGACAGCGGAAAATATTAAAATAAAAACGGCGGAAATTGAAGTAGTGACGGCGGAATTCTGCCGAAAAGCGGGAAAATCCCATGCCTGCTTCTTAATTGCCTACAAATCATGCAAAGGGCAACAACCCCTTCCCCCCCCCCCAAAAAAAAAAAACCCACCCAGACAGGGTAAAGTGAAGAATAGAAAACAAAAATTACTTTAACTTGCTGATGTTGTTGTCCAACTGGCGTTGTTTTTCGTACAACTGAGTGATCTCCCTTTTCAGGTCATCCAGAACAACTGATCTTTCTGCCATGTCTAAATCCTGCTCCTGGAATTAATTTGCAAATAAAAAAAACTACACACCACATACACACATGGACTGGATGCAAAAAAGCAAAGACTGCTTATTCATTATCCTCAATTTCTTTTCTTAAGTTGATAACATTGGAGTGGTTGTTGGTTCTATCTTCTAAGGATCACTAAACTACAAAACAAATTCTGTATTAGCATTTGATAGACAGTTTCAAGAAAGCAAGATATGACAAATGATCTAATGATTGATGAACCTTGAAGCTTTAGTCTGGCCAAGGAACAAAACCAAAAAATTTCACATGTACCAAACATATCAATATCATATGTTCTTTCTTGCTGCTGTAGAAATCAGAAAACTGTTTCTCTTTCTCCAATCCACACTGACTACACAGACAACACAAACATATCTTTGCCCCTTATATTTCAAAATAATGTGCATAGAATCAAGAAAAATTACCACAGCACTGCAGAGAGTCTGATCTTCCATTTGTTACAAAATATCCTAGTATTAGCATAGTCTGTTATAAAATTAAATTAATGTTTATGGTCAAAGGGAAACAACTGAAGTGAGAAAATAAGGTTCCCTCCCCCTGTTTCTTGGCTAGAGTTCCAAAGTTCACAAATGGAGAGATTTTTGCATATGCAACTGTTTACCCACCATCAAAGTAGCCATAATCAGACTTCAGGATAAGAAGGAAGGTGGCAGGCCCGTGACATTCACCTGCCAAACACATAAACCCTGAGGCTCTGGGTTCAATCCCAGCCTTGCCCGTATTTTCCTGAATCTGACAGTGCTTCAGATGAGACTATTAACCTAGGCCCTGTGTGTGAATGCACGTAGACCATCTTTTGCACACATTAAAAATCCGTTCTGCCTTTTGGTGGAGAAGGCTATTGAGTGGCAGTAGGAGCGGATGATGCATGCACACCAGTGTTCAGACACCATCCCTAAAGTCAGAATGCGGCTTCCTAAATGGTGGGGGGAAAAAAAACAGATGCATGCAGAAAAATCTCACCATTAGTGAACCTTGGAGCTCTAGCCAAGGAACAAAAAAAACAACAACAAAAAACCCCCACAAAACAAACAAACAAAAAGACTTCAGGATGATGTCTAAACACAACACCAGTGTGCCTGCATTATTTTTAGACATGTTTTCACCCATTCCCACAGGCAAGCAATGGCCAAAACTCTTCTAAAAGGTGGACCATGGTTGCAACAGGTGTGCAAAATGTTCTGCATGCTTTCTCACACAGGTTCATAGTTTCATCCAACTGACCGTCAGGGAAGTGGAGTTGGTGCTGAGGTTAACTCCAGAGGAAAAACCCCCTTCAGCAGGCCTCTTGGTTCTGGCTCGAACTCATACCTTCAAATCCCCAGCTTAGTGTTCTAACCATTAGGCTATCCCGTGTCCCCCAAAATAATTTACTTGAATGCCTGGGTAGTCATTTCCTTTGCACTGAACCTCATTCAGTGCCTTTAAAAATAATTTAAACTTTTGCCAAAACCTAAGCTTTGGCACATCAAACTGAGTCCACAGTATGCCAAAGCTATATCTCCAGCACAATGCCGATGAGTTAAGCTACACAGAAGGTGGAGATATTCTTCATAATGATCAAAGGGGCCCAAAGCCTCTTCACTGAAAAGCATGATGGACTCCAATCCTCTGCTTCCATAAGTGGTGGGTTTCTATCTAGGCAGCAGCATCTGGGTAGGGACTTTTATGATCTCCCGGGTCAGCTTAAAAAAACAAACTACCTGCTCTTAATCCCTCTGTGTCTATACACATGCAGAAGATCAAATATGCATATTAAAGATCCCATTATTCATGTCAATGTTCCATGTAACAAAAGAAAGAAAAAAAAAAAACAACATACCCAGCATGCGTCCTGTACAAAAAATGAAGCTACTATGAAGTCAATGTGTGTTAACTGAGGCCAGCAGGCAGACCTTCCTTATACAAGAGTTACAAGCACAGGGGAAGACCAAGCACTTCGCATCCCAATCTGTAATGGAATGCAGAAAAGAAAGAGAGAAAAAACAGGAAGTATGAATGACTCACACTCAATTGTTGAGCCACCACTGAAACACCCAATGGAGGGGAGTTTTTGCCCCTGGAATTAACATCAGAACAGACTTCATTCCCCTGCAAGTCCTTCACATGAGACCCTAAAGTCCCATGTACAAATGCAGGCAAAACATCTCTTTACACTGCATACTCAATAATTAAAACTTGCTCTGCATTTCAGAAGAGTGGGCCATTGCGTGCTGGTGGGAACAGATGACAACATTTTAAAAAACGCATGCACACCTGTGTCTTGTTCAGACACCATCCCTGGTATCGGCATGTGGCTACCTTTTTGGTGGGAAAACAGTCGTATATGCATAATTGCACCATTGGTGAACCTCAGAGCACTAGGACAGCAACAACAACAAATCAGAGTAACAATAACAATGGAAAACTCACAGCCTTTTGCAGTTTCTGGGTCAGGTCAGGCAGTTCTTCAGCTGTAGCCAAGCGACTGAGCTCCTCTTTGATCTGACCAATGTCTTCCGTCTTTCCTCCCTGCAACAAGTCAACATGGCTTCTGTGTGCATGCGTGCGAGTGTGAGTGTGTGTGTGTGTGTAAGTGTGTGGTGTGTGTGTGAAAGCATGTGAACATATGTGTGTGTGGTCTGATGAATCTCTACCTTGCTCTTCTCCTGTATCATATTATGTCCATAGAGTTTGTGAGTATGGGCATGTGTGTTGTGAAATGTGTGAATACTTGTTTGATGTGTTTGCTCTTATTCTGCCATGTACAGTCATCCCTCTTGTCAAAAGGTTGTGTTGTTTTGTTGTTGTTGTTTTTCGGGGGGCAATGAACAAAAAGTTTCAGCATTCTCTCTTCAAAACACAAATATACACACACACTTGCACACATGTGCACACACACATGAGCACACACACACATGTGCACACACACACACACACACAGACACAAACACACACATGAGCACACACGAGCACACACACACAAGCACTCACTACACAGAGCCCACACACACACACACACACACACACACACACACACACACACACAACACTCTCTCTCTCTCTCTCTCTCTCTCTCTCTCTCTCCCTCTCTCTTCTAATATCACTTTGAATGAACAGATGTTAAATTAAAGAGAGAACACACAAACACACACACACTCACAAACACACACACACACACATCCTGAAAAATATCTTACTGTTATAACGACAGGCAAATTCAGTTTAGCTCTGCCAGGTGGTCAAATTTCTCCACAGTGGGCATGTGTAGCACAGGTCACCACACTTGCAGGAATGTGCCGTGTAGCACGTTACTTTCTGGATCACTCTTCTCCCTAACTGCATCGTTTCCTTCCTCCCCTTCCTGGACTTATGCCTGTGAATTCCCGTGGGAACAAACGGCCGCAACAACACTCCTCCAACGTACTCAGCTCTGGGAGATCCTCTTCAGCTCAGCCCACGTCATTCCGGCTGCCTTCGTCTCTGCTTCAATGCTTCTGCGCCAGGTCTGTTTTGGTCGACCTACTTTCCACTTCCCTTGTGGGTTCCAGTCAAGGGTCTGCCTGGTGACATTTGAAACAGGCTTGCGGAGCGTATGGCCGATCCATCCCCATTTCCTTTTCTTGATCTCTGTCTCAATTGGAGCGTGTCTGGTCCTGTCCCACAGTTCTTCGTTTGAGACGACTTCTGGCCACCTGATACAAGGATGTTCCCAAGACATCTGTTGGTGAATGTCTCCCCTTCCTCCTCAGCTTTTAATATCTGACTCACTTAACATTCTGTCCCGATGGTGCCTTACCATGAAGTGGTGGGATGGCTTGCGTGCTCTGTTTGATCCCTGGAGCTATGTGGACATGGGGCTTCAGCCTCTGGCAGGTTCAACCGTGCTCAACAGGTCTGTGGGGTAGGAGCCAGACTAAAGTGGCACTCTGGTCCTCCAGGTTGGGGGTTGTGCTTTGGGCTAACAACCCATTCACTTAAAAAAAAATAGTATGTTACAGAAACTACAACAATATCTCCGAACAGTGACCTGGTTGGGGAAGAGTCCCCTCTGGTAGAGTCTATGATGCGAGCTGGTGAAAGCCTTCGGGAAGCCAGTGCGCTGACAACTCTTCTGACAACCAAGTCAACAACCAGGATAGGGACCTGGAACATCAGAACCCTATATGAAACTGGAAAAACAGCACAGGTATGTAGAGAAATGCATAGGTACAACCTGAAGATCCTTGGCCTGTGTGAGACAAGATGGAATGGAACCAGACGGTTGAGACTAGCGAGTGGAGATACCATCATCTACTCTGGACAGGAGGAAGGCCAGCCCCACACACATGGGGTAGCGCTGCTGACGAAACCTGAGGTAACACGAGCGCTATTATCCTGGGAACCAGTGTCACCACGAATCCTCACTGCCTGATTTAACTCAAAGGGCAGGAAAGTTACCATCCTTCAGTGCTATGCTCCAACAAATGCCTCTGATTTAGAAGAAAAAGAGAACTTCTATGAGCAAGTCCAAGCCATAGTGGACAAAACACCAAAGAGGGACTTGAAGATCCTAATGGGAGACCTGAACGCAAAAGTGGGATCAGACAACACCAAGAGAGAACTGATCATGGGCAGACATGGCATCGGAGACCAGAACGAAAACGGTGAACTCTTAGCAGAGTTCTGCACCTTCAATGACCTGGTCATTGGAGGCACCATCTTTCCTCACAAGAAAGTCCACAAGACCACATGGACTTCCCCAGATGGCAGGACTGAAAACCAGATCGACCACATCACCATTGGGTGAAAGTGGAGAAAGAGCCTGCACGATGTCAGGGTGAAGCGTGGAGCAGATGCAGCGTCAGACCACCATCTTGTAGTAGCAGTCCTCAAGACAAAGCTCAAAGCGTTCACCGACAGGGCAGGTAGACCACTGCACAAATACAACGTGCAAAGCCTTAAAGAAAGAGTGAAAACAGAAGAATTTAAGCTTGAATTGAGAAACAAATTCAGCATGCTTTCCCAGATGCCAGAGGAAACGATTGAAGAGCAGTGGCACAGTCGGCAAGAGACCTGGAAGACAACATGCCAAACAGTCCTGGGAAAGAATACAAGGAAAACACAAGGAATGGCTGACAACAGAAACATGGGCACTGATCACCGAGAGAAAACAGCTGAAAGACCAGATCAACAGAACACAAGATCAGGAAGAGAAGCAGACATTGCAAGCACACTACTGGGACAAAAACTGTGCAGTAAAAAAAGTGCAAGAAAGGACAAGAGAAACTTCATCGAGGAGTTGACTCAGGAAACAGAGACTGCAGCAGGCCAAAGAAACATGAAGAGACTGTATGAGATCACAAGGATCCTCTCTGGAAAAAACAGTAAACCAAGTTGCCCCATCAAAGACAAGAATGGCAATACCATTCCAGGTGAAGAGGACCAAACAGCAAGATGGGCAGAGCACTTCAAGGAAACACTCAACAGACCAGCACCATCTGTCCCACCAGATATCCCACTACCTACTGAAATCCTTGGCATCAACATCGGAACCCCACCAAAAATGAGATCACCAAAGCCATAAAGTCTCTCAAGTCAGGTAAAGCAGCAGGTCCCGATGGTATACCCCCTGAAGCACTGAAGGCAGACATCCAGACTTCAACTGACATGATGCATCCACTCCTACACAAGATGACGGAACCCTTCTCTGTATGAACCGGCGTTCGTCAGGGCTGTCTGTTGTCACTAACTATCTTCCTGTTGGTGGTTGACTGGATAATGCAACAGGCCACAGCAGGCAGAAGAACTGGCATACAGTGGACCTTCACAAAGCAGCTGGAAGACCTGGACTTCACAGATGACATCAGCCTTCTCTACCACAGGCACCAAGACACACAAGAGTAGCTATGTCATGTTGTGGAAGAAGCCGAAAAGACAGGCCTCCAAATCAACATCAGGAAGACGGAGGTCATGAGGGTGAACAACAAGAAACAAGACCCAGTGCAACTACAAGAAAACATCAAAGAAGTCGACAAATTCACCTACCTGGGCAGTGGCATCAGTAAAGATGGGGGACGGATGAAGACATCAAGTGCCGAATAAATAAAGCCTGTCATGCCTTCAACCCCCTTCACCCAATCTGGAGATCAACAGCCCTCTCACTCCACAACAAGATCCGGGTATTCAACATGGAGGTCAAGTCAGTCCTACTGTGTGGCTCAGAAACCTGGCGGGTAACAAAGACCAACACCCACAAACTCCAGACATTCACCAACAGATGTCTTAGGAACATCCTTGGTATCAGGTGACCAGAGTCGTCTCAAACGAAGAACTGTGGGACAGGACCAGACACACTCCAATCGAGACAGAGATCAAGAAAAGGAAATGGGGATGGATCGGCCATACGCTCCGCAAGCCTGCTTCAAACATCACCAGGCAGGCCCTTGACTGGAATCCACAAGGGAAGCGGAAAGTAGGTTGACCAAAACAGACCTGGCTCAGAAGCTTTGAAGCAGAGACGAAGGCAGCCGGAATAACATGGGCCGAGCTGAAGAGGATCTCCCAGAACCAAGTACGTTGGAGGAGTGTTGTTGCAGCCCTATGTTCCCAAGGGAATCCACAGGCATAAGTCAATAAGTCAAGTCACTTAACATTTATAGTTCAAATTTTTCTACTTTCAATGCAATAACATTTGATTCATTGTCTAGTGAATCAGATGAATCATCTGCTACCAGAGAAGACATCTTTTTTCTTTTTTTTTTTGGCCACGCTGCTACAATTGAAATGCTGCTACAATTGAAAAGCGTTCCTGTCGCTGGCTGTGCATTCTTCCTTCCCTCCCTACTACAAGATGTTCAATGGTCTAAATTCATCAATGGCACCCTCTGAAACACTCCTTGCAATGTCCTACCAAGTTTCAGACACATTGTGTGAAAACCACGAGATATGTGTGTGATGGAAAAGTACTGCCCACATGGAAAAGACCAACTGCTGGCTATGGCTGTAACAAAATCTAGCAGCAGCTGCCATTACTGTTGATTCCTGTCATAACAACATCAAGATGGACAAATAAAGTTCTCTCTCTCTCTCTCTCACTCACTCACTCACTCACTCTCTCTTACACACACACAACACACACACACACACACACACACACACACACACACACACACTCACTCACTCTCTCTCGATCTCTCTCACATGCACGCACACACACACACACACACACACACACACACACACACACACACACACACACACACACACACACACACACACAGCACTAACCACTTTCCAGTCCTTTTCCAATTGCGCCTTTCTCCTGTGGGCAGACTCTATCTCCACCTGTAGGTCTTCCTTTTTCTTGTCAAAGTCGTCCTGTTTTACATGCCATTTTTCACAATTAGTGTGTGTGTGTGTGTGTGTGTGTGTGTGTGTGTGTGTGTGTGTGTGTGTGTGTGTGTGTGTGTGTGGAGAGAGAGAGAGAGAGAGAGAGAGAGAGAGAGAGAGAGAGAGAGAGAGAGAGAGAGAGAGAGAGAGAGAGAGAGAGAGAGAGAGAGAGAGAGTGTGTGTGTGTGTGTGTGTGTGTGTGTGTGTGTGTGTGTGTGTGTGTGTGTGTGGTGTGTGTGTGTGTGTGTACCAACAACAACAAAAACAATAATAATGGTTTATTTACCTTTCGTTTTTGCAGGCCATTTGGCCCACATGAACAGGAGATATGCATATATAATATACTGTGAGCAATCAGGTTACACAACAACCAACTTTTAGTGCACTCTAAGCATACTAACATGAAATGTTCACATTCTTTCAGAGTATGAAAGCATGAAACTTCTTAGCTATAAGGCAGGAATAGTTTCTTTGGTTTCCAAGTTTCAATACATTCATAATGTACATAGCCACTTCGAAAAATGGTTTCTCCACCATGTTGTTTAACAGTGACTGTAATTTCCATTTTGATGCATAGCAGTAGTAATGTAGTGGATGGGGTTTTTTGTGTTGTTTCTGTTGTTTTTTTTACGAAGAGTAACATTTCCGACAGACCAACATGAAATTAGACAGATCTTCAATACATTGTTTACCTCATCGTTTGCCGATTGGTCTTTCATTTGTTCATTTGAGTGAATTATACTATTCAAAGACATTCACAACAACAAAATACATGACATTAAATGTCATCTACTTGTTTTTCAAAGGCCCTCCCTCCCCCTTAAAGAAAAAGCTAACTTTAAACCACTACAAAAAACTTTAAACCACCACAAAAAAACTTTAAACCACCACAAAAAACTTTAAACCACCACAAAAAACCCAGACAGACCTTCTTTTTACGCTTTTCTTTGTCCATGGTCTCTCGCTTCTGTTTGATCATCTCCAAAAATGCTTGACACTTCTCGTCTGTGATACTTTCTTGTTGCAAACCTGCCCAGAAAAGAAAACCAAATTACATATGAGCGAGTTATATCGATACCTTCATCTCAGACCTGCCTACCTACCTCTCAAAATTACATATGAGCGAGTTATATCGATACCTTCATCTCAGACCTGCCTACCTACCTCTCAAAATACTCTTCAGTAACATTCCATCTTGAAAACGCCAGTTTTCAGAAATGTGGGAGCTTCCATCAGTAGTACAATTCAGGCTTTGCTTTTATCACAATGAGAAAAAAAAAAAATTTTCACACACACACACACACAACACACACACACACACACACACACACACACACACACACACAGAGTAGCTCACTGTGATGAAAATCTTATATTTTCAGATAGAGGAAACATTCGTGAATGACACGCATGTTGCAGAAATGTTGCTGCTCTACCTTTATCATGCAAAATATGTTTCTAGACTTCTCTTGAAAGATCACATTGCCATTTGAAGTCAAGGCAATCATTCTGAGAAATAAAAAAACAACAACAACAAACCTATCAACTTATGCAGAAATAATGCTCAGATTTAAAAAATCAACATAAAAAAATCCTCCTAACTTGCGCTTCTATGACTAAAAGATATCACACACACACACACACACACACACACACACACACACACACACACACACACACACACACACACAACACACCAGAGAATGGGGATGGGAAGAGAGGGGAGGGGAGAGAGAAAAGACAAAGAAGTATCAGTGAGGACAACTGTCGTCTCTTGGCCTGGTTATGAGGTTTTGCTTGTTGATAGGTCAGAAGGACACTGACACTGACACCTTGTTGCTTAACACTTTCCACCCCAAGAGTGCAGCTGCACTGCAGTCTCTGTGGACCACCCTACAGCAGCTGAGTACAGTGTGCACTGGGTCACCAAGGTAAAATCTTCTGATCTTGTTCGCTTTAAGCCCATTTCTTATGAAACTCTGGCATTGCAAGGATGAATAACTGCCTATTGTGTGTGTGCATTAATGTGTATACTGTATAAAAATAAATGTTTTAATTATTGTGTGAAATGATGTAATTATGTGACCGGACTGCTGCACTTCTGATTCTTGAACAATGCATGCAACTAATGCAACACAATAACAAAACAATTCAAGCAAGAATCATAAATAAACAGAGATAAACATAGCTACTATACAAGTTTTTTCCCAGCAGAGCATCCAATGTACTAATTATCTAAACAAGCCACTGAACTGTACATATGACACAGTCACATTGACAGTCATTGAATAAAATTAAACACATCACATTTCTCCTTTTGTCCGGTTAACTTCCTGCACTTTTCTATACTACTTGTACATTGCACAATGTGTACAAAATGTTGGAACTTGATCCCGTTGTTTGTGGCTCATTTTCATGTTAAACAGTCGGTATTTACTGTAGCAGTACTCACAGTACAGCTGGGTGAACTGGGGGACTGTACTGAAGTCAAGGCACGAGAACGGTCACTCATCCATTTGGTAACCATGCTCAACACTACTTAACCATAGCATGGGGAGAGCAAGTGCTCTGATCATACCAGCCGCCTAGGCGCAGTGGTTAGCG
>CM060321.1:47234173-47351673 GCA_030674155.1 Stramonita haemastoma | reverse complement strand
CTGAATGTCAAGTCTTTGGGAGCAGACCCTAAACTAGTTGGACCCATGTGCGTAGAGATTTGTACACATCAAAAGAACCAACAACAGTTGAAAACCAAAAAGAGCTGGGAGGTGCCTCCCATCTTTCCTAAAAAAAACTGGTAGGTTCAATTCCCAAGTGCATCCCCAAAGTTGAAATGTGGCTACCTTAATGGTGGGGAAAAAAACGGTGGTGTATGCAATGATCTTACCTTTGGTGAACCTCTGAGGTCTAGCCTAAATTTGATCTGAAAAACTGCCTTGAAAACTCTTTGGTCTATCAGCTTTGAACCCTGCTGGGACAGGGGGCTTCTGCTATCTCCTTAACGATCTATGTCATTGTTTATGTCACAATGACGTCACTTGTGTCAGGCGTACAAGGCTCCTTTGAAGATGACGTAATGACGTAAATAAGTAGCGAAATGACGTCAGACCAGCCACTTTGTAATGATTGTGACAACTTTAGGTGCTTGTCACAACACAAAATCCCCAGCGTCCAAAAAGGACGAGGTTAGATCTTCTGCTGTAACTAGCTCGTTTAAAATTCGTCCGGAAAAGGGGTGGCAGTCACAGCAATCTCCCAAAACACAACTCAAAAGGCAAAAATAAACATTTACAAACAAGACGCTTTATTTCACTTTCATACACATTTAAACAATTCTAAGCTAACATGCCCCTTTTTCCCCCCTCCGCCCTTCCTAACACCCCTAACCCCCTACACAAATATATATAAACAAGAAAAAGAAATAAATGAAAATAATACTCTCTCTCACACACTCTCACAGTCTATTCACAATGGGGGGAAAAGGCATCAGGACGGGAAACGTGGGGCGGACACTCAGCTTTCGCAAATGTCACAGTGCTGACATTGAGGTGCTGGAGGCCAGAGTCCAGTTCAGGCTCGCGGCATGCTGAGAAAGGTCCCCGCTCCACTCGTCATCCTCTCTGCTACGATGGCCCGGAGAGGTCTGCTGGAACACCGGGTGCGGTGTTCTGCCCGCCACGCTGTCCAGACCCGAGGTCTGTCCCACCCGACATCCAGTCCCGTCTGCCCAACACATAAACGGCCCCTGCTGCCGCCTGCCCACACACAAACAAGCTGTGGCAGGAATTAGTATTTAGTCACATAATGAGTGTCAACCCCTCCTTCCATCCCTTGCCTTCCCCACTTTAACAACTGATACAATCTCCATCAAAACTCCTCCATGAGGTTACAACTGTAAGTTCAAATAAGCTGCCACACAGACATACAAATAAACACAACATAACCTCTGACCGCAACATATATATCCCTACAGTCAGAGGAACAGGACGGATTACTGGGGATAGTACTCGAAATCAGACGACGCTGGTGAACCTGCAGTCCCCTCCAGTTTCAATCCACCGCGACGGCCCAAAAACCCCAGAATCATAAAAAGAAACAAAAGAATGAAGCGCTGAAAATAAAGTCTTGGAACCAAAAGGAATCTGCATGTTCCGAAAAACCTACCTTCTCTCTTCCCCCACCAAGGCAGAGTTCGAGAGAAGAAACTATTGGAACCAAACATAAAGTGGTGAAGTTGTGGGTTCGAAACCCCGGTGCAACACCCACTCACTCCAGTCGGCCGAATGAGTAAATAATTCAAACAAATAAGTTGCATGCATCCGAAAAAATGTTGGACACTTCCGAGTGTCTAACCCAAATAAAATAAATTTGATTTCTGCCACACGCTACATACCTCAGACAGCTCGTGTGGTTATCATCGTCTTGTGCCGATCGCGGCACCACCACTCCTGCGTCGGTAAGTTCTGTCTCTGCACCTTGGCTACCGAGCACAAAGTGTGGCCGGGGTGGCATCACGACAGGCAATATATGCCTGCTATCACCTGAACTCAGGTGAGCTCTCACCCCGGTTTCGGCGGAAACTCCGCTACACACGGGCGCCTCGTACGCGGCCACTCAGGGAGTTTTACACATGGCTACACATCAACATGTTACATAAAAATCCCATGCGCACGCTAGCCTGCGCTCAGGGGTATGGATCACAAAAATAAAAAACAAAAGTGGGGAGGGTGGAAAAAAAAAATGGTGTGGAGGTTAAGGACCTCCCGTCAGTCCCCTTAAAACCACACCTCTCCCTCCGTGTCCAGGCGCTAGTCCTTCACCCTGGCGGTCAGGAAGGTGTAAGTGGGGTGGTGAAGGGGTGTGAGGATTCGAACCTGGATCGATTCATGACAGTGCTAATCAGTGCATCTTGCCATCCCTGGGATATCAAAGTAATGACAAACGCATGTAGCGTTATTTTGAAATTGTACAAACGGCAGTTACAAGGGTGCACTGTTTGTTCAAATATGCGCTATTCACAGTTCTTTTTGCATCCGTTAGGGCGCACTGGTCACATTATTTTGCGGCAAAGTTGAAAAAAAAATGCGGGAATCCCGCAAGGGCGCACCCTAGAATCAACACTGTGTCTATATCTTGTATCAGGGTACAAGTCACAACCTGTCTATATCTTGCATCTGTATTTTTTTCTTCTTTAATACCATTTTCAGTCACGGCAGATTTCTCTGCATGAAATTCAGGCTGCTCTCCTCGAGGAGAGTGTGTCATCACATGGGCAACGCCACCCACTGATTTGTTTTTCTTTTCCTGTCTGCAAATGTACTTGTTTCCCTATCAGAGTGGCTTTTTTCTACACAATTTTACCAGGGACAACTCTCTTGTTGCTGTGGGTTCTTTACATGTACTAAACAATTTTGTGTAACACATGGGACCTCAGTTTATCATCTCATCCAAAAGACTAGCACCTAGACCACCATTCATGGTCTAATAGATGGGGGGAAAGTTTTGGGCCAAAATGGGGATCGAACCATGCACACTTCCGACCCGGACTTTTTGCTTTCTAGGCAGGCACGTTACCTCTAGACCATTGATCCACCATCAGGGTGCAAGTCACAACCTGTCTTTATCTTGTATCAGAGGGGGCAACTAAGCTTGTCTTGACTTCTCCTCAACTCTTTGAGGAGTCAATGGGCACTACTGCACTGCACATTTCAGGAAGTGTGTCATCGCAAGTTTAACCTAGCGGAGCCCCACCTCTCCAAAAAGCTGGATGCATGCTGGGTATCTTTGCATCAGCCATACCATTAGCCATTGATGACCTTGCCTTTTATGAAAAGCAGTTTGGGTTTCAACATGAGTGCAATATGCTCTGCATGCATCCACACACAGGACCTTGACTGATAGTCTCATTCTTTGGATGAAAGTCTTTGTGATGAGTACGTGCATGAGTGAAAGATACACACATAGGGAGGGGATAAATGGGATGGGATGCTGCCTGTCCACCTGCATGCCTGAACGCACATCACACACACACACACACACACTCAAATTCAACAAAATTTTCAAATCAAAACCATAAAATGTATATATTCTACCCATTTTAAAAACAGCATTTTATTTGATATACATATACAGAACTTTTTTTTTTTTTTTTCTTTTTTTTTTTTACGTTGTTTTATTTTACTGTAAATGTCAAGGTAAGACATTTTTTGAAAGTTTACAGGCGGGTAAAAAAAGATTCAGTATTTTCCAAAGTTCAATCTGGTTTTCCCCACAAAAAAGATCAAAATTTCTTTGGCTAACTTACACCCCTGTTCTTTCTTTCTTTCTTGGGTTTTGTTTTTTTCTTCTTCTTCTTCTTCTCTCCTCACCTCTGTGCCACTTACCTCTTTCAGTTTCCATTCACATTCCTGAATTTCATGTGCCAAGTCTGACTTCCGTTTCTTTCCCGTTCTTACCGCTGTATCTGCAGCAAAGATGCACTGTTAGAACCAGCTTTGGCCCTGACCGAAAGCTTGGTCAACTATCAATGTCAGCTAGCAGCCATGGCCAATATCAAAATGCTATGATATGTAAAGATTGTCTGCAGCTATGACAAGCTCAAGCATAACAAGCATTCTCCTTTAAAAGGAGAAAACAAAAATCCTTTGAAGTCAGAGTATTGTCGCCTGTATGCCAAGATACTTTTAAGTCATACATGTATACAAGCTTCTCATCCAGATGGACGAAGACAATCTCAACATATCATCACAAAACCTACCAACATTTTAACGTGGGCCTTGGTGCTCAGCTAACATCAATATCCAGCATAGCTTTACGGCCTGGGCCGCTGAAAACAAGTTGAATTCAGATTTATCATGTGGTGAAATCATACATGACAACAGATCAAGGAAAGCATCTAGCCCACACATCAACCTGGACCTCTGACCAAAATGTTTTCCGATCAGCTAAAAATGATGAAGAAAAAAAAAGGGTGACCTTATATACATTTGTAAAATGACTAGTCACTTATGAAAGTCATATGGAAAAGGATGTCACCTTTAGACTGTCATTCAACAATCTTCTTACAGATTGGGGTTTTACCTTTCATTATTATCTTGTTTTTTACACTTGTAGTTAAACAATCTTCTTACCAATTCGGGCTATTAATTTTTTTTTACACTTGTTGTTCAACAACTTTCTTACAGATTGGGGCTATAATTTTTTTTAACACTTGTTAAACAATCTTCTTACAGATTGGGGCTATTATTATTTTATTTTTTTACACTTGTGGTTTAACAATCTTTTTACAGATTGGGGCTATCAATTTTTTTTTTTTTTTACACTAGTTAAACATTCTTCTTACAGATTGGGGCTATTAATTTTTTTTTTTTACACTTGTGGTTTAACAATCTTCTTACAGATTGGGGCTATTACTATCTTCTTTTTTTTTTACACTTGTGGTTTAACAATCTTCTTACACATTGGGGCTATTACATTTCATTATTATCTTGTTTTTTACACTTGTGGTTAAACAATCTTCTTACAGATTCAGTCTACTACCATCTTTTTTTTCACATTTGTGACACTATGAGTCACATTGTACCAGACGTCAATTCTTAATTCTTTACATATTACTAAAGCCATAGAACAACTGAAGAGTGGGAAGGCTGCAGGCGTCGACGGTATTCCACCAGAATTATGGAAAAACAGGGGGCAAACACTGCACTGCAAGCTCCATGAATTTTTTGTTTGCTGCTGGGAGCAGGGAAAGTTACCACAAAACCTTCGTGATGCAATCATAATCACCCTTTACAAAAACAAAGGGGAAAAATCAGATTGCTCCAACTACAGGGGATAACTCTTCTCTCCATCGCTGGCAAAATCCTTGCAAGAGTTCTCCTCAACAGACTAGTACCTGCTGTTGCAGAACACCACCTCCCTGAGAGCCAGTGCGGCTTCAGAGCTAACAGGGGTACCACTGACATGGTCTTCGTGCTCAGACAACTTCAAGAAAAGTGCCGCGAACAGAACAAGGGACTGTACATCACCTTCGTTGATTTAACCAAGGCATTTGACACTGTGAGCAGGAAGGGCCTGTGGCAGATCATGGAGCGTCTTGGCTGTCCCCCAAAGTTTCTCAACATGGTGATCCAGCTACATGAAGACCAGCGTGGCCAGGTCAGAAACAGACGACCTCTCAGAGCCTTTCCCAATCACAAACGGGTGAAGCAGGGCTGCGTTCTTGCACCAACCCTCTTCACTATCTTCTTCAGCATGATGCTTCAGCGGGCCACAGAAGATCTTGATGACGAAGACGGAGTTTTCATACGCACAGATGGCAGCCTATTCAACCTGCGGCGTCTTCAGGCCCACACCAAAACCCTGGAGCAACAAATTTGAGAGCTACTTTTTGCTGATGATGCTGCCCTTGTAGCCCACACAGAAACCGCCCTGCAGCATGTAACATCCTGTTTTGCAGAGGCAGCCCAGCTCTTCGGACTCGAAGTCAGCCTGAAGAAGACAGAGGTTCTCTACCAGCCCGCACCTCACGTAGCGTACCACCCACCTCACATTACAATTGGTGAGACAGAACTGAAGACAGTCCAGCAGTTTACCTACCTGGGATGCACAATCTCCTCTGACGCGAAGATTGATAAAGATGTAGACAACAGACTGGCAAAGGCAAACGGTGCTTTTGGCAGACTCTACCACCGTGTCTGGAAAAACAAACACCTGAAGAAAGACACCAAGATCAGTGTCTACAGAGCCGTGGTACTGACCACCCTCCTGTACGGCTCTGAGTCATGGGTCACATACAGACACCACCTGCGAATTCTGGAACGCTTCCACCAACGCTGTCTCCGCTCCATCCTCGACATCCACTGGAGCGACTTCACCATGAATAATGAGGTGCTGGAGCAAGCAGGGATCACCAGCATTGAGGCCATGTTGCTGAAAACGCAGCTACACTGGGCAGGGCATGTCTCTAGAATGGAGGACCATCGCCTACCGAAGATGGTTCTCTACGGTGAACTTTCCACCGGACACCACTACAGAGGCGCACCAAAGAAGAGATTTAAAGACTCTCTGAAGAAATCTCTGTCAGCCTGCCTCATAGACCATAACCAGTGGTCAGTCCTTGCTGCTGACCGGCAGGCCTGGCGACACACTGTGCATCAGTCGGTCTCCTCCTTTGCGGACAATCGCAGAGCGGCCCTTGAGGAGAGGCGAATGAGGAGGAAGAACCGCGTCCCCTCTACATCAACCCCATAATCGACTTTCCCCTGCAGCCGCTGCGGCCGGGTTTGTTTTTCACGCATTGGACTGAACAGCCAACCAGCGAGCCTGCACCAGACGTGGACAGTGCCCTTAATCTTCGTTCGCGAAGCCAAGCCATGATGACATATTATCAATCTGGAACAACAATGATGATGATGATGATGATGATGATGATGATGATGATGATGATGATAATAATAATAATACTAATACTAATAATAATAATAATAATTCAATGACATCAACAATCTGAAATGCTAGACTCCAGGAAGTGACAACATGAGAAATGAATAAATTGTGCATTGTAACAGATAGTCTGGATGAGGGTTGGGTGTTTTTAAAGCCAAAGGAAAAAAGGTGACACCTTAATACTTAAATACATGAAGAAGAAAGCTTGTAGTTTTATAATCCATCAAAATCTCAAAATGAACACCCTGACCCCCCTCTGCCTAAATTGTCTCCTTGCAGAAAAGTGAGTCAGGTGCAATATGACTCATTTCCTTGTGTAGGGTCACATTTGTGGTTAATCTTACAGACAGCAGGGTTTTGTTGGGTGTTTTGGGGGGTTGTTTTTTTTACAGGAAAGTGCACAAAATATTTCAGTCTTTGATATGGCTCAAATCAGAAACATTCACAACCCCAAGTCATTTCAAAAAAGCTTTAACAAAAGTATGCCACTCTTTTTTTTTTTTTTTTTACATGAAACTAGGTTTATGAGACACCATTGACTGCAACAGCCCCATAACATCCTCATGTGGCAGGAGGGGTCTTTTTTTTCTTCTGTTCCTCAGCTAGAGCTACAAGGTTCACCAATGGTGAGATTGTTGCATATGCGACCATTTTTGCCCACCATTAAGGTAGCCGTTTTTAACAGGTGTGCAAGATGTTCTCCATGCGTTCCTACATGGGGCTTTAGTTTATGGTCTCATTCAAAGGACTTTGGGGGAAGTGGAGTCAGTACTAATGTTAACTCCAGTGTAAAATTGCCTAAAACAAGTACTTCTATGGTGGCTAAATCCTGTCCCATCAGATTACAAATGCAACACTAACCACTAGGCTAAGCCCCCCCCCCCCCCCCCCCCCCCCCACCTCACTCCTCTGGAAGGATCTGATCTGAGCTTGAACCCACTCCATCAGATGGCAAGCTCAACTGCTTTAAACACTCGACTAGCTGCCCCCCCCCCCTCCCCCCCCCCCCCCCCCCCCCTTCCTTGATATGCTGATAATGTCAGACTTGTATTTCAAGTTTGGATTACCAGCTTCATTAAAATTTTGAAAAAAAAATCAAGCACTCCCAAAATGTAACAAGTACTTGGTCCCATGGGTTCGTTCTTCCTCAGTGCCTGGTTCAGAGTTGTCTGAAGAAAGACAGGCTTCAACAATGAAATCATGGAGTCCCTCCATGAAGATGCCGGGGGATCTTTCACTATAGATAGCATCCCCACTTTCTGAAAATTCTGTGCTAGAAACTTCCCCTTTTCTACCACTCCTTTTGTTTCTACCTTTCCTCATAAATCTATCTTCCCCCCCCCCCCCCCCCCCCCCCCTTTCTTGCTTATCTTCTGCCTACACAGCTCATTCTTCTGCCTTTTTTCGAGCAAATCTGAACTTTTTTTCTGATGAACTTCTTACTTCTTAATGAGCTGCCCTGAAGTTGGAATGTGTCGGCTGAGGCCAGCAGATTAACCTCCCTGCAGAGCTAGATACAAGCACAGGAGAAGACCAGGCACAATGCATTCTATGAGGGGATGCGGGTGAAGACGAAGAAATGGTCAAGTGCTGCGCTGCATGAGAGGACATGAGGGAGGGTAATGTTACTGACCTTCTAACACTGATCCCATTTTGCCTTCGCAGCTTCTCCTTGCTGGTCTCCTTCTCTGTCTTCCGGGCCTTTAGCACCTCTGAAACCACATCCACATCATCACACTCACCTCTGACCCATACTGCCGCACTTGTCATTCAAACTGTTCATAGCCCCGCCAACCACAGGAGTCGTAACAGGAGTGACATCACCTCTCAACAGAGCGAGGCTGTCATCACTCTCATGTGTGTGTGTATACTTGAATTTGTTAAAACTAAAATTGTTGTTGATTGTGTGTTGTGTAGGTCGAATGCAAGTGCTTTGATTTGTTCTTACAAGATATAGCGCTATACAAATTCCATGTATTATTATTATTATTATTATCAACACCATCATTGATGTTGTTTTTGTTGTTGCTGTTCCTGCTGCTGCCACCACTATTCCTCTTGCTTCTTCCATTTCTTCTACAACTACTATCATCAATATCATCATCGTCCTCATCATCACCATTTTGGCCACTCTTTTATCAGTGGGGCTCTACAAAATCCTGGAACCTCGTTTCCCAAGATTCCTTTCCCTTCCAACTGTATGTATTGATTGCTGACTACTCAGAAAACCATGAGACACAGCATACATACATGCTTCAGGTATTCATAAATTAATACTTTCCTTGTCATTTCATATGATACTAAATTCCAAAAGTTGTAATGTGAATACCTTAACGGAGGGCAGAAACAGTTGCATATGCAAAACTCTCACTTATGGTAAACCTCAGACAAAAAAGATTAGATTTCTATACAACAATGGATGCTATAGCCGAGTGGTCAAGACTGTAAATGACTTCAATCCTGCAGGTTCATGAAGTCATGGGTTCAAATCTCAGCCTTGGTGCTTGGTGAAGAATAGTGTGGGGATTTTACCAGCCACCATGGTGCAGTGGTAAGCACCTTGGATTTCGGACTGGAAGGTCGTGGGTTCAAATCCTAGTCATAGGTATTTTTCAGATTCCAGCCGGCTCCTACCCAGAGTGAGTGTGCAGTGGGCTCTTTCGGAAGACTGGGATCACACAGTCGAGCTTCACCCACTTTATGGATGTGAGTCTGAGAATGTTGCTCAATTTAACTGACCAACACTGCAGGTATCTGTTTCTCTCAGGCCCAGATGACGCCGGATAGTAAGCGTAGAGTACAACCCAGTCAAGTAGTTTCAAAACATGTACACTTCCACAGCAGCATCATTACATCATCCTCATTATCATAGATCATCATGCAATTAAAAAAAAATTGCTTCTGATTCAGTGGCACCATTTACTCTGGTCTCATGGTGACCTCAGGTCTGGTTTCCCCATACACTTTTGTGGATGTTGTGAGTTTGTGTCAAAGCCTTTGGGGTTGGACGTTCACGAGGGACGGTCGTTGGAGGGACGTTGTGGTGGTCGCCACCTTGGGTGGGCAACTCACTGATCTGGCTCCGTGACTAAGCTAATACTGTCGTTAGTAGGGGGCTTAGTTGGTGGTGTCCCTGCGTTTCTTAGCTCAGAACAGGCACCACTGAACACCACCAAAGTGACCCAGCAGCACAGTAGGGCCCCTCTGGTTGGTGGGGCCCATAGCAGCCTGATATTGATGAGCTCCCTGTGGATTTTGGACCCCCGAGCTGAGTATGGCTGTGGCAGGGAGATTGAGATGAGTGGCGTGGGAACAGCAGGACAGGGACGTCACAGAAGATGAGGCAGCAAAAAAAAAGGGTGGGATTTTTACTATCTCCCAGGTCAAATTTGACATTTTCTTCATTGCCAGTATCTCTCTGCAACAAACTGTTGTTGTCTGTCATATGAGCGGAAATGTGCCACACTGCGATTTAAGCACCTGACAAGTCAGGCCCATCGCATCCAACTTCGGCATGGGAGATAGTTGTTATTTTTTAAGTCTTTCTGGAAAAAAAAGGCAGGAGAATGGACCAAGAAGGCAACAAATAAACAAAGGACGAGGTGTCAGGAAGAAAAGGAACAGGGCAGAAACAAAGAGAGTGACAGAAAAATTTCTGGCACAGAATTTTCAGAATGTGGGGATGCTATTTATACTGACAGGCCCCCAGTATCCCCATGGGGGAATTCCTGAAATTAAGGTGCTTAGTTAAAAGTAAAATTTTTTTTGATGATGGGAAAAATCTAACATAATTAACCTCAAGTATATGAAGGAGGCTGGCAGGATGGTTAAGACGTTTATCTGGCAACATGTGAACTGTGAGATTCTGGGTTCGATTTCCAGCCTTGCCCTTTCTTCCCGGTTTGACAACAACAAAAAATCAAACTGAATGTCAAAGTCTTTCAGATAAGACTATAAACTGAAGCCCCATGTGTGAATGCACAAATATCATCCTGCACATGTGTTAAAAACCTGTTTTGCATTTTGGAAAATGTTGGTAGGAATGGGTGACAAAAAAAAAAAAAAACCAGCGTGCACACAAGTGTTGTGTTTAGACACCATCCCTGAAGTCAGAATGAGGGTACCTAAATGGTGGGGGCATAAACCCATACACATGAATCTCACTATTGGTAAACAGAGCTCTAGCCAACGAAATGAACCCCCCCCCCCCCCCCCCCCAAAAAACAAAAAACCCCAAGTATTATGCACCGTTGTGTTCACAAATGAACACAAATATTTTCTATAGTCTGGACATTGTGTGTTACAGTGTTGGTGACATAAAAGTTTTTTAACAGGTAAATATAAACAACTTTATCAGCCTATCTCCAAACTGTGTATGTAAAAGTAATGAAACATGCCTGAATTCACCAAGAAAAGTCCACATACTTCGACACACACCATGTGCAACCGCAACAGTCACATGTCACCATTGTCACATAATCCAGATAAGATATTTATTGTCTCTGCGAAATATGCCAGAACCCTGTCAGTATAAATAACATTCCCACCTTCTGGAAAATCTGAGCTTGGAATTCCCTCTTTTCTATCCCTTTCTTTGTTTCTGCCTTGTTCCTGTTCTTCCTGCCACCTCTTTCATGTTTACTTTTTGCTTTCTTGGTCCAATCTCCTGCCTCTGCTGGGCCTGACTTGTCAGGCACTTAATGGCAATGCAATACATTTTCACTCACATGACAGACAACATTATGAGCGTTCAATGAAGAATATACACTACCTGTCATTTTCTGATAGATTATCATACAAGTCACTGTCACAAAACACATGAGAATCAGAATCACCTTCTCTCCATTGTGAAAATGTGAATGCACATGGAAATGAAAAATCTTAAAAACTTCTGTCGAAGGCTCGTCTTTCCCACGAGCCTCAAGGTAACATGCCAATCCTTGAGTCATATCTTTTCTTTTGTTCCTCAGCTAGAGCTCAGAGGTTCACCAAATAGTGATATTTCTGAATATGCAACCGCCCCCCCCCCCCCCCCCCAAAAAAAAACACCTTAGGTAGCGGCATTCTGACTTCATGGATGAGTCATAATGACTTCTCCACAGCCCTCACTGTACCTAGTCAGCCTACCATTCATAAACATTGACAAGCCTAACTGAAAAATGATCTCACTAAAGCCCAGGGTATCAGTGCCAAAGCCTTAATCACTTCCCCTCCACCCTCGAGGTGCCACACAACCACTTACATCTTATAACGACTTTCCTATGCCTCTCCTGGGACCCAGAAGGCCTTCCATTCACAAACATTGACCAGGCCTTCCATGGTCTGGTGAGATTATTTTTCAATGTTCTGGCTTTCACAATAATTGATAGCATATGGAGAAGACGAAGAATGGTGTGAAAGGTGTTTCCCGATTTTCATTGGGCTTGGGCTTAGAACTGTGACCTCTTTGGCATAGGTGAAATGTTCACAGATTGATATGAACCAACTGCATGCTACAATAACCAGCCTTACTAAGGTCCGTCTGCTTCTTGCGCACTTCTTCTTCTTTTTTGACATTGGCTGTGATCTCTTTCTTGTTGGCATCAAGGTTGTTCTCCAGCTCTTTAGTTTCTTCCTTGGTCTTCAACAATAAGTCCTCTTGCTCCTTCAGGTCTTTTCCCATCTGTAAAACCCATCAGCAGTTCTTTACACACTGTTCAGGCATGTTGCCAAGCTGACCACTGAGGCCAGCATAATGACCCTGTTCTGAAGAAAAGAAAAAGGCACATGCACATACAGGTTCATCACATCGCACACACACACACACCACACACACTCACCAAACACACACACTCACCACACACACACACTCACCACACACACAGACAGACACAGACACACACACACACAACACACATATTGGATCATGATGACACCGATATCAAATTCCTAAATATTGTCTCAATGATAAAAACACATCCAGAAATTTCTGACAATTAGCTACTGACACTGTCTGTGTTAAAAGGAACCTCAAACAAAGCAACTGCTCTCTACATTATCTTTTGTTCCTAATTTTTTTTCTCCCCTGTTCTTTGGCTAGAGCTTCCAGGTTCTTCAATGTCAAAATACTGGCATATGTGGCTGGTCCCCCCCCCCCCCCTCAACCAACATCAAGGCAGACATATTGTGATCCTTGGGGATACAGATGGGAACTGAACCTACTAACTTTGCCAGGACAGTCAGAAGGCTCCCTGGCCTGTTCAATTTTCAACTTTCATGGGTTCTTTTGATGTGCTCAAGTGTGTAAGCACATGGATCTGACTGGTTTAGAGTTTCTTCTGAAAGACTAGATGCTCAGTTTGATTTTCCCGCCAAACTGAGAAGGGGCAAGGCTGGGAACTGAACTCAGAACCTTAGGGTTTACTTGTTAGGCAGGTGCCCCCGTGGGACTCCCGGGGAATGCTTGCAAAGCGAGCATTACAAGAATAGGGTCCCTGCCCGCCAGCCAGGCATGTCGTAAGAGGCGACTAAGGTGGCCCCACTCCCCCAGGTAGGGGGTTGGACACAGGGCTAACAACCCTGTTCTGTAAAAAAAAAAGTTTGTTACAGAAACAGCAACAAAGAAATTCCTTTGTTGCTGCCCTACATGCCAAGAAGGCATAAAAAGGCTTTGGATGGATGGATGTTAGGCAGGTGAATGTCTAAACTGTCCTGCCACCTTCTTTCTTGTACATAACTTCTTTTCAATGTGGGGCAAGGAAAAAGGTAGAGCGGGAGTTCTCATTTCTTTTTTTAGGGTAGGGGGTGCCAAATTCAAGCATTCAGATACTGTATAAGAAGGAAGGTAACAGGATGGTTTAGACGTTCACCTACCTAACAAGTAAACACTAAACGTTCTGGTTCCGTTCAATTCCAAACTGTATCCCCTAAGTCAGAATGTGGCTTCTCCCAAGGGGATGTTGGGGACCTATCCATATGAATAGCCTCCCCATCTTCTGAAAGTTCTACTCTAGGAATTCCCTCTTTTCCATCCCTCTCTTTGTTCCTGCCTTGTTCCTGTTCTTCCTGTCACATCCTTCCTGTTTATTCTCTGCCTTCTTGGTCCATGCTACTGCCTTTTTTCCAGAAAGGCTTAAAACATAATTCTCTCCTATGCCAAAGTCTGATGTGCTGGGCCTGACTTGTCAGGTGCTTAACCCTGGTAGCGCTGAATTTACAGCAGTGGGCTCAGTGCTTCTGGCTGAATTAACACTGGCCAGTGTTGTTTTGAAGTAGAGTGGGATCAAACAACCCTTGATACTGATATGTAAAAGTGAACAAAGTGTGTAAAACTGTAAATCTCTTGAAAGCTTAGATAACAAGCTTTTATATGAGCATAATTTTATAGCCACATATAGTGTTTATAATTCTGTAAAAAACAACAACCCACCAACATTTGTTTAAATAGTGTGTGCACTACCGATCACTGTTGCGCTGTCAGGGCCCTGGATGGATTTTAACACAATAAACAATATAGTTGCAGTGTAAAAATGTCATGATTTGGTAAATACTATCTCTTGACAGTAGTTTAGAAAAAATAAGGAACTTGTGTTGCTGTTTTGTCATCAAATACTCAAAGAAGTCCAGCAAAACAATCGACGCCATAACAATCGTCATGGCAGTAAACTTTCATTTCGTGCAATGTGGTGGCTTTCTATGATGAAAATAAGATGACCACTTGATTTCGTAAGATGCAAAATACTAAGCAGCATATCAATTTGACTTAACAACAATTGTTGCAACAACCCTTGTTGCATCCAAATTTTGTAAAACAATCTGTAACGCTGAAATTGCCAGGTAGCAAAGAAGTGCATCCAGCAAAACTAGCACCACTTGATACAGTTGGATTGCAATCAATTTTTACCAAGTTTTTAAAAAAATATTCCAGAATCCTTACCTCACCATCCATCTCTGACATTGTCTAATTCAACCAAATTCAGCCTCTAAACTCCTCCTTGCTGTCAATATTAACAAAAAACTTGCGAAACACTTCAAGAAATTCTGGCGCAAATGCTGGCTGCCACTTCTCTTAGAGATGATCATGACTGGTCAAAAGAATTTTAAATTACCCTCTAAACCAATCACAATCTTCATTGCTCATGTGTATTGAACAACCTTAAATCCTTTTTGTGGCTCTACAATGACCTTAACGTCCCTTGGGTGACCTTTGAAAGTGAAAGATAACCTACCTCATCCTTGACTATTCTGGGATCCACCATGTGGCTCTGAAAGGTTGTCCTAGAGTGGTCCGGGAACAACGCTACTAGGGTTAATGGCAGCACAATACATTTTCACTCGTATGATTGATGGCAATGGATGCTGTCTGAGCATTTGACAAAAAATGTGGCTACTGCTTTAACCTGCCATTAAGGTAGCCACATTCCAAATTTGTAGGATGGTGTCTGAACACAACACTTGTGTGCATGCATTTTTTGACAAAAATTTGGTCACCTTGTCCTACCCACATGAAATGGCCTTCTCTTCCAAGAACAGGTTTTTAACATGTCCCTAAAATGTTCTGTTCTGTTCTTTTCCTTCATCAACATGAGGCCTTGGTATACAGCCTCAACCAAAGGACTCTGAGGAAGTGGAGTCAATACTGACAGTTCAATCCTGGGCTGCCAGATCACAAGTGGAAATTTAATGTTCTTACTACTAGGCCATCCTGTCCCCACCCCCATATATATTATATATATATATATATATATATATATATATATATATATATATATATATATATATATATATATATAAGTAAAACATATGAAGGGGGTCAGAAAAAAAAGCATATATATATATATATACACACACATACAGAGAGAGAGAGACTTCAGACTTCAGATGATTTATTCATTTAAGGCCACAGCCCCATATGAAGGGGGTCAGAAAAAAAAGCAATACATATATTTATACCAAATACAAAACAGCAAGCAATACTTTGATATTCCACACAAGATAACCTAAGACATAAGTTTTTCTCTTAACTGAAAAGCCTTATATAAAAATAGAGCCAGATTTTGAACAGTTTTATCATAGACTGATGCCATCAGCAAACCTAACCGAATAAACAAGGTCGGGCATAGAATTTCTCAGGAATGAATTTTACACGTAACTTAGTGAGAGCAGGACACTTCAAAACAAAATGGACTTCGTCTTCAACTGATTCTTTACATAGTGGGCATAACATATCGGTAGCAGATATTCTTCTATAGCGGAGAGCATGTGCAGAAATGTCCGATATGCCACATCGAAATCTAGTTAGAACTAATCTCAAGTGTTTATCCATGTTTACTGAAAGGTATTGAGAAAGAGAGAGAGAGAGAGAGAGAGAGAGAGAGAGAGAGAGAGAGAGAGAGAGAGAGAGAGAGAGAGAGAGAGAGAGAGAGAGAGGAGGGGGGGGGGGGGAGAGAGAGAGAGAGAGAGAGAGAGAGAGAGAGAGAGAGAGAGACAGAGAGAGAGAGAGACAGAGAGAGAGAGAGTGTGTGTGTGTAATCTTACTGCGAAAAAATAAGCACCAAAAAACAAAAAAAAAACAACCCTGACAACCCCCCCCCCCCCCCCCCCCCCCCCCCCCCAAAACGAAATCAAGATAAACCAAAAGCAGATAAGAACCAAACCAAAACAGGCAAGGTCACTAACCTTAGAGGCTGTCTCCTTGCACTCCCTGCGCTCGTCGTGGTCTTTTTTTATCTTTTCCAGATCTTTTTCCTGTTAAAAACGGAGCAATAGCAGAACAAAATCCAATGCCATTATCATAACAATATCAAGTACTGGTAAGACAGAACCTGAAGCCCAAAATATGATGTTCATGTCAGTTTCAGATACATACAGAACCAACAACCTTTCATTTCAATTCAATTCAATTCAAATACTTAAATATCTCACAGAGAAATTCATGTGGGTTACAAGCTATACATAAAACAAAAAACAGCTGAAAAAACATTTATCACAGAAAAACACAAATACAATATCCAAACATTAGCATGCAGACAAGATTTTAAAAAATCGCCTAGCCATAAAATCACCAGTGTAAAATCACAAACACTCATGCATGTGCCAGTATGCAAACTTCCACACACTCACAAATAAGCTCGCCTTCCCCCCCCCCCCCTTCTCTCTCAGTAACCCCCTTTATGTATGGGCCAATGGCCTTTTTGTGAATAAATCACTTGAGTTCCAGTTCTCTCTCTCTCTCTCTCTCTCTCTCTCTCTCTCTCCTCTCTCTCTCTCTCTCTCTCTCTCATGGTTTTTGCTTCTTTGGGTTTTGTTTGTTTGGAGTTTTTTTCCTCTCTTTTTTTCGAGGGGGGGGGGGGGGGGGTTGATAGTCCCTAATCAGGGCAAGGGCCAGATAAAAAATAAGTATGTCAATGCTTATCTTTAACCCTTGATAAATAAAGATAGATTATTCTCTCTCTCTCTCTATCTCTTGAAAAACTTCGATAATTGACAAACAAATAACATCACTTAAAAGAGGTCAGTTTAATCTAAAAGGACACATGTTCACTTGATATGTTTTAGCAGTTGCCACATATGTCATGAGGTTTTATTTTACTTTTGCATTATTTGCTTTGTTTTGCTATGCTTTGTTTACCCCATTCTTGGGGCTGGTGGCCTGAAGAATAAATCTTGTTCATTGTTCTCTCTCTCTCTCTCCGGATGAGACTTTAAACTTTAAGTCCTTCGGATGAGACTTTAAACCGATTGATTGATTGATTTTTTATATCGAGGATAATGAAATAAGCACTCTTGTGCTTTTTTACATCCAGTCCCCGTGTGTATGCAGTTATGTAAATGTCATCTGTTCCCACCGGCACACGATGGCCTACTCTTACGAAAAGCGGAACAGGATTTAACGTGTGCGTAAGATGTTCTGCGTGTGTTCACACATGGGGCCTCAGTTTAAAGTCACATCCGAAGGACTTTTGGGTAGAGTGGAGTCAGCACTGATGCCCCGAGGCCCCGTGTGCGAACGCACGCAGAACATCTTGCGCACATGTTAAATCCTGTTCCGCTTTTTATAGGAGTAGGCCATCGTGTGCCGGTGGGAACAGATGATATTTACAAATCTGCATACACACGGGACTGGATGTAAAAAAAAAGCACAAGAGTGCTTATTCCATTATCCTCGATATAAAAGAATAAATCAAATCAAATCAAATCAAATCAAATCAAATCAAATCTCTCTCTCTCTCTCATTAAACAATATGTTAGAGGTTTGTTCTCCAACCTATGGGTGTAGTTATCATTTCCCTGTGTGCTTTACCTGGTCCAGAAAGGGAGTTAAAATTCCAAAGAACAGCCATAAGTGGCTAAAATACAGAAATCTTAGGCATTTTGACATAAACAGTTTCCTTTGGGATTTAAAAAATTCACATTTTCCATTAGTTTACCAGTTCACTGATCCTGATAATGCATTTGAAATTTGGTATCATAACTTTTTGAATATTTATGACAAACATGCACCTTTAATAACAAAACGAGTTAAAACTGACCCTAAACCACTATGGTTGACCAAACATGTTGAAGATGCAATAAAATTACAAGATATTTTACTGATCAATGGAACAAGGGATGAATTTACTAAACAAAGAAATCTTGTCACATACTTAAAACGACAGGCTAAAAAGGGGTATTTTCAAAAGCTTGTTTCTGACAAATCTGATAATAAATCTATGTGGAATGCCATAAACTGCTTAACAAAAAAGATTTCAGATCTAAATCTTCACTTCCTTTAGATTTATTGCCAGATAAACTCAATGAACATTTTTGTAATATAGCTCAATCAACTATCAAAACTAACACCTCTCACTTAAATAATCTTGAAGTATTAGATGAGTTCTGCGCTTCTAAAAACATCTCATCAAAACTTAATATTCCAATCATGTCTGTGAATGAAGTTTATAATGCTCTGACCCACTTAAAACAAACAGGCACATGTGGGCTAGATGGTATCAATGGTAAGATTTTAAAAACAGCAGCTCCAGATATCTCAGAAACATTGACCTATGTATTCAATCTATTTATAGCAAAAAATCATTTTCCAAAAGCTTTCAAAGTTGCCAAAGTTTTGCCTCTCTACAAAGCTGGTGATCATACAAATCCTGCAAATTATCGACCTATTTCTATACTATCTAACTTATCTAAACCTTTAGAAAATCACATTAGGCAGCACATTCTTAACCACTTCAATAAGCATGACCTATTTCATCCCAATCAATCTGGATTTTGAAAAAAACATTCGTGTCACAGTGCACTAACAAACTTAGTTGACAAATGGCTAACCAACATGAATAACAATTTAATTACTGGTGTCCTGTTTGTTGATTTTTCAAAAGCATTTGATTTGATTGATCACAAGCTTCTTCTGAGAAAACTGAAACTGTATGGTCTTTCAGATAATACAACAGAATTCATGTCATCATTT
Organism: Stramonita haemastoma; assembly: GCA_030674155.1. Taxonomy (NCBI): domain Eukaryota; kingdom Metazoa; phylum Mollusca; class Gastropoda; order Neogastropoda; family Muricidae; genus Stramonita; species Stramonita haemastoma. Next base: position 47,332,441 of record CM060321.1, on the reverse strand, counting down.
TTAGACAAACGTAAACAACTTGTGTTAATTGAGGAATCAAAATCTAATTTTGCCCATTTTGTTTGGTGTTCCTCAGGGTTCCATCCTGGGACCCATACTCTTCTCAATGTATATTAACGATTTACCCCTCTGTTTAAAAGCTAACTGTGATATGTTTGCAGATGACACAACATTACATACAAACCACTCTAAATTAAATGACGTAATTTTTACCTTACAGACTAATATAGAACAACTGATAAAATGGTCTGATTCAAATCATATGAGCATCTACCCTCATAAGAGTAAACATATGATAATAACTACCAGACAAAAATGGCAGAACCTTTCTAAAATCCGTAGTTCATTGGACATCGGTGGTAATGCAAGTCAAGAAGTTGATTTTCATAAAGTTCTAGGATTAGTAATTGATAACAATCTGTCATGGTCTGAACATGTAAGAATGGTGTGTAAAATCATATCAAAAAAGATTTATCAGCTGATGAAGATAAAATATTTCCTAAATTCACACTCTCGTAAACTGTTTTATCATGCTTTTATTGAGCCACACATAAATTATGTATCAACAGTTTGGGATACTGCGAGCGAAAACACTTTAAAACCATTGGCAAATATGTACAGCCGTGCTCTTAAAATACATCTACTAAAATCATCATCATTGTCATGTAATGATTACATCTCGCTTGATATTCTCCCTCTGAAATGGAAGTTAAGATACTATAAGGTAGTTTTTATGTTCAAAATTATGTCTGGCTCAGCTCCACCTTCATTGATAAATAAGTTTAAGATAAACGAGTGTCGCTATTTTCACAAAATAATGTTACCACTGCCCGGAATTGATCTGTTCAAATCTAGCCTTGCTTACTCTGGTGGTTTGTTATGGAATGATGTTTCATCTTCAGTATGTCAATACTAGTCTACATACTTTTAAACATAAGTATCATTTGATTCTAATGAATGAATATGCAGGCACATTCACATGATATTTTCTCTTGTCTGGCATTGCATCCTCAATCTATCTTGGCTGCCTGCCTACCTGTCTGCCTCCCCCACCCCACTCCCTTGCTTCTCTCTCTCCCTCTCTTTTTTTCTTTAAAATTTTTTTTTTCTTTCTCTTTCTCCATACCCAATACAAATTGTGTACGTTATGTATGTGTATGTATGTGTATGTATATGTATGTGTGTGTATGTATGTATATATATGTATGTGTATACATATGTATATATATGTATATATGTGTGTGTGTGTGTGTGTTTACACACACACACACACACACGTACGTATACTTATACTTACGTACGTACGTATATATATATTTTTGGGGGGGGGGGGGGGGGGGTTGTCCTTCAATTTTCTTTCTGATTTTTTTTCCTATGTGGTCATTTCCTTATATATTTTTTTTTTAACAAAATCTCAATTTTGACATGCATTTCTATGATGTTACAACGATTGTTTATGTTATTTTTCTGGGGTTTTTTTTGTGTTTTCATAAATTTTCTGTTAATTTGTTTTCATTGTTATGATTTTCTTTGATTGAGGGCTGGATGTAAAAAAGCCATTATGTGTGCTTATTCTTATCCCTTAATAAAAAGTTTCAAAAGTTTCTCCCTCTCTCTCTCTCTCTCTTTGGGTCAGTTCGGAATTACTGTCATGCATTTGTTAAACAGCAAAATTGAGGTAGGAACAAAAATGCTTTAATATCGCAGAGTTTTAAATTTGGGCTTTCAATAGTGCTTTTGAGAAGGGAGGAGTTTGAAATATTTCACTAAAATATGTGTACCATCACTTACAATCTCTCTCACTCTGCTTTTTCACACCACATTCATACAAATCACTCAATTTCATTAGCTCACAGCCTACAATATGGCCACATCTTGTAACAATTTTGTTCCGTACAATTTTGTTTGTGACATTCAGGCTTTTGTACCAACAGATTAAGGAAAAGGACAGGACAGACACAATGAAGCAACAATGGAAATTCTGTAAAATCTTAACATTTACTTGAGAATTTTTGGAGCTTTTGAAGAAAGAAAACACGAGAGCAGCAGTTTTGATTTATGACATTTTCAACCTTTGTTGAGGATATGAAAGCAATAAAGCACAACAGGCCAAACAATTGGTTATGGCGGTGATGATGGTGTTGCGTGTTCCCTGGCTTAACACTCTGGGGGTCACCCAGAATACGCATTCTGACTTGTTCATCCCACCTGGGAATTACTGTGCGACTGTTAAGTATACAGTGGATGAGAAACTGGCATGTATAACTCTATTTCAAGCACTTTACCTTATAGGCAACCACACTCTATCTTCAGAGGATTTTCCTCTTTAAAAGGAGAGCGCTGTAAAGAATTATCAATCATAGCTTTTCTTCGTGCTTTTTTTTTCCTTCTAGATCATAACTTCCTACCAACTGTGCCTTTCAGTGTTGTAATTGCCCTTCACTGGACGATTGATTGAACGCTTCTGATCCAGGAACCTTCAAAGGTTTGGGAAAGCTTTCCCCACAGCCAGGAACTTTCCATGCAGAGACGACAGTTCAAGATAAAAAGCTCTGTTTCTTGTAAAGAGTTTTGACTCTTTTTGACTAAACAGTTTCCTTCCCTATGCTGGAGCAAATCCGGTAGACATACCATATACGTTTTTAATTGAGGTCTGAAGTGTTTTTGAACACACAAATTCACTTGAAAAACATAAAGTGGGGGAAGAGGAGGGGGGTGGATACAAGCTCACTCACTTGAAAAAAAATATATAAAGGGGAGACTAACACAAGATAGCTCTTTTGAAAACACACACACACACACACACACACACACACACACACACACACACACACACACACATGAAGCAGGATACACACAAGCTTGCTCTGCAGCAAAAACAGTTACTCAAAAGTCATTACTACTCTAACCTTCTTTGTCTTGACGCCAGAAATGTCTTTCAGGGCATTCTCGTAGCCTTCACATTTGAAGATGGCGTTAAACTTTTTCTTCAGGGTGCCACTCTCACTGAGGGGCCAGCAGGCGTCCTCTTGGTGACAGAAGATGACGTTATCCAGCACTGGCTTTGACACCCCTAGCGCCGTCACCATCTGTCGCAGCATCAGAGAGGGCGTCTTCACTACATGGTCAGTTTGAACTAACTCTGTGATTTTGACAAACAGATTAATAATTCTCCCTTTTTATTATTTTTTTTTTATAATTTATTGCTAAGCTTGAGCTTTGAGGTTGATCAATGGTGATATTTTGTATGTAATATATATATATATATATGATAATATCGTTTACTCACTAATGGATGTACTTTTAAAATCTGGTCATCTCCTCTGTGGTTGTCACCTGCTAACAGTGACCACAGTACACCGTGAGATGACAGTGACCACAGTACACCGTGAGATGACAGTGACCACAGTACACCGTGAGATGACAGTGACCACAGTACACCGTGAGATGACAGTGACCACAGTACACCGTGAGGTGACAGTGACCAGAGAACACTGTGAGATGACAGTGACCACAGTACACCGTGAGATGACAGTGACCACAGTACACCGTGAGATGACAGTGACCACAGTACACCGTGAGGTGACAGTGACCACAGTACACCGTGAGATGACAGTGACCACAGTACACCGTGAGGTGACAGTGACCAGAGAACACTGTGAGATGACAGTGACCACAGTACACCGTGAGATGACAGTGACCACAGTACACCGTGAGGTGACAGTGACCACAGTACACCGTGAGATGACAGTGACCACAGTACACCGTGAGATGACAGTGACCACAGTACACTGAGAGGTGACAGTGACCACAGTACACTGTGAGATGACAGTGACCACAGTACACTGTGAGATGACAGTGACCACAGTACACCGTGAGATGACAGTGACCACAGTACACTGTGAGATGACAGTGTGAGATGACAGTGACCACAGTACACCGTGAGATGACAGTGACCACAGTACACTGTGAGATGACAGTGTGAGATGACAGTGACCACAGTACACCGTGAGATGACAGCTGCTGACAGTGACCACAGTACACTGTGAGATGACAGTGACCACAGTACACTGTGCGATGACAGTGACCACAGTACACTGTGAGATGACAGCTGCTGACAGTGACCACAGTACACTGTGAGATGACAGCTGCTGACAGTGACCACAGTACACTATGAGATGACAGTGACCACAGTACACTGTGAGATGACAGCTGCTGACAGTGACCACAGTACAATGTGAGATGACAGCTGCTGACAGTGACCACAGTACACTGTGAGATGACAGTGACCACTGTACACTGTGATGATGGAGATGACAGTGACCACAGTACACTGTGATGATGGAGATGACAGCTAGTAACAGTGACCACAGTACATTGTGATGATGGAGATGACAGTGACCACAGTACACTGTGATGATGGAGATGACAGTGACCACAGTATATTGTGATGATGGAGATGACAGTGACCACAGTACATTGTGATGATGGAGATGACAGTGACCACAGTACATTGTGATGGAGATGACAGTGACCACAGTATAATTGTGATGATGGAGATGACAGTGACCACAGTACATTGTGATGATGGAGATGACAGTGACCACAGTACACTGTGATGATGGAGATGACAGCTAGTAACCGTGACCACAGTACATTGTGACGATGGAGATGACAGTGACCACAGTACACTGTGATGATGGAGATGACATTGACCACAGTACACTGTGATGATGGAGATGACAGTGACCACAGTACATTGTGATGATGGAGATGACAGTGACCACAGTACATTGTGATGGAGATGACAGTGACCACAGTACATTGTGATGATGGAGATGAGTGACCACAGTACACTGTGGTGATGGAGATGACAGCTAGTAACAGTGACCACAGTACACTGTGATGATGGAGATGACAGTGACCACAGTACACTGTGATGATGGAGATGACAGTGACCACAGTACATTGTGATGATGGAGATGACAGTGACCACAGTACACTGTGATGATGGAGATGACAGTGACCTCAGTACATTGTGATGATGGAGATGACAATGACCACAGTACATTGTGATGATGGAGATGACAGTGACCACAGTACACTGTGATGATGGAGATGACAGTGACCACAGTACATTGTGATGATGGAGATGACAGTGAGATGACAGTGACCACAGTACATTGTGATGATGGAGATGACAGTGACCACAGTACATTGTGATGATGGAGATGACAGTGACCACAGTACACTGTGATGATGGAGATGACAGTGACCACAGTACATTGTGATGATGGAGATGACAGTGACCTCAGTACATTGTGATGATGGAGATGACAGTGAGATGACAGTGACCACAGTACATTGTGATGATGGAGATGACAGTGAGATGACAGTGACCACAGTACATTGTGATGATGGAGATGACAGTGACCACAGTACATTGTGATGATGGAGATGACAGTGACCACAGTACACTGTGATGATGGAGATGACAGTGAGATGACAGTGACCACAGTACATTGTGATGATGGAGATGACAGTGACCACAGTACATTGTGATGATGGAGATGACAGTGACCACAGTACATTGTGATGATGGAGATGACAGCTAGTAACAGTGACCACAGTACATTGTGATGATGGAGATGACAGTGACCACAGTACATTGTGATGATGGAGATGACAGTGACCACAGTACATTGTGATGATGGAGATGACAGTGACCACAGTACACTGTGATGATGGAGATGACAGTGAGATGACAGTGACCACAGTACATTGTGATGATGGAGATGACAGTGACCACAGTACATTATGATGATGGAGATGACAGTGAGATGACAGTGACCACAGTATATTGTGATGATGGAGATGACAGTGACCACAGTACACTGATGGAGATGACAGTGACCACAGTACATTGTGATGATGGAGATGACAGTGACCACAGTACATTGTGATGATGGAGATGACAGTGACCACAGTACACTGTGATGATGGAGATGACAGCTAGTGACAGTGACCACAGTACACAGTGCAGAAGATTGCTTTTCTAAGTTGGTTTTTATGTTCCAAAACATTCCAGAACTTTTTTTAAAAGTTGTTTTCAGACCCTGCCTAAGAACTGTGATCTTTGTGACCAGAGTTCCCAATGAGAAAAACAAAATGTGCAAGATTTTGTTAATCTTTTTTTTTTAAGGAAACAATATAAAAATTGTGCAGTCTGACACTAAGCCAACATGCTGTTAGTATTTTACTACCGGTTTTCGCTTAATTCATACTCATATCATCTACCCTTGTCTTAACTTTTCCTCAGACTCTCTCCCCTTAAAGAAAAATGGTTATGTATACAGAATGCTATTTTAAAACAGTTCTTTGATTCTGCAATCCTCCAGTATTTGCTGATCAGTGACGTTCTCATTGACTTTTTCTGGTTGTTTTTGTAGCGTGGTTTGGCTAAGCAGCCAGGCTGAGATGCACTTGTGGGAGATGGAAGTTTGTGTGATTAAAACAAAAGCTGATGATTACTTATTTCTTCTTTTATTTCGAGGATAATGGAATAAGCATTTATGTGCTTTTTATGTCTAGTCCCCATAGTATGCAGTTGTGTCAAATTTGTCATTCATTCAAATCAACGAGACATCATTTAAAACTGAAAAAAACCCACTCACCTCCTGCTCAAAATCCTCTTTCTTGATGGGTTCTGCGTTCCCATTTCCCAAAGCGATAGTAGTAGCCAACGTCGTCGCTGAGATCTCCATTGATCACAACAAACATCATCAACATGCTCATTAAATGCTCATTCCTTCTGACAGTGAATTTTTTTTTTTTTTAACATGTATCACCCATATGCTCACCAGATGTTTATCCTTTTTTGTCTGAGTTTTGTTTTCTTAGTCTGTTTGAGTCCATTTCAATTCTTTTTTTTTTTACACACACTCATTAAATGTTCACCCCCTTTGCCTCAAATTTTCTTTTTATTCAATTCTTTCTTTTTTTTTTTTTTGGCTGCTTCATCTTCTGTGGCGTCCCCCTCTTGCTGTTCCCACGCCACTCATTCAATCTCCCCGCCACAGCCATACCCAGATTCCTTATGTCTCATCTTCAGGTTCGGAAATCCACAGGGAACCCAACAATATCAGGCTGCTGTGAGGCCATCAGCCAGAGGGGCCCTGCACTGCTGCTGGGTCACTTTGATGGTGCTCAGTGGTGCCTGTCCTGAGCTAACATATTCAGGACACTACCTACTAAGCACCCTACCTAACAACAGTATTTGCTCAGTCGTGGAGCCAGACTGAGTGAGATGCCAACCCAATGTGGCAACCACAATGTCCTTCCAATGACCTTCCCACGCAAACAGCCAACCCCAAAGACTTTGACACAAACTCACCACAGGCACAGAAGTGTATGGGGAAACCGAATCTGTGGTCACCATTAGACCAGAGCAACAGCAACCACTGAATCAGAGGCTTTTTTTTTTTAATTGCTTGATGATCAATGGTAATGATGACACAATGATGCTGCTGTGGAAGTGCATATGTTTTGAGACTCCTTGACAGAGTTGTACTCCTTGCTTACAATCACAATATATCCCAGTGTTAACCAGGCCCGAGAGATGCAGAAGACATAAGCAGTGTTGGTCAGGTAATTTGAGCAACACTCTCAAACTCGCATCAATAATGTGGATGAAGCTCGACTGTGTTGTCCCAGTCTTCCCACTGAGCCCATAGCACACTCTCTCTGGGTAAGAGCCAGCCAGAGTCTGAAAAATCCCTATGACCTTTATTGGATTCAAACCCGCAACCTACCAGTCCAAAATCCAATGCACTTACCCTGTACAGTAGCCACATTCCCACTTTGGGGATGTCTTAACATGAAGCCTGTGTGCATGCATTTTATTAAAAATTTTGTTTTCCATTCTTGCCAGCATGCAATCCTTTTTTTTTTTTCAAAACTAGCATGAACAGATGCCCTGCTGTAGTCTAATGATTAGGGCATTGGACTCATAATCTTAAGGTTGCGGGTTCGATCCCAGCTTTCGGCTATGGCGTTGTGCCCTTGGAAAAGGCACTTTACGGCTATTTTCTCACCCCACCCAGGTGTAAAAGGGGTACCAACCTTGTGTTGGGGGTTAACCCTGCGATAGACTGGCGTCCTATCCAGGGGGGGAGTCTATGACTCACAGTCGCTTAACGCCACAAACCGGGATAAGCACCGGCCTGATGAGCCTTAGGCTCGGGACAGATTTTAACTTTAATGAACAGATAGGACTTACCTACTCATGACTTTTCTGCACCTGAACAACAAGGCTTATTGTGTTGAAAGCAGCCCACGTCCCTGACAGCATGACAGTGACAGGTAGTGCGCATGAGACTGGGGGATTTCATGATCATAAACAGTATATATTGCAATAAAATGACACTACTATGAAACTGAAAGCTTGTTATTTAATCTTTCCAGCTTTATACTCTCAATTCAGTTACATGTACATATTGATATTATGGGTTGTTTGATCCCACCTTGTTTTAAAAAAACCTGCACTACTCAATGTTAATTCAGCCAGCAGCACTAAATCCTCTCCTGTGTATTCATTTCAGCACTACTAGGGTTAACAAACATCTAACCAATCAGCAATCTATACTGTACCTGTTCTGTGGCCTTCATTGATCTTACCTTTTTTCCTTCTTTTGTTGCTTTCATTGATCTTTCCACAGTCATTTTGTCCCCGGTGATGGTTGTCAAATCAAGACGAACTTGGCCTTCCACTTCTCTTTTTCCAGCCACCTGTATTAACAGCCCATTAACTTTAAATTCTCTCTCTCTCTCTCTCTCTCTCTCTCTCTCTCTCTCTCTCTCTCTCTCTCTCTCTCACTCACTCACTCACTCACTCACTCACTCACTCACTCACTCACTCACTCACTCACTCCACTCGCCTGCCCGCACGCACGCACTCACACACTCACAACCACACACACACACACACACACACACACACACACACACACACACACACACACACACACACACACACACACACACACACAACACACAACACAGCAAACAAACCACACACAAAACACACACACAGACACAAAGAAAAAAGCTAATAACTGGCGAGCACGATCACTAATTCTCAAATTTAGATACAAACCTTGATATTACAGTATTCTAAAACTCCCTCCTATCCCTTATCCCCCTGCTGCGCCCATTAGCGCCCCTTTATAACGTAACCCTGCAGCGCCCATTAGCGCCCTCAGTTTTTTGTGTATTGACTATTGAAAGATGTAAAAATTACTTCCCTTTGACACAAGTTTCACAGTGAATAAACTGTGTGACCCCAGGGGTATAAGGGCTATTTGTATACAAGTCCAGATTCTTTTGAAAGGCACAGTGCACAAATCCAACATCAGTCAAGTGTGCTAAATTTAGCCTGCTCCTTCCTTTTACCTAGGTCATATGTGGTCAGTTCCTGCTATTTTTTAGCACCATCTGGGCCCCATCTGGGCTTGGATGGGAAGGAATAATTAGCAGCTGAGGAGCTGAAAGTGGGGGAAACTGACAGCTGTGAAGGCAGCCTGCCATTCCAGACAGACACCAACACAATACTATTCCAAAATGTACAGAAATTTACTTCCTAATCGCATCAGTATTAGGCTCAACCTGGTGACTGATGTTACTTTCATTGTTCTTGTTGGTGATGTCTTGTCAAGACTTAAACTGATGTAGATTGCAATTTAAGTGAATAACATTTTGTATGCTGCAAGCATGACATGAAAAATGTTGCGATTAACTGTTGACAGTGTTGACAGTGTTGTATGGAACAAATTTTCAATCTGAGAATTCTGACAGAGAAGCATCTCCAACACCAAAAAGACTTGTACCACAATTTCATAGATTTCAAAAAGGCCTTTGACAGGGTATGGCATGACGGCCTCTGGCAAGTACTCAGGCACTTCAACATTGACAGCTGCCTAATTGAAGTCATCAAGGCTCTGTACGAGAACGCAAGAAGTGCAGTTTTCATGAACAATCACGTGGGCGAGTTCTTCAAGACCACGGTTGGGGTTCGCCAGGGCTGCCTTCTCTCACCTGTACTCTTCAACCTCTTTCTCGAAAACATCATGACAGAGACACTGCAAAACCACCACACTTCCATCTCCATTGGTGGAAGACCCCTTTGCAACCTCAGATTTGCAGATGACATTGACCTCATGGGCAGCAGCAAACAAGAACTGCAAATCCTCACAGACAATTTAACAGATAGAGCGAGCGCATACGGCATGGAGGTCAGAACAGAGAAATCAAAGATCATGGTCAACAGCGCGAGTAATGACATCACGGAAATAAAGATGAATGGAGAAATACTAGAAGAGGTGAGCCAATTCAAATACTTAGGTTCCATCCTAACAAAAGATGGCACATCAAACAATGAAGTGAAAGCTCGCATTGCAACAGCAACATCTGCTCTAGTCAGACTCCAGAGGATCATCAGAAGCAACAACATCAGCTTCTGCACCAAATACCACCTTTACAAATCCCTCGTGATATCTATCCTCCTATATGGCTGTGAATCATGGACTCTGACAGCAGAGTTAGAGAGGAGAATCCAAGCATTCGAGATCAAGTGCCACAGAAGACTCCTCAGAATATCATACAAAGAACACAAGACCAATAACTATGTGAAAGAAGAAATCAAAAAGCGTGTGGGCCCCCAAGAGCCTTTGCTCTCCACCATAAAGAGGAGAAAGCTGATGTGGTTTGGTCACACCACAAGACACAACACCCTAGCAAAAACCATCCTGCAAGGAACAGTCGAGGGCAAGAGAAGAAGAGGCCGCCAAAAGAAATCATGGGTTGACAACATCAAAGACTGGACCGCCCAACCCCTGCAACACCTCCTACTAGCCACACAGGATCGTGAAGCATGGAAAAAGATCGCTGTTGCGTCTTCTCTCATGTCCCCCCTACGTCCTTTGGGACATGGGACTGAGAGAGAGAGAGAGAGAGTGTTGTATGCTTTTGTTTTAAGAATGTACTTACTGCTTTAAACAGAAATAAAAAGGAATTCTTATAGATGCTTTTCCCCTCATGTCTCTTTCCTTCCATAATTTTCATTTTTATATGCTTTTGTGATTTTTCATTATCTCTTTTGCTGTCTTTTTTATTTTCTTTTTCAAAACTTCTTCTTACAATCCATTCTTTTCTCTTTGACAAAATGCTTTAATGAAATGCAGTGATTTTTCGTTGTTGTTCTCATTCCTTGTCTAGAACTCTGAGTTCGCCAGTAGTGAGTTTTCGTGTATTGACTGTCTGCCCACATCATCAGTATCCATGTGTTTTTGATTTGATTTATTCTTTTATATCGAGGATAATGGGATAAGCACTCTTGTGCTTTTTTACATCCAGTCCCCGTGTGTATGCAGTTTTGTAAATGTCATCTGTTCCCACCAGCACACGATGGCCTACTCTTACGAAAAGCGGAACAGGATTTAACGTATGCGCAAGATGTTGGATAATGTTGTCATCCATTCCTACTGGCACACAATAGCTTACTCTTCTGAAAGGCAGAAAAAAAGTTTACCGCGTGTATAAGAGGTTTTGCATGTGTTTGCACACAGAATAGTGGTTTATAGTCTTATCTGCAGGACTTTAAAGAAAGAGGGGTCAATACTGATGTCAACTCCAAGGAAAAAATACCCTTGATCAGGTACCTCAGTGGTGGCTCAAACCAAAGCCATAAGATTATGAGCACAACGCTCTAACCACTAGGTTATACTGCTTCCACCTCCCCTCCCCCCTTCCCCATGGTGATTTTCAAAAAGAGATGATTTTTAATTTAATGGCTGTTGTCAGAAGTGTATCAGCAACAAAATATTATTGAAAAGTATTATCATTATGTCTACTAGCTACTTAATGTAAAAGCTGAACTTCACTATTCCTGTTGAGCGCATTGCAACTTTACAAGCTTTAGGCATGTTAGTCTTTTATACATGAGAATTTGTAGGACTCTCTAGATAAAATTTTGTTTAAACCAATCTTCTATAGCTATTGGCTCAGTTATCAACTCAAGGCTTGACACAAGGCTACCAATAACCAACAAACAAAATCTATAATCTCTGCAAAACAGTTACAGCTTCAAATATATATATATATACATGTGATGTTATATATATATATATATATATATATATATATATATATATATATATATATATATAGATATATATTAAATAAAAATCAGATACTATAGGTGTACAAAAACTCACATTCAATCACATAGCTTGCACACTAACTAGCAATTTATATACATATGTGACGCTCCACCATGAAATGAGTCGCTTAGCACCTAACCCACTTTTCCATTAGGAGCAATTAAAGGCAGGTGGGGTCAAGTTGGCAATTTTGAGATTTTCATTGATTATAAAACTATAGCAATTATTCTACTTTGTAATGAAATACCAAATTATAATTTTGAATCCTTTTGTCTTTAAACATATTTTAGAAATACCCAAGCCCTCATTCTGACCACCTATTACGATGCTAAACTTGTCAGTTTCTCATTTTGTCATTTCCTGCAGTCTATCATTTCAACTTGCAATAACTTTTCATAGAATTCTCCGACTTTCAATCTGTTTTTTGTATTGTATAGCCATTTTATTGCAGTTGAACATCATGTCAAAACCTAAAAATTGACCTCCAGTGCAATGCAACTTATTATGTGGTGGAACGTTACATATCATATGTAGATAAGCATACACACACACACACACACACACACACACACACACACACACACACACACACACACACACACACACGTATGCATGCACGCCTGCACATGCGCACATGCACATGTGTGTCAGTGCTTTCGGGTAAATTGATAAGTGTGAGTTTGATCCCCGTTTCTGCCCAAACTTCCTCCAAAGCCCTTGACCTTGAGTGGTGATCTAGACACTAGTCTTTCAGATGAGATGATAAAGTAAAACCAGGGTCCCATGCGAACACATATTTAGCCCATGTAAATGAACTAGCCGCAACAAGAGAGTTGAACCTGACAAAGTTCTCAAGAAAACAGCCACACTCAGAGTGAAACAAATTTTATAAACATGCAGACAGGAAAATCAATTAAAAATAGAAAAAAAAAAAAAAAAAAAAAAAAAGGTGGCACCACTCTGGTGGCGACAAGTTGTCTCTGGGAAGAGCAGGCCAAATTTCATGCTTAGAAATCTGCAGTGACTAAAAGTAGTATACAATACAATGCAATACAAACACATTCCACTCAATGTGTGCATGTATGTACACACACACACACATACACAACACACATACACACACACATACACACACACATAATCATACACACACACACACTCTCTCTCACACATACACACATACACACACTCACACACACACACATAGCCTAGTGGTCAGAACATTGCACTTGCACTCTGACGACTTGGGTTCAATTCCCATTCAAGGGGATTTTTCTCCTGGAGTTAAAATCTGTGCCGACTCCACTCCCCTAAAAGTCCTTTGGATGAGACTATAAACCGAGGCCCCATGTGCAAACGCATGCAGAACATCTTGCGCACAAGTTGAATCCTGTTCCGCTTTTCATAAGAGTAGGCCATTGAGTGCCAGTGGGAACAGATGACAAAATTAACAAACTTGCATACACACTGGGGCTGGATGTAAAAAAGCACACGAGTGCTTATTCCATTATCCTCGATATAAAATATAAAATAAATGATTAAATAAAATAAAATAAATAAACACACACATACAGAGTACCACCAAAAAACAAACTACCTTTCCAAATGCATGAAGATCTGTGCACCCTCATATAACTGATTTCCGTTGTTTTTTTTATTGACAAATTCTAGTATTTTTCAGAGTTACAGTATTTTTACAGGCAGTATACGACATACTTCTTCGAAGTGAAAAGAAATGCATGAGCAATGACTCAACAATAGCAGACAATGCTTTAAAATTTTTGTTGTTGTTATTTTGTTTTGCTGGACAAATATGTGACCCTCCACCATGAAATGAATCACATTGCACCTGACCCACTTTTCAGCTAGCAACTTTTCAGGCAGGTGGGAATCCGGTTGTCAATTATGAGATTTTAACTGATTATGAAAGTTTCCTCTACCTTGTACAGAAGTTTTAAGAAGCACTTTTGTTTTCCTTTTGATTTAAAAATATGTAAATACAAACACCTAACCCATCATCCTGACCACCTATTATGATGCAAAATTTGTCAATTTCTCATTCTGTCACTTTCTGGAGTCTGGCATTTCAATTTGTGAATTTAACTTTTCATAAAATTGGCTGATTTTCAGTCTGCATTTTGTTTTTTTTTCTCTCATCAATTTTTTTTTTGCAAATTAACATGTTAACAACAACAAAAATTTTCTTTCTTTTTAAAAAAAAAAAAAAAAAAAAAAGACTTAGGTGCAATGTGACTCATTTCTGTGGTGAAGCATCATAAAGTATACAAAATTTTGTCGAACAAAATAAAAACTTCTGTATTTTCCTCTTTTTATTTAAAAAAACAAACAAACAAAAAAGTAAAATACGGAGGGTGCACAGGTCTGAGTCTAACCTGCGGATGGTGTATGAGGACTTTGCTCTTGTTGGTGTCGGGATTCGTAGTGATGCATTTCAGGCACTCAATGATGGTCTGCACACATTGGTGAGAGGCTCTTCAGATGTAAGTAAGCCCAAGTGCTAAAAATGATGCCAGACAAGAAGATTGTGTTTTTGCTTTAATGCCTATCCATCAAAAGCTGATATTAGACACATAATGGGAATGGGAAAAAGATGAGAAGTAAGTCGATGTGTTTGTTTGGACAGCTGAAAGGAGAATAAAAGGAAAAACAAAATAAGAAATCCATTGAACTTTGGGAAAACAAAGGAAAACAGATCAACGTTGAGTAAAATAAATGCCAGAATGTGTGTGTGTGTGTGTGTGTGTGTGTGTGTGTGTGTGTGTGTGTGTGTGTGTGTGTGTGTGTGTGTGTATGTGTATGTGTGTATGTGTGAGTGGAGTGAGTGAGTGAGTGAGTGAGTGAGTGAGTGAGTGAATGAGTGAGTGCAAGTGTGTGTGTGTGTGTGTGTGTGTGTGTGTGTGTGTGTGTGTGTGTGTGTGTGTGTGTGTGTGTGTGTGTGTGTGTGTGTGTGTGTGTGTGTGTGTGTGTGTTGTGTGTGTGTGTGTGTGTGTGTGTGTGTGTGTGTGTGTGTGTGTGATGTGTGTGAGTGAGTGAGTGAGTGAGTGAGTGAGTGAGTGAGTGAGTGGTGTGTGTAGTGTAGTGTGTGTAGTGGTGGTGTGTGTGTGTGTGTGTGTGTGTGTGTGTTTGTATGTGTGTGAGTGGAGTGAGTGAGTGAGTGAGTGAGTGACTCAGTGAGTAAGTAAGTGCATGTCAGTGTGTGTGTGTGTGTGTGTGTGTGTGTGTGTGTGTGTGTGTGTGTGTGTGTGTGTGTGTGTGTGTGTGTGTGGTGTGTGTGTGTGTGTGTGTGTGTGTGTGTGTGTGTGTGTGTGTGTGTGTGTGTGATATGAATTTTTTTTTTTTTAATCTTTTAGTCTGAGGATAATGGAATAAGCACTCAAATGTGCTTTTTTACATCCAGTCCCCGTGTGTATGCAGTTTTGTAAATTTCGTCTTCCGTTCCCAGTCCCAGTGTGTGGTGTGTGTGTGTTTACGGGGGGGGGGGGGGGGGGGGGGGGGGGGGGGTATGTCCCAGGCCAAAAGTTTTTTGAGTTATTGATCAGTGCAAGGTAAGTGTCAAAGCCTACATTAAATTGTAACATTTTAAGTTTATAATGTTGAGATTATCTGCAGACATGACATGCTATATAGCATAACATCCTGCATTCTTCTATAAAGGCAGGGGGGGGGGGGGGGGGGGTAGGGGGGATTGCCTGAAGTTGTAGTATGCCTGTCTATATGGTGAAGTACTTGAAAACAGTCATAGACACAAACTTCTCATCTGGTGTGATTTCCTGACACCCACCCCCCTCTGTAGGGATGCAAGGGGCCTGTCAGTAGAACAGCATCCCCACCTTCCGAAAATTCTCTGCTAGGAGTTCCCTCTTTTCTATCCCTCTCTTATTTCTGCCTTGATCCTTTTTCTTCCTGTCACTTCTTTCTTGTCTACTTTTTGCCTTCTTGGTCCATTTTCCTGCCTCTTTTTCCCCAGAAAGACTTAATTAAAGCATAACAATTTTCTCCCATGTCAAAGTCAGATGCGTTGGGCCTGCATTGTCAGGTGTTTAACAGCAGTGCAATGCATTTTCGCTCATGTAACAGACAACAAAAGGTGCTGTTGGTGTGTTCGGTGAAGAATCCTGTGTATATAATCTCTCATTGAATCATTAAGTATGAGGAGTGAGTAAGAATGTATATTTTGGGTGCCCCCAGTGTGTTAAGCTAGGGAACACATGACCACAACAATAACACAGTAACACACTCCCTTTACAACCAGGATAAGCAGGTCTGAAATCTCATTTCCACTCTTACAGTTTTGCCTGTCCCATTGGGCCCCAAGATAAGGGTGAGTGAGGTGTCGAACTTGATCTTCTGCTCATCATCTGGCCCAAAGCTCCGAATACCCTTAATGCTCATTTCGTTGATCAATGACATCCTGGTCTGATCAGCCATTTTGAGTCGATCCAAGTCACCATCTGGAACCAGAAGTATGAAATGCATTTTTTTTGGGGGGGGGTTGTTTTATTTTTATTTTATTTTTTGTTTCTTGGCTGGAGCTCTGAGGTTCACCAACCATGATATTTTTGCTTATAAATGCAACTTTTTTTCCCATCATTAAGGGTGGGGTTTTTTGTATTTTGTACCACTTTATGTCACAGCAAATTTTTCTGCATGAAATCCGGGCTGCTCTACCCGTGGAGAGCACGTTGCCACAAATGCAGCGCCACCCTTTTTTTCTTCTTTTTTCTGTGTGCAACTGTATTTGTTTCCTATCAGAGTGGCTTTTTTCTACAGAATTTTGCCAGGGACAACCCTTTTGTTGCCATGGGTTCTTTTACGTGCGCTAAATAATGATGTGTAACACACGGGACCTCGGTTTATTGTCTCATCTGTAAGACTAGCGTCCAGACCACCACTCAATGACTCATGGTCTAATGGATGGGGGAAAAGTTTTGGGCAAGGGATTCGAACCACCACACACTCTGACCCGGACTTTTCGCTTTCTAGACAGGCGTGTTACCACCTAGACCACCTGAAGTCCAACTTTGGGGATGATGTTAGAATCCAAACATAACATCAGTGAGCATGCATTTTGTTTTTCTATATGATGATATATATTTCATCATCCTTTCTTACCAGCATGAATGGCCTACTCTTCCAAACGGAAGAATAGGTCTCAAAGTGAGCGCAAGATGTTTTGCAAGTGTTCATCCACAAAGCCTTGGTTTACAGTCTCATCCAAAGGTCTTACAGGGGATTGAAATCAGTAGTGGTGTAAACTGAACGGAAAAAAATCTCCTTGAATGGGTATCTTAGTGGTTGCTCAAAAGCCTGGCTCAATCCTGGGTCATCAAAGTGTGAGCACAACACTCTTCAGCCTCTAGCTTAACTACTAGGCTATCCCCTCCCCCCCCCCCCCCCCCCCCCCCCCCCCCCCCCCCCCCCCCCCCCCCCCCCCCCCCCCCCCCCCCCCCCCCCCCCCCTGTCAGTTTTTTATTCAAGCCAAAAGTCAAGGCCTAGGGCCTATATTAAAATGTTGTACAAACGTTATGATTATGTTATGATGTTACCTGATTGTTGTCATCCATGACAAAGTCTTAGCGTAACAACCTGTCCTCTCAGGAAAAATATCCTCTGAGGTCGAAGTATGGCTGCCTTCATGGCAAGGTAGTTGAAAACAATCACACACAAAAACTGCTCACCCTCAGTTATACAGTGTGTGCAGGTCTGCAATCTCACAAAGTTTCTCACTCTCAGGTGTGATGATGGTACATACATACATGTATACTCTCATTATTCTGGATGATCCTCAGAGTGTTAAGCTGAGGAACAAGTATCAATAACAATGAATGTACTGTCGACTCTGAAGCTTTAACAGCATACTTGAACCTTAGGCTTAATGCAACCAAACTCTTCTGACATATGAAAACAAGTGAGTCTTTTCTCTGTATTCCTTACTGGGAGGGGTGCATTGTATCTTCTCTTCTCCTGCACTTGTAATTTTGTAGGAGATCTGCCCCCTGGACTCAGCCAACACATTCTGACTTTAGAGCAGCTCATTTCATTGTACAGGTTGCATACTGGGCATATTTGTGCTTCTGTAACCTACCAAAATGCGCCATGAATTACAGGATCTTTAAATAATGTGCATATTTGATCTTTTGCATACATGTGCATATATAGTATAAATATTAGTATTATTTATGAAGAGGAATAAAGACACTCACTGGCAGGTCTGCACTTAAAGTTGACCTAGGAGATCATAAAAATCCCCACCCTTAATTCACCAGATGCCATCGCCAAGTTTGAACCTATGACTTCAAGGACCCATGGGATTCAAGTCAAACAGTCTTAACCGCTCCGCAAAATTGTCCACCATACGAATGTCTAATTGATATTATTATATCTACTACTATAATGGGAGACTCTTTGGATTCTCCTTCAGAGACCACATAAGCAACGGAGACATGCATAACAAAATCCAGCAAACCATTGGGCCCTACAAAATCTTTCCAGAAATAATAAAAAAGCATAAACTTAAACAGGGTTCCCAGGTACAGGGCATGAAGTAAAAAAAGGACCTTTAAAGGACTTAAAAGGACCTCAGGTCAGATTAAAAGGACCTAGACCATTTCAATTTTATAGAATCTTTCAAGATCATAACATGGAAATACAGTGAAACTGTTCAGAAGATCTACAGCTGTAATGGCAGTCAACAACTTTTGAAGCCCACATGACTTCAGCCATTAGACGATCATTGTCAGCATAACTTTTTCCTGAAAAAGCACTTTTTCCTGAAATGGTTTGGGGGTCCAGGGGGCAGTGCCCCTTGCGGGGTCAAGGGGCAGAGCCCCTTGTGGGGGTCAGGGGGCATTGCCCCCTCAAGCTGGAGGTTTTTCAGCAATTCTAGCTTGTAAAAATGTCTCTCTTTGAACTAACTTCAGTTCTTCATGCTAAGCAATTTCTGCCCAGAAATAAGCTCTCCTAGAATGACTTTTCCAGTCATTTCTTCAACCCAAAGGAGGTTTTATACCCAAGTAATTGAAGTATTCACATATCTAAACAAATGTGCACTTAGGCAGATGGAGGAAGAAAGAGAAGGAAAGAGAGAAGAACAGACACACACCGACAGAGAAATGAAGAGAAGAGAAAGAGAGGGGAGGTTGTGGTGGTGGAATAATACAAACAAAACGACAAAAAAACATATGTGTGTGTGTGTGTGTGTGTGTGTGTGTGTGTGTGTGAGGAGAGAGAGAGAGAGAGAGAGAGAGAGAGAGAGAGAGAGAGAGAGGAGAGAGAGAGAGAGAGAGAGAGAGAGGAGGAGAGAGAGAGAGAGAGAGAGAGAGAGAGACAGAGACAGAGACAGAGACAGAGAACAGAGAACAGACAGAGACAGACAGAGACAGACAGGCAGACAGACAGACAGACAAACAGAGAAAGAGAGAGAACCACAGACAGACAGAAAGAGAGAGGTGGTAGGCTGCTGGTTGTTATGTAAACATTGTTCTCTGACAGCACACACAGCTGAAGTACCTAAGCCTAGTAGATGACTCATGATTTAAAGCAGTGAAGGGAGTAATCAGCATGGAGGAGTTAATTCCCTTGATTGACTAGTTTTCTGGGTTTCATTTTTTTTTTCAACTTTTTTTTAGAGGGTTTTTTTTTTCCACAGATTTCTGCGAATTCGAAGAGATGTACCATGTCAATGTTTCATGCTCTTTTGCTTGATTCAACAGGACTTAAAAGGACTTCAGCATTTAAAAGGACCTGGTGATATTTTTAAAGTCCTGACCTACTTGCTGAATCAAAGGACTTCAAAGGCCATTTAATTCAAATCACATTAATAAGGACTTACAAGGACTTACAAGGCCCTTACAAACCCTGATATATGGTATGGGCAAGTCACAAGATCAAAAGGACTTGCAAAAACAATGGACCTAATGCAAGGTACTGACCATGATAGAAGAAAGAGAGACAGACCAAGGAAGAGATCATAGGACATCAGTTAATGGACAGGACTAGAACTCACTAAAACCCTGAGAAAGGCAGAACAGAGAGAGAAATGTAAGGAACTGGTCAAGTCTTTGGGGGTGCCCTGCAGTCGCAAGACTATGGGACAGATAGATAGGGTACTATAATGACACAACAGCAACACTTGTTGTTACTTATTGATCATCTTGTAACTTAGGAAGAATATCATAATTTTTACAAAAATTATTTTAGTAAATGGTGCCCTACATAGGATAATATCAATCAAAATAGGCACTAATGATGAATAAGACATAGGCTTAAGTGATTAAGTCAACTACATTGCACAGTCTCTTCTGGTTGATGGCCTCAAGGCAAAAACTCCCCCATCATCACTAAGGAAAAGCAAAAGTACAAGCTAGGGTGTGGCCACATTGGGTGGGAAGCAAGCATAGTGCCTGGTTTTCTCCTGTGCATGTAACTCTGTAAGACATCTTACCCACACATTACAAATTCACAAGACCGGGGGATGAGATAGCCTAGTGGTCTGAACATTGCGCTCGCAATTTGATGACCCGAGTTTGATTCCTGTTTGAGGGAATTTTTCCCCCCGGAGTTAACATCAGTGCTGTCTCCACTCTCCCCAAAAGTCTTTCGGTGAGACTGTACACCAAGGCCCCGTGTGCGAACGCACGCAGAACATCTTGTGCACACATTAAATCCTGTTCTGCTTTCCGTGAGGCCATTGTGTGCCGGTGGGAACAGATGACAATATTTACAAAACTGTATACACACGGGGAATGGATGAATAAAAGCACATGAATGCTTGATACAAAAGAATATTTTTAAAAAACACAATCCGTTTTGCCTTTTGGAAAAGTAAGCCATTGTGGGCTAGTAGGAACTGATTCAGCTCCATTTTTTTTTTTTTTTAATTTCAAGGATACAAAATACATGCACACTTTTGTCTGTGTAGATAACATCCTGAAGTTGATGTAGGAACCTTAATCATAATGACAAGGCAAAAAAATCATCACAATCGCAAATTCTCACCAATAGCAAACCTCAGCGCTCTTGTAGAGAAACCGGGAAAAAAAAAAAAACCAACCTAACAAAACCCACCCGCCTAGCTTGCTCCTTCACTTCATTAATGAAAGAAAAGACTATGGCTATGCGACCTGGAGAGGGGTGATTTCTGTTGAACTCAACTTGCCTATAATACAGTCCACTGTCTAACTTTGCCTGAGAGAATATAACATCATAAGTCGGTGGTCTGGGTGGTAACGCACCTTGCCTAGAAAGCAAAAAGTCCGGGTCGGAGTGTGCAGTGGTTCATACCCCGTTTGGGCCCAAAACTTTTTCCCCATCCATTAGACCCTGAGTGGTGGTCTGGGTGCTAGTCTTTCGGATGAGACAATAAACCAAAGTCCCATGTGTTACACATCACTATTTAGCGCACAAAGGGGGTTGACCCTGGCAAAATTCTGTAAAAAAAAAAGCCACTCTGATAGGGAAACAAATACAGTTGCAGACAGGAAAAAAAAATAATGGGGAGGCGCTGCACTTGTGGCGACGCGCTCTCCCCGGGCAGAAGAAAATCTGCTGTGACATAAAGTGTTACAAAATACAAGTCTATTTGGTGTGCACAGTGCCCCAGACTGAAGATGTGTAACTTGGGAAACAAAAAAGTCAAATCAATCGTTGGAAACGCACGCGATTTAATCCCTAGTACGAGTTTCTTGACTGATTAAAGTACCAATCTATCGCTGTTTTGGTTAAACTTCCATGCATTTCTGTCGTAATGACTGCATAATCTCTGATCAACCCAACAGAATGTAGCCTAGTACTCAGTACATAGTAGCCGAGACATAAAATTCTATCATAGACCCAGTCAAATAATAAACGAAACTTAAAGTGGCTACCGTACGATTTTCGACAATTTTCTTCTTGAAGACAGCAGACTACATCACAAAAAACCCTTAAACCACAAGCTCATATAAAAACTTACAAACAATGTCGTCTTTTTTCTCAGTAGTTTTCTCCAGCAATTGCGTGGGGGCATCTGTGTTCTAGGCGCCTATCAAGCTCCGCGCTTCTAGGAAATCCAGTTTCGTCCGATTTTGTAAAATTCTCAAACTGTTCAAAAACGCTGTTGGCCAAAAACCACAGTTGAGCTAAAAGGTTGGCTACTTCATATTTTTTCTGGTACATTAATTAAACCATTGACGATTGGGGCAACAGCAATGTGACAGGCTGCTTTCATCAGTGGCTTTCCCACCCATGGAACTCCATTTTTACGGCTTAGTCTTCTGTGGTTTAATATGACTCTGACTAGGAGGCTTGACTTGCACAGTCCTTATGTGCGTGGCAGTATACTTTCCCATTACCTCTAGTTGCCCAAAATTACAATGTTTGGATAACTGGCGAAGAGCTATAATGTGTGCTTCAACTGATTCTGATGCGTCTAGTCCCTATGAATGAAATTTACAGGCTTTAAATACTTCACGTGTTTCGCCAACACAATTCCTGAAATTTCTCTACAATTTTCAGCAAATTCTTGCTCTCTCTCAGCGGCACTGTCAAAATGAAACCCATCATAAATGTTTTCGAAGGAAAAAGATACGAGAGTGGCATTTTTTTTATCCATAAGATGTGTATTAGCATTAAAGATGTTTATCATAAATAATAGTACATAGGTATTTTATATTCAATCCACAAGGGAAGCGGAAAGTGAGTCGACCAAAACAGACCTGGCCCAGAGGCATCGAATTAGAGGCGAAGGCAGCCGGACATGTGTGGAGGAATTACATATTCTATTTATTTTAAAATAGGCTACTTATACACATTTTGCCAAGTAATACTATGAGAAAATTGATGTAGTTAAAATCTTTCTTAAGAACAGTGAATTCCTTTGTTCCAAGTAGAATATCAGTTTTTGAAAGTTTCATCAGGACATTGCATGAATTCACTATGTATTTTCTTTCTTCTATGAGCTTCCACAATCTTTGATATGGCTAGACACTCCTAGAAGAAGTGTTCAATGTAAATAAATAAATAAATAAATAAAAGTGTTCAATGTAATCAACTTCATCACTCAATATAAACATTTGTTTGTTTCTTTAACTTTCATTTTATTTAGCATGATATTGGTTGAGTACGTATATGTTATGCACTATTTTCCAGTGTAAAATCTCGGCCTTGTCTCTTTGGTGTGCATCTTTAGTTCTTGACCAAATAGAGTGATCTTTATTGATTCCCTGTTTTCTTTCCCACAAGAAGCTTTCCCTGGGAGTGACTGGCCCTCTGATGGTTATTTCCAACTTTGTGCAGGGTGCATGCTGGGTATGTTTGTGTTTTTTGCAACCCACCAAATGCTGACTCGAATAACGGAATCTTTAACGTGCATATTTGTTAAAGGGAACCATACATGGACAGACTGCCCTGAATGAAGCAGACCAACAGACGATGACGATTAAGATGAAGGAACTGGAGGAAAAGAATACCAGAGAAGAGGAAAAAAGCAAGGAAAGGAAACGACAAACGAGAGAGAGAGAGACAATGACAATGACAATGACAATGACAATTGTTTATTTTGTGATAAGCATTGACGCCCATTCACAAGGGGACAGCGGGATGGGGACTGGGCACAAAACATAGAATCAATGAAAAGCATAACTAACGACAACCCAAACAGTCCTCATGACATGGATTCCATATCATTGTTTTAAATAGATCTACTGTCATTCATCGGATCTTTTTTTCATGTAGATAAATCTGCCTGGAAATATACATTGTACATTAATTAAGAAACATCTTTGTGAACGTTTCTTTTCCGCACAACAGTAGTCTTAGTAGCGCTCTGTCTCATGTCTCGCATCGTGGAGCGGAAATCTTCAGCTGTCTCTGTCAATTGGTCTAATCTTTCTAGTATATCTGCTATTGTTACAGTCTCTTGCATTTCGTCTTCCGTAGATCCTGCACTCTCTTCCTCACTCTTGCATGCTGCACACTCTTCCCCACTCTCACTCTCTTCCTCTCTGTTATTTTCTGCACGCTCTTCCTGTCTACTATTTTCTGCATGCATCTCATCACTATCATGCCCACGCTTTTCTTGATCTTCCACAACCTCATCCGACCTTTCACCAACAGCCACGTCATTCACACTACCATGGACACAGTTTTTGATTCCATTTATACAACTACAGCCACACTCTCTTGCCACATTCACAATCTCCCCACATAAGTCATCTCCTGCATTTTTGTCGTAGGAAATTGTCACCGTCTGTCTGTCTGTGTCAGTCTGTACCATGTCAATACATTTCTTATCTTTACTGTATCTTGAAGAGGGAGGGTACTGGGTATCATACATAAACATGTCCATGGCAGTGTTGTTGTCGTCAGAATGTTTTTTGGTATAGCACAAACTAGGTGGAGTAGGTAAAAACAAACCCGAGGGGGAAGACACCTGCTCAGTCACTTTCTTTTCGTTGTTTGCTCTATAGGTTTCTGCTCGCCTTCGGTCTCTGCTCACCTGGGACGGACACTTTTTCCGGTACATTGCATTTTGCACTGGAGCAACAGGGGAATGGCTGGCAGTGTTATGTGTCAGACGAATCACAACAACAGTTTGCTGTTCCTGCCCATGCACTTTGAAGGAAGACACTGTTTGTTCATGCAACACTGCATTCAGCATGCACTCTAATGTCACTGGGAGACCCACAACCGGCATTTTGAATAGGAATAATTCAAGAAAAGGAAAAACTTTACTCACAGCTGGAGAGAACACGTCTTGCTGGCAGCCAAGCAAGGGAAGCCACTCCCCGAGAGAGAGAGAGAGAGAGAGAGAGAGAGAGAGAGAGAGAGAGAGAGAGAGAGAGTAATACATGCTCAATCATTCATGTCCATCACAATAGGAGTAGGAAAACAAAGATTCCCTATTCAGTACTTCCGAGGCTACATTTGTGATTCTATCACATCGTAGCTGATGACAGGAAATTCTGAAAATCTGATCTAAAAAAAAACAACACACACACAAAAAAAACAAACGTGCATATTTGTTTTCCTGCGTGTGTGTATACACGAAGAGGGAAAAGGCACTGGAAGGTTTGCATTTGAAATTCACCTGGGAGATCGTAAAAATCCCCACCCTCAATTTACCAGACACCGACGCCGAGATTTGAACCGAGGACTTCATGGACTAGCGGGATTGAAATCAACGGTCTTAACCAATTCGGCAATGACATTAATCACACCATTCTATTTCCTCAAAATCCTGAAAGCAATCAGACAGCACACTGTTTCACGTCATAAAGAATACTTCAAAACTGAAGCAAAAATTTTAGGGGGCGGAAGGGAGATAATGAACAGCACTCTATACAAGACATTACTCAATTAACTCTCTTGTCACAGTGTGATGCTGCAGAATTTTTTTATTTTTTTTTTTATAAACGACCCGTTTGGAAGATGGAAGGCTGGGTTTTTGTTGTTGTTGTTGTTTTAAAATAGTTTTTATGAAAATGTGTCACTTGGCGTCTGCATGATGTGTGATGGCTGTAGGCAAATATAAGTTTCGTCCATTTGTCTGAGGTGGGAACTGAGAATTCCTAGTAAGACTACTGCATCCCTCCTTGACCCAGCTTCCCTGCATAACCACGTCAGGGGTATCAGTGTTGCTTGCCCTCAATAGAAAATCTGTCCAAAATCCAGAAGAGAATATAGTTATCAGTCAGCTAAAGCCCTCGTTGGAATACTCCAAAGAAACCTACGTTTCTGCACATACCATGCCCGTCAGCCGCCGCTGTAGTCTAGTGGTTAGGGCGTTGGACTCGTAATCTTAAGGTTGCGGGTTCAGTCCCAGCTTTCGGCTATGGCGTTGTGCCCTTGGAAAAGGCACTTTACGGCTATTTTCTCACCCCACCCAGGTGTAAAAGGGGTACCAACCTTGTGTTGGGGGTTAACCCTGTGATAGACTGGCGTCCTATCCAGGGGGGAGTCTATGACTCTCAGTCGCTTAACGCCACAGAAACGGGGATAAGCACCGGCCTGATGAGCCTTAGGCTCGGGACAGACTTTAACTAACATGCCCGTCAATGTCTCACAGTTTAAACAGTTTATCTTGGCCAAACTGATGCTCATTATAACTTAGGCTACAGAAATATAAAAGTAAACTCAAGCAGGACTCACTAAAAGAGAATAACAACTACACATCCTCCTCCCCCCCCCCCAACACCCCCCCCCCCAAAAAAAAAAAAACCAAAAAAAAAACCCACCATCAACACAAAAACAACAACCCAGAAAACAAATAATCCCACCCCCAAAAACCCAACAACAACAAACAACAACAAGCAAACAACAGAATATATATCAGTGCCCTAAACCACCTGTTCCCAAACAAAAAAAGAATCAAGGGGCTCACACAACTCTGCAATGAAGTGTTAAATCCATTAGGCGCCACGGAGACTTGAACCAACAAACACTTCAGGCTAGTCTTTAACCACCTCGCCTGATACAACCAGACAACTACCCTGGAAAGAACAATAGACAGAGCTGCTGCTCTTAACTGAACAATGGCAGCCTGTGGTTGTAAAACAAACTCAGCCGTGTTTCAGTTATCACCTTGTCTGTCTCTCACCCCCTTCCCCGCCTTCTGGCTCCTGTCCTCCATCTTCCAGGGCCTTGAGTGCAGCGTGGAGAGGTGAAGAGAGCTGTTTACTAGGCTAGTGAGAGCTGCAGAGAGGTAACTGATACCTGCCTGTGTTTGTTAGTCAAGAGAGCTGTTTAGGAGGAACAGTCGTGAAGGAGTTCAGATAGCGTACCCCCACCCCGTGTGTTTTAAACAGTCATCAGGGCCTTAATCCGTGAGTGTATAGACACCCAATAACTTGGGCATCTCTGCTGTTAGGGTTATCGCCTGTAAAATTGTCCTCGGCTTGGTCCAGTGAAACTAGTGCCGACCTACCACCCTAATCCCCATTATGTCAGTGTAAAATGGATTGCAGGAGACAGAAGTGCCTGCTAAAGGTCAGCGTATTGTATAATTATCACTTTCAGTCACAGCAGATTTCTTGGTCCAGGCCAAAAGCTGTCACTTATTGATGTCAGCTAATATGCCAAGGCCTACACTAAAATGTTGTTGTGTTGAGATTGCCTTCAGCTATGACAAGCTCTTAACATAACAACTTGCACCCTCCTTTAAAGAAGAAATCATCTGAAGTCGGAGTATGGCTGCCTATATGACGAGGTACTTGTAAACAGTCATACACACACCAAAAAAAGAGAAAACAGTTATACAAGCAAACGTCTCATTCAATGTGCAATTTCAATCACAGTGATTCCCAGGTGGGATGAGATAGTCAGAGTGCACATTCTGGATAACCCCAGAATGTAAAGCTGGGGAACGAACAACAACAGCAGATTTCTCTGCGTGAAATTCGGGCTCCTCTCCCATCGAGAGCGCATCGCCTAAGAGCAGCGACACCCATGTTTTTTTTTTCCTTTTCATGTCTGCATATGTATTTAACTTCCAATCAGATTGGCTTTTTTCTGCATAATTTATTCTAGGACATCTCTCTTGTTGCCGTAGGTTCTTTTGCGTGCAGTAAATGAATATCGCACACACCACTCGGTTTTATCGTCTCATCCGAAGACTAGCACCCAGACCACCACTGACGGTCTAGTGGATGAGGGGAAAGTTTCGGGCACAAACGGGGATCGAACCACCACACAGCTGAACCTCGGACTTTTCGCTTTCTAGCCAGTGCGTTACCTCTAGACCATCGATCCACCAGTGTGTGTGTGTGTGTGTGTGTGTGTGTGTGCGTGCGTGCGTGCGTGCGTGCGTGCGTGCGTGCGGCGTGCGGCGCGCGGCGCGGCGCGCGCGCGTGTTTGTGTGTGTGTGTGTGTGTGTGGTGTGTTGTGTGTGTGTGTGTGTGTGTGTGTGTGTAGCATTGGAAAAATAAGTTCAGCGGTGTTTGTTTTGTGTGTGTTGTATGTTGTGAGCAATATTACACTGTGTGTTTGTTTGTGTGTGTGTGTGAGTGTGTTGTGTGTGTGTGTGTGTGTGTGTGTGTGTGTGTGTGTGTGTGTGTGTGTACACGAAAAGAATTAAGGCACTGGCAGGTCTGCACTATAAATTCACCTGGAAAATTGCACCACCAACAAAAAAATCTCCACCCTTAATTCACCCTACACCGCTGCCGAGATTCAAACCCACGACCTCATGGACCCACGGGATAAAAGTCTAAAAGGGCCTTAACCACTCAGCTTTAGCCTTTGTCACTGTGTTTCCTTGCTTTTGATGAGTTCGATCATCACTTGCTGAAGATTTGGGAGGCTGTCAAGGAAAGAAAATGGGGCACAGAAAAGACAGTGGTTTTCGAATCGGTTTCCGTCAAGTAGGAGTAGGTTTAGTGTAAAACCTTGAGACCCAGCGCCTTGTGTTTTGACCACTATCCATTACCATGAACACTTCTTAACACAGAGCCAAATGGAAGTCCAAACCAAATTTCTTGCATGTTTCATTAATTATGCCAAGACATTTGACAGAGTGAAAAACAGAGAAAATATAGTAATTAGATTAAAAAAAAAAAAAAACCCAAACCAACATTGATTGTAAAGACATCTGAATTATAGGCCTATTAGAACAGTAATTGGAATCAGAATGTAGCCATTAGAATACATGATGAACTATCAGGACCTGTCAAAGTCAAAAGAGGAGTGATACAGGGTTGTGTTGTGTCGCTTTATTTATTCAATATAATACACCAAATGCATTTTCTGAAAATCTGAGTACATGCCACTGGCCCAAGACTTCGAGATCTATCCACTGCATGTCAATTTAGGGACTCAACAGCCCTGCCTTACTCTTCTTCTTTTATTTTTTGTGCGTTTCCTGCTCATGTTAAAATGTTTAATCCCGTCTGGATAGCAAAGTCTGCAGTCTGCAATCCGCCATATCCATGCAAACTGTCCACTTGATATCCTTCAGATGAGACTAAACCGAGGCCCCGTTTGCGAACGCACGCAGAACATCATGCGCGCACATGTTAAATCCCGTTCCGCTTTTCGTAAGAGTAGGCCATTGTGTGCCGGTGAGAACAGATGACAAGGTTTACAAAACTGCATACATACGGGGACTGCATGTAAAAAAGCACCTGAGTGCTTATTCCATTATCCTCGATATAAAAGAATGAATAAAATAAAATAAAATTATTTTTAAAATACTGCTAACAAAGTCGACTTACACTTCAACGAAATAGATCTATGACTGTTTGTTTGATTTTTAACGTGGGCGCAGGATTTGATCATCGCATTAAGATACAGCCCCTTGGTTTATAAACTTATTCTGAAGGACTTGTTGAGGAATCAAATAAGTCAAAACCAGGGCACTTGAACTCCAGTGGAAAAATCCCTTTAAACAGGCGGATCAGAGGAGACTCTACCCATAACCCCATATCGCTCCAGATCACCTCCTCTGCAATCGGAGAATGGCTGCCTGTGTGGCGAGATACATGAAAAACCATACATGTACACTTCTCATCGAATGTGTACTAAAAAAAAAAATTCAAAATATTCCCAGGTGGGATGAGTGAATCAGAGTGCGTATTCTGGGTTGCCCCCCCCCCCTCCCCCCCATCCCCCCCCCCCCCCCCACCAGGGTGTTAAGCTGAGGAACGTGCAACAACAAAAACAACAATGGCAAATCAGAACTCTAAAATTGTAAAGGGGGAAAAAGGAACAATTAAAGAAGAGACTGAAAAGAAGGGACAGTGGCAAATGAAATGAAGTCTAGGTGATAACCTCTTTCGATGCTGTAACTGACTACACTGACAAGCTGTGGAAGGAAGCTGTAACAAGTTTTATGCAACCATCTTAAACCAGGGAAGCTTAAGCCTCGATAGTCATTTCATTTTATCTCATCTTGGGGGCAGAGGGGGGACAACCATGGTGGAAAGGAGGCATTGTTGATCGTGGTTCTCGCCCACAAGATGATAACGCAGTGTGTGCCTAGTATTTGTCCAGGTCGGTTGCATTGTCCATCACGAAAAGCCACCAGAAAATGTGGGACAGTTGTCCTTATCTCCTCACCCCTTAAGTCAGTCAATCTGTCCTACATAATTTGGAGAAAGTAGGCGCGGGCAACTTTGTAATGCCGGCTCTCTGGGACACCCACGAGACATGGCCCTGCCAGTTGAGCTCCAGGAGAAATTGTGGTGGCCGGTTGGGTTGCTGTGGCGGACTAACTGCAGACTTTGCTATCCAGACCAGATTAAAAATTCAGCATGAGCAAGAAACGTACAAGAAGAAGAAGAAGAAGAATAGTAAGGCAGAGCTGTTGCTCTATAAATCAGTAGCCCCTGCTGGTTCCTCAGCTTGTAACAGAGCCTGATTAAAGGAGAGATCCAATGTTACAATTCTCAGTTGGTAACAGAGCCTTATTAAGGAGAGATCCAATGTTACAATTCTCAGCTGGTAACAGAGCCTGATTAAGGAGAGATCCAATGTTACAATTCTCAGCTGGTAACAGAGCCTGATCAAGGAGAGATCCAATGTTACAATTCTCAGCCTGTACATTAACAGAGCCTGATCAAGGAGAGATCCAATGTTACAATTCTCAGCTGGGACATTAACAGAGCCTGATTAAGGAGAGATCCAATGTTACAATTCTCAGCCTGACATAACAGAGCCTTATTAAGGAGAGATCCAATGTTACAATTCTCAGCTTGTAACAGAGCCGATAAGAGAGACCATGTTACAATTTCAGTGGTAAAGAGCCTATTAAGGAGAGATCCAAGTTACAGTTCTCAGCTGGTAACAGAGCTTATTAAGGAGATATCCAACTTTACAATTCTTAGCTGGCAACATAACCTTACCAAGAGACGTTTCCTCAGCTTGTAATATAGCTTCTGTAAGAAATCCCATGTTAGTTTCCTCAGCTTGTTATAGAGGTTGATAAAGAAGAGCTAGAGGTCCCATGTTACATATCATCAGCTTGTAACAGAAGGTATTAAATGGATTCCATATAAAACTTTTCAGCCCATAACAGAACCTTATCAAAAAGATTCCATATTATCTTTCTCAGCTTGTAATAGAACGTTATCAAAATGATTTCATATTACTTTCTCAGGTTGTCACAGAACGTTTTTAAAAGGATTTCATATTAGGTCTATCTTTCTCAGCTTGTAACAGAGCCCTATTAAGAAGAGATCCTGTGTTACGTTTCTCAGGTTGTAGCAGAGCCTTACTAATAAGAGATCAGATGTTACGATTTAAAATTGTAATACAAGCTTTTTTTTTTTCAAAGAGACCCCAAGTTATGTTTCTCAACCTGTAATGCAGCTTTGTTATTAAAAGATTCAATGTCAGGTTTCTTCAACTTGTAACAATCTTCTTCGAGGTCGAATGCTCAGATAGTATCTTTGATCTGTCATACCAGCCAAATGTGTTGCGATGCCATTAAGCGCCTGACATGTCAGGCCCATTGCATCTGACTTCAGTATGGGAGAAAATTGTTGTCTTTTAAGTCTTTAAAAAAAAAAAAAAGGCAGGAGAATGGACCAAGAAGACAGAATTGAGAAAAACAGATGAGAAAGAGCTGACAGGAAGAAAAGGAACATGGCAGAAATAAAAAGAGGGATAAAAACCAGCGAATTCCTAGCACAGAATTTCCAGAAGGTGGAGAAACGATGAAATTTTACACTGACAGACCCCGGCATTCCCACTGGGGAAAAAATGACAATCTAAAACCTTGCCTTTCCCCCTGGTGCCACAGGCCACGAGACTGAAGGGTGTGAGAAAGAAGTGTAGTCCCTATGCCGGTAATGGGAAAAAAAGTCACAGAAAAAAAGTCACAGGAAAAAAAGTCACAATGGTGTCTGTATGATGTACTCTCTTCTACAACAAAAAGTATGTGTGTGTGTGTGGGGGGGGGGGGAGAGAGAGAGAGAGAGAGAGAGAGAGAGAGAGAGAGAGAGAGAGAGAGAGAGAGAGAGAGAGAGAGAGAGAGAGAAGAGAGAGAGAGAGAGAGAGATTTGATTTATTCTTTTACATCGAGGATAATGGAATAAACACTCTTGTGCTTTTTTTCATCCAGTCCCCGTGTGTATGCAGTTTTGTAAATGTCATCTGTTCCCACCAGTACAGGATGGCCTATTCTTACGAAAAGCGGAACAGGATTTAACGTGTGCGCAAGGTGTTCTGCGTGCGTTCGCACACGGGGCCTCGGTTTAAATTAAAGTCTCATCCATGGACTTTTGAGGAGAGTGGAGTCAGCACTGATGTTAACTCCAGGAGAAAAATCTCCTGGACCGGACTGGAAGTCAAATTGCCGGCGCAATGTTCTGACCACTAGGCTATCCAGAGAGAGAGAGAGAGAGAGAGAGAGAGAGAGAGAGAGAGAGAGAGAGAGAGAGAGAGAGAGAGAGAGAGAGAGAGAGAGAGTTAATCTTAATTGATGCATATGAGTGGGGTCTGCATATAGCTAGAGGAGCTAGACTGGGATTGCTGCACTTTTAAAAATCTTTTACTGACTCATGTTTTAGCAGAGCAGCTATTATTTTTCTAACTGACATGGAGAGTGAAGGGAAGCCATGTTGCATACATATACCTACTATCATAATGAACAATATTCGTGTGGGAAACAATCTGTGCCCCCTGGGAGACACAGTAATCATTAAGTTATGCAACACTCCTGGAACAGGACGATTTTGACACTTTTAGTTTACCATAGATAAGTCAGGCACTGGCCACCCCACACAACTGACCCACTCACAAGCCACACCCACAAGCCTATGACCTGCCATTGTCTGACCCACCTTGCATAGGCGGTGTTACACTTTTCCACTTTCCCCCTAACCTAAAAGAACTTCATGTCATTAACTTTGCACTCTTTTTTATGGTCTCTATTCTTTTCCTATGGATTGATACAATGAATTTAAAAATTAGAAGCCTTGTTTATCTTAAAATCCTAAAAATAATGAGTAAAACATCAAAAAACTATAAATTTAAAGAAACTTTAAAGAAGCCTAACTGGGTAGCATTTTTTGTGTGAGCACCATAGGGGACGTTATGCAAATGAGATGCTACAGTTCAAAGTAGAATAGATCAAGTGATGAATACCATAGCTGAAAGTAAGTATACACTACTTCATTCATAATTTTGACCATCCGAATAATTTATCATCATATTCTAGAATCAGATTAAGGCCAATCTACTCTTCTTACAAATGTGCAGCAAAGCCTGACTTAGCTCTCACTGGCTCCATGGTTAGTAGTCACTGAAGCCCCTCCCTCCTTGCCTCAAACACTGATATGTTAGATAAGGGACTGCTAAAGTATGGTACACAGTTAGGATGAAAACCTCTCTCTCTCTTCTCTCTCTCTCTCTCTCTGTCTGTCTGTCTGTCTGTGGCTGTTTTGTGCAACCATTTGATTGATAAAATTTTTTGAAGGATTATTGATGCTAGTGGCATTAAAATTACAAAACTTTCTACATGAAACATTGTATTACTGTTCCTATTTGTGGATTTTTTCTTGTGTTAATTGTTGCACGTTTATTTTGTTTAAATGTGGGTTTCTCAGGTTTTGTGAAAGGAGGTGGTGAGGGTTTGTTGTCAATGGTACAGAACAACTTGTCCATTTAAATTGTCTGCATTCTCAGAAACATAATTATATCAATTAATTTTATAACTCTTTAATATCTTTAGTTACTATCAGTATCCTTCATTTGTATGATTTTAAAAAAAACGCGCGCGTGTGTGTGTGTGTGTGTGTGTGTGTGTGTGTGTGTGTGTGTGTGTGTGTGTGTCTTTATTTTAAGGTCTATCCACTAACAAGTGATTTTAGACTGGACAAGGGGAGGAGGAGATAGGAGTGAATATATGTGTATTTGTTTGTAAAGTTGAATGAATGATACAAGGAAAAAACATCTAACCATGAGAAAGTCATGAAGACAAAGGAAAAAAGATAAACTTGGGTAGGCCTAAGCTCGAATGGGTGCAAGTGTGTGTGTGTGGGTGGTGGGGGGGGAGGGGGGGCGCACACGCGCGCGCGCGCGCGGTGTGTGTGTGTGTGTGTGTGTGTGTGTGTGTGTGTGTGTGTGTGTTGTGTGTGTGTTTGTTTGTTTGTTTGTAGGGGGGGGGGGTTGCGCCTGTGTGTGCACGTGTGCATGTGTGTGTGTGTGTGTGTGTGTGTGTGTGTGTGTGTGTGTGTGTGTGTGTGTGGGGTGTGAGTGTGTGTGTGTGTGTGTGTGTGTGTGTGTGTGTGTGTGTGGTGTGTGTGTGTGTGTGTGTATCATTATGGTTATCATAGGTAAAAACAAAGTGACATTTGAACAAGAAAAACACTCACTTTAAACCTAAAGCAAATGAGCAACTGGACTTCAAAGCAAATATTCACAAATGCTGAACACTAATAAAAAGTCACTGAAAACATTTTCTAACCAACGATCAGAAATATCAGGCAAAAATGATTTTAAAGTTTGGCATTCAAAAGTTAAATGGACACTTGAAAGTTTTTCCTGGCAACAGCATTTAGGTTACAAGTCTGTATAACACGTTTATCAGAAATGTTACC
Source organism: Stramonita haemastoma (assembly GCA_030674155.1). Taxonomy (NCBI): domain Eukaryota; kingdom Metazoa; phylum Mollusca; class Gastropoda; order Neogastropoda; family Muricidae; genus Stramonita; species Stramonita haemastoma. Next base: position 47,297,691 of record CM060321.1, on the reverse strand, counting down.
AATGTCTTTATCCAATAACTTCATTTCATTCTTTAATTCCTTTTCCAATAAATTGTAAGTCTCATAAATTGAAAGTGGATAAATCAACTCAATAGATCCTTCTCATGTTTTGTGCCCTTTTAGCGCTTGATCAGCCCACTCATTATAATACAATCCGAGATGAGAGGGGACCCAACAAAATATCACATCTGTTCCTCTCAAAGTTAGACAATGTATCAGGTGATTTATTTCTATTGCAATGTTAGAATGTGTTTTAACTGAACCAGATTGAAGAGATAGTAAGGCTGATTTTGAATCAACACAAACGAAAATTTTGAAGACAGAAAAAGGTAAGTCATTTATATAGTTTAAAGACATAAGTATTGCAATTAGTTCTGCAGTATAAATAGATCGACTTTTCCCAAGGTAATATGATTTTACAGTTTTAAGTTTGGGGATGACAAAGGCTGCACCTGCTTGTTGACTGCTAAGAAGAGAACCATCTGTATAAATTTCCAAATAATTTGGGTATGTGTTGCTATGTGTGATCTAAGGCAACTTATTACAATGTGTGGATTATCATCTTTCTTGTAAGGTGTATGCTCAATGTCAAAATGTGCTTTGTTTTGCTCCCACTTTGGACAAGGCATGAGTTTCTGCTCTACATCAACATGTGTGTGTGTGTGTGTGTGTGTGTGTGTGTGTGTGTGTTGTGTGTGTGTGTGTGTGTGTGTGTGTGTGTGTGTGTGTGTGTGTGTGTGTGTGTGTGTGTGTGTGTGTGTGTGTGTGTGTGTGTGTGTGTGTGTGTGTGTGTGTGTGTGTGACTGCAGTGTTTCTTTTGTGCATGTAATTGTCGTATGTTTGTTATGAAATGCACCCTACACTGAGATATAACATTAAATATCCAAACTTTTAAGCATGCCACTGTATCATGATTATAATCAATATTATAATCATTTAATGTAATATGATGATGGCTACCATGTTCATTATAACTTAAGGTATCACTTCTATGGTAGGTGTTGGGTGTTCAAAGAAAGGAGTAGGTCATGTCTGCCATAAAATTCAAGTGCATGGGTTGCACAAACTCGACAGCATCTCAGGAAGATGAAGCTGTTAACTGGAAGATTTGTGTTCTCTGCCAGAAAAACCACATCAGAACAAAGGATATGCCTTGCAAGAAAATATGGTGTAGGGTACAAATTAATATGTTGCTGAGAACTTGAAAAGCTTTCATGATATTGGTGACATGCCATTTTGTACATTTATTCTTAGACATCTTGAGAATGAGAGTGAACTGAGACTATTTTTCGAGCAAAACCAGCATGTTGGCACAAAAGCTGTAGAACCAAAATAGGAACAACTGTGCAGTTTGGAAAGCATAAAAATGAGTCACAGCCTGCAAGTCCAGCTAAAATAAAAAGACTGACAGCATTATTGCATCAGCTGCAAGGTCCATGCTTCTTCTCTAATAAATCCAGTCATAGAAAACTCCACAATGTTCAAACTCTTGAGGTAGACTTTAAAGTTCGAAAGCAGGCAGAACTGCTTAAAGATCAGGAACTTCTTTGCAAACTTGCTCCTGGGGATATGGTGGCCACTGAGGCAAAACATCATAAGAACTGTTTGGCAGCTTTCTACAGGCCCAAACCAGCGTCAGTTTCAGCAAAAGTAAATGAAGAAACTTCATTCCAGATCCACTCACTTGTGCTAGCAGGATTAGTAGCATACATTGAGGATTTTTGAAATACCTCAGAAAATATTTCAGTTTTCAGCATGCCATTCCTCTGTACAGCTGTATGAGTCCAGAGTGCAGAAACTAGGTTTGGCATGCAGTGGAAATGTTCATACTACACGACTTTGTAACAAACAAACTACTGGACGTTATCCTTGGACTTCTATCTACTGTCCAAGGCCCAGAAACTGTGTTAATGTTTGACAAAGACGTTAGTGAAGCAGAGAAAAGGGCATGTGATGAGACCTCTGATGCTGTGCATCTCAGTAAAGCAGCTCGGCTGACACATGAAGACATCTTTAAGTCTGGAAAAGGGTTCAGTGGAACATTTACAGACAAATGTCAGGATGACTCAATTCCATCATCTCTGAAGACACTGATAAAGTCTATTTTGTGTGGACGTTGTCACATATGAAGCTGATAAGCTCAAGGCATCAGAACAACCAGTTTTTTTCTGTGTCACAGTTGATTGCCTTTAACTGTAAACAGTTATGTAGACCATCCACCTTTCAGAGGCACATTCAAATAAATAAAACACCCCTTTCTGTCTATTTGAGCTTAATCAGCAGTTGAGTCTTTTAATCCCACTCAAACACCAGTTATTGCTGTTGACCACCCTCTGTTTGCTTTGGCAAAGGACATACAGGGGTTTTGGCCTAACACTCATGGAGAGGACAAGTATGTTCTCATGCTTGGAGGGGTGCATATTGAGATGTCTGCTTTGAAAACTGGGCGACTGGCTGGCTGGATCTGGGTAGACAAGTCTTCTCACAGCTGCTGGGATTGCTACCTCTGGTGTTGGGGACTCATCCTTAAAAGCGTCACACATTACCAGAACCAGGCATGCACACCAGATTACTGTGGCAGTACTGTACTATCTTGCAACAATGAGCATGCCTTGCATACAAGGAAGCCAACTCACAAGATGCTATGGATGTACTGGAGTGGCAAAAGAAGAAAGCAGAGGAGCAGCCACAGTAAGTACTGTCACTTATGCTTCAGCTTCAGCTCACCCTCCTGCAGATGATTTATTCACTTCACACTGAAATGTCATTAAGTATGTGCAAAGCTTAACAAAACTGATGCCCTGGCTTTTTGCACTAAACCATACAAACTATGCCCGATTGTTGTCTGTCCATATCTGTTACATGGAGCAGGTGGAACACACTCATTCTGAAATCTTCCATGAATTCTGCTTGGGGTTTTTGTTGTTCAGAAAACACAATGCAAGTTTTCCAGCATTGCTATGGACCAGTTGCACGAACATTGCAATGCACTCGTCAAAGGAGAAGGTGGGAGAAGCAGCAGGTTTAACCAACAATCCTAATGCTTTGCACTGCTGGATGATTAGTGGACCTGTCTAAATGTGTGTGCCTGTGTTTGTTTGTGTGTTGTTTGTTGTTGTTGTTGTTGTTGTTGTTGTTGCTACTGCTGCTGCTGGTATTGTTCAAGAATTGTTGTTTTACTCTTTCTACAAATCCTGGTCCACCATAATTATCAGTGAATGTTATCGTCACAGTGTCACCATACGCATGTGCATGCATGTGTCCATGTGTTCTTGCATGTATGCATGTGTTTGTGAGTGTGTGTATTTGTGTGTGTGTGTGTGTGTGTGTGTGTGTGTGTGTGTGTGTGTGTGTGTGTGTGTGTGTGTGTGTGTGTGTGGTGAATGAAGATTAACTCATCAGCTTCATAGATTATAAAACATAAAGTGAAACCTCTTTTGTCTGTGTGTGTGTGTGTGTGTGTGTGCGTGCGTGCGTGCGTGCGTGCGTGCGTGCGTGCGTGGTGGTGGTGTGTGTGTGTGTGTGTGTGTGTGTGTGTGTGTGTGTGTGTGTGTGTGAAGATTAATTCATCATCTTCATAGATTATAAAACAAAGTGAAATTCTAGAGCTGTTCCTTTGTGTTAAATAAACAAAGTGGTCTTACTTGTTGATAATGTTTATATATGACAAATTATCTTTAAAATATGTTATCATTCACTGCTGTTTGTGTCCTTGAAACCCCTTTTGATGAAACAAAGAAAGCATGTACAATTAATAAGGAGTTGCTTCAAAAATGAGAAGATGAACAAGTGGAGAATGTTAATTTGTCGCGATCCTTGATAAGTGGGGTATATATCTTTGATGTCACATTAAGTGGGAAACAATTGACCAATATGGTGTTTCCCATGCCAGTATTGTACAGGAGGGTCCAAAGTATGCGTATGCCAAAAATCATTGCGTCACCCCATTCTGCAGCGTTTGCCCAATATTCTTACAAGAGCAGCCGGGCTATTTGTCCCCTCTCAAATGAACCCCTCCTCTCCGGTAATTGGAAAAAAAGTCACAGGAAAAAAAGTCACAGAAAAAAAGTCACAGGAAAAAAAGTCACAGGAAAAAAAGTCACAAGCGCGCGTGCGTGCTTGCGTGCGTGCGTGCGTGCTTGCGTGCGTGCGTGCGTGCGTGTGTGTGTGTGTGTGTGTGTGTGTGTGTGTGTGTGTGTGTTGTGTGTGTGTGTGTGTGTGTGTGTGTGTGTGTGAGTGTGTGTATGCATTGTACTGCACTACACATTTTTCTTCATGATATTGCTCTTTTTTACTTTTATTCTCTGGCCTGCGTGTGTGTGCGTGCATGTGTGCGTGCGTGCGTGCGTGTATGCGTGCGTGCGTACGTGTATGCGTGCGTGCGTGCGTGCGTGCGTGCGTGTGTGTGTGTATGCATTGTACTGCTCTGCACATTTTTCTTGATGATATTGCTCTTATTTTACTTTTATTCTCTGTCCTGCGTGCGTACGTGCGTGTGTGCGTGCGTGCGTGCGTGCGTGCGTGTGTGTGTGTGTGTGTGTGTGTGTGTGTGTGTGTGTGTGTGTGTGTGTGGTGTGTTTTGTAAACTGGATTTTACTTGGCTTTGTTTGACCTTATTGTGACTTTTTTTCCTGTGACTTTTTTTCCTACCCAATTTTGTGACTTTTTTCTGTGACTTTTTTTCCTGTGACTTTTTTCCCTACAACCTCCTCCCCCCCCCCCCCCCCCCAATCAAACACTCCCCTTCCCCCCCCACCCCCCCCCCCACTCCTCACCACACACTCACACCCAGGTAAAGGTGACACTACTCTCAGGTTAGTATTGATCATCAACAAACAATAACAGGTGGAGAAAGTACACATAGGTACTACTTCAAGGAGGCTCGGGCCCCACACGAACTCTGACAAGCTAATGTCCTATTTGCCACCCTCGGAAGACTGGAACGCAAAATGAAGTAAGACTTCCCCTCTGAATACACCAGCTAAAGACACCCTCTCCCCCCCCCCCCTCTCCTCCTCCTCCTCCTCCTCACCCTTCCTTGATGAAGCACATTGACTCCGCGGCTTACGTTTTAAGTTCCCCACCCCCCACCCCACCCAAGGTAAGTCTATTTTTTGTTTGTTTGTTTGTTTTCTTTTGTTTCTTTTCTTTCTTTCTTTTCTGTTCCTGGCTAGAATAGAGCTCCGAGGTTCACCAATGGTGAGATTTAGTGTGTGCTACCCCTTTTTCTTCCTTTTTTTTTTTTTGGGGGGGGGGGGGGAGGAGGGGTCTGTTTTTTTTATGAGTTTTTTCCTCACACCACATAGGTAGCTGCATTCCGACTTCGGAGATGGTATCTAAACACGACACCTGTTTACGTGCGTTTTCTTTTCTTTTTTCTTTTTTTATTATAAAAAATCTCACTTTTTAAAATACAACTTTATGTCACTGCAGATTTCTCTGCGTGAAATTCGGGCTGCTCTCCCTGGGGAGGGCGTGTCGCCACAAGTGCAGCGCCTACCCATTATTTTCTTTTCTTTCCTTCTGAACCAAGGGGTCGGGATAGCTCAGTGGTCATAGCACTCGCTTTCCCCATGTCAAGTTGAGCAGCGTGGAGCGGAGCGTGGTTACCAGCTGGATGGGTGACTGGGTTCTTACCGGGTTCCTGCCCGTTTTTCATCAGTGGTGAACCTCCAAGCTGCAGCCGAGGTACGAATTAAATAAATAAATAAAACATTTTTTACTTCCTCGGCTAGAGCTTCAAGATTCACCAATGGTGAGATTTTTGCGTATGGGACTGCCACTCCCCCCCCCCTCCCTCCCCCCAAACCACCTCTATTTAGATAGCCGCATTCCAACTTCGGGTATAGTGCCTAAACAGGACACCTGTGTGCAAGCATTTTTAAACTTTTGTCATCCCGTCCGACCGCACATAATGACCATTTCTTGGGAAAGGCGGTACGGGTTTTGAACGTGTGCGCAAGATGGTCTACGTGCATTCGCACACGGGGCCTCTGTTTAAAATAATTAAAATCTCATCCAAAAGACTTTGACATTCAGGTCGACTGTGATGTCAAACTGGGAAGAAAGAGCAAGGGTGGACTCGAATCCAGAACCTCACGGTTTAAATGTAAGGCAGGTGAATGTCTTAACTGTTCTGTAACATTCCTCCTTGAAATAAATAAATAAATAAATAAATAAATAAGTGAATAACATTTAATGAATAAATAGATAACCTAGTCACCATTTTTATGAAGGAAGTTGCCGAGGCCTGAACCTAAACAACAACATTGGCTTCAGGACCACAGGGGTTTGAAGGTTGCCTTCTTAACCAGCGGGCCGGGATGGTTGTAGGAAAAAAAGTCACAGGAGTCACAGGAAAAAAAGTCACAAAATTGGGTAGGAAAAAAAGTCACAGGAAAAAAAGTCACAGTCAGGTCAAACAAAGGCCCCGTGTGCGAACGCATGCAGAACATCTTGCGCACATGTTCAATCCTGTTCCGCTTTTGTAAGAGTAGGCCATCGTGTGCCGGTGGGAACAGATGACATTTACAAAATGCATACACACGGGGACTGGATGTAAAAGAGTGCTTATTCCATTATCCTCGATATAAAAGAATAAATCAAATCAAATCAATCAATCTCTCTCTCTCCTCTCTCCTCTCTCTCTCTCTCCTCTCTCTCTCTCTCTCTCTCTCTCTCACCCACACGGCCACACCCACACCCACACCCATACACACACACATACAGTACACACACACATACACACACACATACTTTTTGTTGTAGTAGAGAGTACATCACACAGCCACCATTGTGACTTTTTTTCCTGTGACTTTTTTCTGTGACTTTTTTTTCCTGTGACTTTTTTTCCAATTACCGCCGGGATAGCTCAGTGGTCAGAGCACTTGCTTTCCCTAAGTCAAGTTAAAAGCAGTTGGAGGGCTGACCGTTTGCGAGCCTTGGCTTCAGTACAGTCGCCCCATTTCACCCAGCTGTAAATGGGTACCTGCCCTCTTTAGGGTCAGGAGAGAAAAGGGTTACATAGGTACATACCTACCTGTGTGTGGGGGGGGGGGAGGGAGGCGGTGTACCGGGGTGGGAAGGTGAAAGGAAGGAGGAAAATCAAAGGACAACAAACTAGGTGTACCTTCAATCCCCTCCAGTCCATGACCAGGGAAGTGATTTGTTCAGAGGGCAGGAGTCCACAGGAAGTTAACAAGGTTACACCATTCCGCCCACACCGAAGCCCTCAGCTTTCCACTTGAGCTTTAATGACGGACTCTCCCATGCTAGCCTCACCACGGAAAGTTTGTCTTCGCCAGGAAAAGTGCAGAGTAAGGCCTACTTGTTGCCCGACACCCACCCAGAAGTATTTCATTTACACTATTTATTTAATTATTTATTTATTTATTGTGTTCTTTTATATCGAGGATAATGAATAAGCACTCGTGCGCTTTTTTTTTTTTACATCCTGTCCCCGTGTGTATGCAGTTTTGTAAATTTTGTCATCTCTTCCCACAGGCACACAATGGCCTACCCTTTCGAAAAGCAGAACAGGATTTAACGTGTGCGCAAGATGTTCTGCGTGCTTTCGCACACAGGGCCTCGGTTTTTGGTTTCATCCGAAGGACTTTTGGGGAGATGTGGAGTGAGCACTGATGTTAACTCCAGAGGAAAATATCCTCTTGAACGGGAATGGAACCGGAGTGGTCAGATTGCGAGCACAATGTTCTGTTCGGATCGGTGGTCTAGGTGGTAACGTGCCCTGCCTAGAAAGCAAAAAGTCCGGGTCGGAGTGTGTGGTGGTTCGTACCCGTTTGGGCCCAAAACTTTTTCCCCATCCATTAGATCATGAGTGGTGGTCTGGGCGATAGTCTTTCGGATGAGACGATAAACCGAGGTCCCGTGTGTTACACATCACTATTTAGCGCATGTAAAAGAACCACACAGCAACAAGGGGGTTGACCCTGGCAAAATTGTGTAGAAAAAAGCCACTCTGATAGGGAAACAAATACAGTTGCAGACAGGAAAAAGACCACAAAATAATGGGTTGGCGCTGCAACTTGTGGCGACGCGCTCTCGGGGGAGAGCAGCCCAAATTTCACGCAGAGAAATCTGCTGACATAAAGTGGTACAAAATACAAAAAAATACTAGGCTATCCCCCCCCCCCCCCTTAGATTGAGTGACCTTGTCACACCCCTTGATGTGTGGCAGACAAGACAGACCATCATCAGACTTCATCTGTGCCCTCTGCCATAGGGACTGTCATTCTGACGTTCATCTGTGCCCTCTGCCATAGGGACTGTCATTCTGACGTTCATCCGTGCCCTCTGCCATAGGGACTGTCATTCTGACGTTCATCTGTGCCCTCTGCCATAGGGACTGTCATTCTGACGTTCATCTGTGCCCTTTGCCATAGGGACTGTCATTCTGACGTTCATCTGTGCCCTCTGCCATAGGGACTGTCATTCTGACGTTCATCCGTGCCCTCTGCCATAGGGACTGTCATTCTGACGTGAGACTGGCCAGCCACAGCCGATGCTGTACCAGAGTAAACACCTAAAATGCAACTCTTTTTTTTTTTTTTTTTTTTTTTTTTTTTAAATGCAACTCTTCTTTCTCTGACGTCTTTCCAGACAGAAGGATGCCTACCATGATGCGTGGGAGTATGTCGAGGGTACTTCCCCTATCACATAGGCCTAGACCTCCTTCCTTCTGCCCCCCTCACCTCAGTCCAGTGGTCAGAGCCTCGCCATCGAGACTGGACTGCCCAGGCCGGTCAGAGTTCGAGCCTCCACCGGGACGCCCGTTCAACAGGATTTTCCCCTGGAGTCAACATCAGTGCTGAATTCATTCCCAGAATGGAACTGAATGTCAGGTCTTCCAGGGGAGACTCCAAACCAGTCTGACGCGTGTGCGCACGGACTTGAGCACGCCAAAAGAACCCACGACAGTATCATGTAGGGCCTATGGCATCGAAAAGAGCAAGGAGGAACTTACCGACTGCCCTGGCCAAACAGGTGGGTTCAATTCCCAACATAGGCCCGAAGTCGGAACGTGGCTACCTTAACGATGCGAGGAGGAAAGGGGGTGGGGGTGGGGGTGAAGGGTCGCATACACATTAGTGAACCTCGGAGCTCTAGCTGAGGAACAGAAACAAAAATAAACGATCAACCCCTCTTCCCCCCCCCCCCTCCCCCCACTAAAAACCAAACAACCCCCCCCCCCCCCCCCCTGTTTTGTGAAGCAGTTGGTCCTTTTTTCACACTGACAGGTCAGAACAAACACGTTCAGGTCTCGACCGTTCAGGTCTCGTCTGAACGGCAAGACTGAAAAGGATAGTTTACCGCCTGCTTTAAAAGACTTAAGCAAAAAACCATGTCACTACTGTTGTTGCAGCAGAGTCGCATCTTTGGCGCTGCCGCTGTTAATTAAATGAATTCATTAGGGCCTAGGCCTATAGCTTAGGCTAGTTAGTATAGCAAGCCCTGGATCAAAACCAAGCCCGTCTTCACAGGCTAAAAGCCTCTTTTTTAAATAAATTATTTCCTCAGTGCCTGGTGCTATAAAATGACAGCTTCAGTGTGATGCTCCCTGCTCTGCCTGAGTAGAGGAGTGAGAAGGGGGCGGAAGAAAGGGAGAGGGTGGAAGGGCAGGAGAGAGAGACCTCTGTGTGTGTGTGTGTGTGAGTGTGTGCGTGTGAGAGAGAGAGAGAGAGAGAGAGAGAGAGAGAGAGAGAGAGAGAGAGAGAGAGAGAGAGAGAGGTATGTGTGTGTGTGTGTGTGTGTGTGTGTGTGTGTGTGTGTGTGTGTGTGTGTGTGTGTGTGTGTGTGTGTGTGTGTGTGTGTGTGCGTGGACGCGCGCGCGTGCGATCCCCGCAGGCGAAGAGGAGGGTGAGGGAGTGATTAACATTCAGCTGTTGGAGCGCAAACACCATCTGCTGCAGGGGCGCTAGCCTAAGCCTAGATACAATGGCCTGAAAGAGGTCCCTGGGATCCTTCCACCTTCAAAGCTGGCCTGCCTCTCTCTCTCTCTCTCTGTCTCTGTCTCTCTCTCTGTCTCTGTCCCTCTCTCTGTCTCTGTCTCTGTCTCTCTCTGAAAATCTTACGTTTAATCTATCATGTTTACCATTGTATTGAGGATTGTTTATTCATATTCTATATTATCTATCTTAATGATTATAATTATGTGTTGTTCCTGGCCTGGCATAGAACAACACCACAGAGGGAACCATGCATCATTGACAGACGGCCCTGAATGAAGCAGACCTACAGACAACGACTCCCTTCCGATGGCAACAGATGATTAAGAAGAGCAGTGGAGCTGAAAGATGAAAGCACTGGAGGAAAAGAATACCAGAGAATAGGAAAGAAGCAAAGAAAGAAAACGACAAACAACAGAGAAAAGAGAGAGAGAGAGAGAGAGAGAGAGAGAGAGAGAGAGAGAGAGAGAGAGAGAGAGAGAGAGAGAGAGAGAGAGAGAGAGAGAGAGAGAGAGAGAGAGAGAGAGAGAATACAAATACAAATACGAATACGAATACGAATAGTTTATTAATAATAGGCCATAGCCCCTCATGAAGGGTGTGATGTGAACAAACAATTCATACATATGACAGTCAATAACTTCATGTTCCTCCTCTCCAAACAAAGAAAAGAAAAAGTCAACAGATAACGACAAGAAACCAAAAGACTCTCTACGCTCAGGGCACAGATCGTACCTGGAAAGTCCTATACAAACATAATTATTTTATATTGTACAACTATCTCAACATTATTTAGATTGACTTCAAAACTCACAATTTCTTTAAATTCCTTATTATGTATCATCACGATGGACACGAACTTCCCTTTCATTCCAAGCAATTTTTCCAACCATATTATTATTCCTTCTGCATCAAAAGCATTAACATGTAAATCTTCCTAACGGTTTAAATGGAATTTAACAGGATCATGCACAAAGTCAGATGGCTCACACGTATTCTGTTAGTATCCATCACTCTCTCTCAAAAAACAACAAAAAGTAACAACCCCCACAACAGCAACAACAACAAAAATCAAAACAAGACATAAAAAAGTAATAATTCACACTGCACCAGTGTCCACGTCAGATGTAAATATGCAGCAATCATGACGATCGCGAGAGAGAGAGAAGAGAGAGAGAGAGAGAGAGAGAGAGAGAGAGAGAGAGAAGAGAGAGAGAGAGAGAGAGAGAGAGAGAGAGAGAGAGAGAGAGAGGAGGTAATGCATGCTCAACCATTCATGTCCATCGCAATAGAAGTAGGAAAACAAAGATTCCCTATTCAGTATTCCCGAGGCTACATATATCGATTCTATCACATCGTGGTTGATGACAGGAAATCCTGAAAATCTTATCTAAAAAAAAAAAAAAAAAAATTGTGTCGTGTGAAATAGATTTTTGTGAGCCTTTTATCTTATGATCCCTGCTTGTACGCCCAATAAGTGCAACATAATCATGATATGGTTATATCTATCTATCTATCTATCTATCTATCTATCTATCTATCTATCTATCTATCTATCTATCTATCTATCTATCTATCTATCTATCTATCTATCTATCTATATATATGTGCCGGTGGGAACAGATGACAATATTTACAAAACTGCATACACACGGGGACCGGATGAAAAAAAGCACTTGATTGCTTATTCTGTTATCCTCGATATAAAAGAATAAATAAATAAATAATATATATATATATCTATCTATCTGTGTGTGTGTGTGTGTGTGTGTGTGTGTGTGTGTGTGTGTGTGTGTGTGTGGTGTGTGTGTGTGTGTGTGTGTGTGTGTGTGTGTGTGTGTGACTACAATCGTAAGATTGGTTATGGTATTAGAGAATACATATAGATCTAATATGTCCCCAACTACCTCTGTCTGTCTGTCTGTCTGTCTGTCTGTCTGTCTGTCTGTCTGTCTGTCTGTCTGTCTGTCTCAGGGGATACATTCCTCTTGTATTCCCTTACACAATTTTAGTCAGAATGTAAGGCACATCCCCTAGCGTGAAGCCTATTAATGACGTGCACGAAAACGTGTGTGGTTATTATTTTTTTAATTTATTCTTTTATACAGAGGATAATGGAATAAAAACTCAGGTGCTCTTTTTTTTTTTTCTTTTTTTTTTACATCCAGTCCGCGTGTGTATGTAGTTTTTGTAAATCATGTCATCTGTTCCCACCGGCACACGACGGCCTACTCTTACGAACATCTTGCGCACACGTTAAATCCTGTTCCGCTTTTCGTAAGAGTAGGCCATCGTGTGCCGGTGGGAACAGATGACAATATTTACAAAACTGCATACACACGGGGACCGGATGAAAAAAAGCACATGACTGCTTATTCTGTTATCCTCGATATAAAAGAATAAATATATAAATAAATAAAATAAATAAAAGCGGAACAGGATTCAACGTGTGCGCAAGATGTTCTGCGTGTGTTCGCACATGGGGCCTCGGTCTATAGTCTCATCCGAAGAACTTTTGGGGGCAGTGGAGGCAGTACTGATGTTAACTCCGTGTGTGTGTGAATCATAATTATGCATTTAAAAAAAAAATCTGGGACATCTGTTCACATGTAATTTGTTATTGGTAGTAATTCCCCAAAATAAGGATATTGGTAAAGGTTTTTTTTTGTTGCCCCCCCCCCCCCCCCCCCTTGTCCCCACTCCCCATTACCAAAAATACTATGATCTATAGGCCTATGACTAATTTTGTTGACAGATTATGGTGGGATGATGATTTTAGTCGCTAACTTGTTTTATTTTATTTACTAGTTACTTATCATCGGTTGTTCTGGTTTTATTTTGTTTTTGTTTTCTATCACAATGATCATTTGATTGTTATTTCTATTTTTAGTTCTCTGTGTTTGCGCTTTTGTTGTTCTATTATTATCTTCTGTCCTTACATCTTGTCTTCTGTCTATTACTGTTCTTGTGGTCTTGTTTTTGTTATTTGGTTTATCATTGTTGTTAGTTAAAGGTTTTTTTAAAAAATTAATGTAATCCCTGATTAGGGTGGGGACTGGGTGTATAAAAGCACATAAATGCTTGTTCATTATCCTCAAAATAAACGAATTTGCCTTGTCTTGCCTTGCCTTGTCTTGCCCTTTCTCTCTCTCTCTCTCTCTCTCTCTCTCTCTCTCTCTCTCTCTCTCTCTCTCTCTCTCTCTCTCTCTCTCTCTCTCCTCTCTCTCTCTCTCTCTCTCTCCCCCCCCCCCCCTCTCTCTCTCTCTCTCTCTCTCTTATCTATTAGGGCTTTTATTTCTTTAAAAAAAAATCAAAATCATCATTTCATTGTGATTTCTAATTTTTAATCTTGATTTTATCCCTGATATGGGCGGGGACTGGATGTAAAAAAGCACACGAGTGCTTATTCATTATCCTCGAATAAAAGAATTTGCCTTGCCTTGCCTTGCCTTGCCTTGCCTTGTCTTGCCTTGCCTTGCCTTGCCTTGCCTTGCCCTTCTCTCTCTCTCTCTCTCTCTCTCTCTCTCTCTCTCTCTTCTCTCTCTCTCTCCTCTCTCTCTCTCTCTCTCTCTCTCTCTCTCTCTCTCTCTCTCTCTCTCTCTCCTCTCACATTGTGCTGGCAATTTGACGACCCGGGTTCGAGTCCGGTCGAGGAGATTTTTCTCCTGGAGTTGACATCAGTGCTGACTCCACTCTCCCCAAAAGTCCTTCGGATGAGACTTTAAACCGAGGCCCCGTGTGCGAATGCACGCAGAACATCTTGCGCACACGTTAAATCCTGCTCCGCTTTTCGTAAGAGTAGGCCATCGTATGCCGGTGGGAACAGATGACAATATTTACAAAACTGCATACACACGGGGACCAGATGAAAAAAAGCACATGATTGCTTATTCTGTTATCCTCGATATAAAAGAATTTTAAAAAATTTAAATTAAAAAAAAATTCTCTCTCTCTCTCTCTCTCTCTCTCTCTCTCTCTCTCTCTCCTCTCTCTCTCTCTCTCCTCTCTCTCTCTCTCTCTCTCTCTCTCTCTCTCTCTCTCCTTTTCCCAATCCCCCTCCACCCCCCCCACCCCCCTTTTCCACTGTTTGGGTCTTCTGAGCTATACTGGAACGCGTGGGTATGAAGAACAGTTACATCTAGAGAAGACCAGACCGGTCTAAGTGCCGTGAGAACAGCACCAATCACAAGCTCCGTCACCAACAGCAACATCATCATTTCTCTCTCTCTCTCTCTCTCTCTCTCTCTCTCTCTCTCTCTCTCTCCTCTCTCTCTCTCTCTCTCTCTCTCTCTCTGTGTGTGTGTGTGTGTGTGTGTGGTGTGTGTGTGTGTGTGTGTGTGTGTGTGTGTGTGTGTGTGTGTGTGTGTGTTCACACTGACACTTTTGCTGAGGAAATTGAGTGTTCGACTTCCATCCTTATTAGCTGGGTTCATGAAGTCGTGACTTCAATCTTGAAAACAAACTCAATAATAGTGGGAGAGAGAGTATGTCGAGAGTTATTGCAGAAACTAAGTGGATTTACTAGTTCCACTTCCATCCCCTAGGTTTCGTGAAGGTGTGATTTGGATTCTTGGTAACAAGATAACAGTGGTGGGGGCTACAGGTATTTATTTATTTATTTATTCTTTGATATCGAGGATAGTGGAATAAGCACTCAGGTGCTTTTTTTTTTTACATCCAGTCCCCGTGTGTATGCAGTTTTGTAAATGTCATCGGCTATCCCGTCCCCCCACCCCCACACCCCCCAAAGGAACTTGTTTTTTTCGTCGAAGGCTTAGACAGACAGCAACCACCGTTGTTTATAATATGACCAATAATATACAAAAGTATACAAAAAGTATAGAAAAGTATCACTATTGGTGAACCTAGGATTATATGCTGTTGTGTCCTAACGTGGATCACAAAGGCATATTGGTGACAAAGGCATGTTGGTCACAACGGCGTGTGGCCCACCTTCTGGAAATCTGGTCCAGGAATTCCCTGTTTCACACCTTCTGCATTGTTTCTGCCTCGTTCCTTTTTTCTTTTTTTTTTTTACCTGTCCCCCTCCTTTCTTGTCTTTTTTCCTCCTGTTTTCCCTTGGTCCTTCCCCTGCCCCTTTTCCAAAAGACTTAAAAGATTAAAAAAAAAAAAAAATTCCCTTCCACGCTAAAGTCGAATACGCGCAATGCATTTTCAAGGTTGCATCGGTGCTTGCTGTCTGCGGGGCCCACGATAAGAAGAAGACCCTCGGTTAAAGCTCCGAGTTTCACCAACGGTGATACTTTTGTGTGTGTGTGTGGTGTTGTGTGTGTGTGGTGTGTGTGTGTGTGTGTGTGGTTTGGTGTGTGTGTATTTGTATTATATATATATATATATATATGTATGTATATATATATACTTTTAAAAATATATATATACCTTTGTATATTATCAGTTATATTATGAACAACAGTGGTTGCTGTCTGTTTAAGCCTTCGACGAAAAAAGAAGTTCCTTAGTTAAAGCTTCGAGGTTCACCCAAGGGTGATATTTCTGCGTATGCACACCCCCCCCCCCTCCCATACACACACACACACACACACACACACACACACACACACACACACACACACACACACACACACTACACAAACCATCGCAACACACTTATGAGCACTTTTTGTTGAGGATTATCTTATACTCCAGCGAGTTATCTGATTTAGAGACTGTTGTCACAAGTCATCCCATCTTGGCGCCTCGGGCCACCCTAAAAATAGTACAATTCTTGAAAAGCAACTGTGCTATTTTATTTATTTATTTATTTGCTCTTTTATATCGAGGATAATGGAATAAGCACTCATGTGCTTTTTTTTTTTCACATCCACTCCCTGTGTGTATGCAGTTCTTGTAATTCGTGTCATCTGTCCCCACCGGCACACGATGGCCTACTCTTACGAAAAGTGGAACAGGATTGAACGTAGCCTATGCGCAAGATGTTCTGCGTGCGTTCGCACACGGGGCCTCGGTTATGGTCTCATCCGAAGGGTTTTTGGGGGGAGTGGAGTCAGCACTGATGTTAACTCCAAAGGAAAAATCCCCTCGACCGGGATTCGAACCTGGGTCGTCAAATTACGAGCGCAATGTTCTGACCACTGGGCTATCCCCTCCCCGGGCTATGCAGACATAAGGATGCTGTGTAAGCATTACAACATTGTCGAGCCACCACGGATGTGACGGCCCATTTTAGAGAATTTTAACCTGGAGTTAATATCAGCACTGGCTCCATTCCCACAAAAATCCTTCGGTTGAGACTAGAAACTGAGGCCCACTGTATACATGCACGCAGAATATCTTGTACACACATTAGAAACCCGTTCTGCATTTGTTGAAGAGTAGGCTATGTCGTGCTGGTTGGAACGAATGACAATTGAAAAAAAAACACGACCACCCCCCCCCCCCCCCCCCCCCCCCCCACACACACACACAGAAACAGTCAAGAGTCGTGTTTAGACACCTGCCCTGAAGTCGGAGTGCGGCTACCTAAATGGCAAAGGGGGTGGGGGGCGGTCGATCGCATACACAAAAATCTCACTATGAGTGAAGTGGGAGATTTAGAGGAGTAACGGGGAGGGAAAAATTAGTCATTTTCACCAACATGCAACATTTCAAGCATTGACACAATTCCATCCGCTTACTCCCCTCCCCCCTCCATACACACACGCGCGCGTGCGCGCGCACGCACACACACACACACACACACACACTGACATAACCTTCAAGAGCTAGGCAGCTTAAGTTATTACTTCTGTTAGCCTCCCAGATAAAATTAATGCCATTGAAGTTTACCGTCGGCACTGAGGATTCAATTTTAAGTCTTGGGCCAGCATGCTTTGGGCCAATTTTACAACCTCCATATTATTATTTTGTTTTATCTGGGCTAAGCTCGAAGAAATGTCCTGAGCTGCCTCTGAGGTTGCTGGCTCAAAAATACCTTAATTAAGGAACAAGCCAATGTAACTGGTCTTTTGTAGGCGGCCCACTGATTGGTCTTCAGTTCTTACCTGCTCAGTACAGGGGGAAGGCAAGGTAGGGCAAGGAAATGCAGGACAAGACAAGGCAAGGCAACGCGAGGCAAGGTAATACAAGGCAAGAAAAGAAAAGTCATGGCAAAAACAGCAAAAAACAACAACAACAACAAAAACCAAAAAAGGAGCAAGTTATTGCTCCATATTCCATAAACCTGGTACATGCCACTGAGGAAAGACAGTATAAACATCTGATCTTATCGATACATCATTTAAAAGAAACTCAACTAGTCTCTGACCAGTCTTTTTTTTTTTCGTTCCTGGGCTAGAGCACCTAGTTTGACCAATATTTTTTAATATGCGACCGTTCCCCTACCCCCACCCCCTTACAAACCATGTACGTAGCCGTATTCCAACTGCGGGGATAGTGTCTAAACACGACACACGTGTCTTTAAAAAAAAAGCCGACCTCCATTGGTATCAGCACGAAATGGCCTACTCTTTCGAAAGGCGGAACGGGTTCGTAACGTGTTCATAATATGATCTGTGTGCATTCGTACACGAGTTCTTCGGTCTCTCACCGAAGGACTTTGACATTCTCTTTGATTTTCTCGTCAAACTGGGAAGAAAAAGGCAAGGCTAGGAATCGAACCCAGAATCTCAGGGTTTACTTATAAGCTAGATGAACGTCCTAATCATACTGCCATCTTTTTTCCCTTCTTATTCTTTCTTTTTGTGCGATCAGATTTTCAGAATTTCCTGTCATCAACTACGATGTGATAGAATCACATATGTAGCCTCGGGAGCACTGAATACGGAATCTTTGTTTTCCTACTGCTGTTGTCCATCCTGCCATCTTCCCTCTTTGACTGGTGTGATGTGAATGATTGGTTTCTTTTTCTCGCTGTTCTTCGTGCGGGCTGGAGCTCTAAGGTTCACCAGGGGTTGAACATTTTCCCTACGCGAGTGTCTTTCCACGCATCATAGGCCTATATTAAGGTTGCTGCATTCCATCTTTGTGGATTTTTTTCGTTCCTAGAGCTTTGAGGTTTTGCCAGTGGCGAGGTTTTTAACGTATGCGACCGTTTTATACTAACTATTAAGATAGCCACATTCCGACTTCGGGGATGTCTTCGTGGAGGATGTTTATATAGACACAATTCCACTATACACGAGTCATCTTGAAAAAGGGGAAGGGCTAATGTAAGATTGTCTGGGTATGTGCTTACGCTGTTGTTGTTATTGTTGTTGTTGTTGAGCTAATAGTAGGTCCCAGCCAAGATTTCCGATTTAGGGACTATGACTTGAACGCCAGGAAAACATTCTATCTCACTTAGCTATCACTCAGCAACTGTCTGTGAACTTGGGCCATGTGTTAAAGCAGACAGCAGAGGAGGCTCCTGACCTGTAAGGCCATGAGGGTCCTGAAGGCCCAAACATACCGTCTGTTGTCAAAAAAACAGCAACAACCAAACATACCGTCTGTTGTCAAAAAAACAACAACAACCAAACATACCGTCTGTTGTCAAAAAAACAACAACAACCAAACATGCCATCTGTTGTCAAAAAAACAAACAAACAACCCCAAACATACCGTCTGTTGTCACAAAAACAAAATAAAAACCCAAACAACCAAACATACCGTCTGTTGTCAAAAAAACAAAATACCCCCCCCCCCCCCCCAAACATACCGTCTGTTGTCACAAAAACAAAATAAAACCCCCAAAGATATGGTCTGTTGTCACAAAAACAAAATAAAAACCCCAAACATACCGTCTGTTGTAAAAAACAAAACAAAATAAAACCCCCAAACATACCGTCTGTTGTCACAAAAACAAAATAAAAACCCCAAACATAGCATCTGTTGTAAAAAAACAAAACAAAATAAAAAAACCCAAACATACGGTCTGTTGTCACAAAAACAAAATAAAATAAAACCCCAAACATACCGTCTGTTGTCACAAAAACAAAACAAAATAACCCCCAAAAACATACTGTTAGTTGTCACAAAAACAAAATAAAACCCCCAAACATACCATCTGTTGTAAAAAAAACAAAGCAAAATTAAAACCCCAAAAATACCATCAGTTGTCACAAAAAAACAAAATAAAAACCCCCAAACATACCGTCTGTTGTAAAAAAACAAAACAAAATAAAACCCCCAAACATACCGTCAGTTGTCACAAAAACAAAATAAAAACCCCAAACATACCGTCTGTTGTCACAAAAACAAAATAAAAACCCCAAACATACCCTCTGTTGTCACAAAAACAAAATAAAACCCCCAAACATACCGTCTGTTGTCACAAAAACAAAATAAAACCCCCAAACATACCGTCTGTTGTCACAAAAACAAAATAAAACCCCAAACATACCGTCTGTTGTAAAAAAACAAAACAAAATAAAAACCCCAAACATACCGTCTGTTGTCACAAAAACAAAATAAAACCCCGAACAACCAAACATACTGTCTGTTGTGAAAAAAAAAACAAAATAACCCCCCCAAACATACGTCTGTTGTCACAAAAACAAAATAAAAACCCCAAACATACGTCTGTTGTCACAAAAACAAAATAAAACCCCCAAACATACCGTCAGTTGTCACTAAAACAAAATAAAACCCCCAAACATACCCTCTGTTGTCACAAAAACAAAACAAAATAAAACCCCCAAACATACCGTCTGTTGTCACAAAAACAAAAAAAACCCCCAAACATACCGTCTGTTGTCACAAAAACAAAATAAAACCCCCAAAGATACGGTCTGTTGTCACAAAAACAAAATAAAACCCCCAAAGATATGGTCTGTTGTCACAAAAACAAAATAACCCCCCAAACATACCCTCTGTTGTCACAAAAACAAAATAAAACCCCCAAACATACGGTCTGTTGTCACTGTAACCGTTCTGGACCTGCTCGTGGCGTCAGGTTCAACCCGACAGTTCTATTTGGATCAGGTTAAGACGGCCAGCTTACCAGCCGCCATGGCACAGTGGTTAGCACCTTGGATTCCGGACTGGAAGGTCAAGGGTTGAATCCCATAAGTCATAGGGATTTTTTCGGGCTCCGACCAGCTCCTACCCAGAGTGAGTGTGCTGTGGGCTCAGTGGGGAGACTGGGACCACACAGTCGAGCTTCATCCACTTTACAAATGCGAATTTGAGTGTTGCTCAAATTACCTGACCAACACTGCAGGTGTCTGTATCTCTCGGGCCTGGTTGACACCGGGATATATTATGACAGTAAGCATAGAGAACAACCCTGTCAAGTAGTCTCAAAGCCGATGCACCTCCACAGCAGCATCATTACATCATCCTCATCATCATTGATCATCATGCAATAATAAAAATTGCCTCTGATTCGGTGGCCTCCGTGGCTCTGGTCCATGTTGACCTCAGATTCGGTTTCCCCATACGCTTCTGTGCCTGTGGTGAATTTGTGTCAAAGCCTTTGGGGTTGGAGATTCGCGGGGAGGCGGTCGTTGGAGGGACGTTGTGGTGGTCGCCACCTTGGGTGGGTGGCTCACTCAGTCAGGCTCCGCGACTGAACTAATACTGTCGTTAGTAAGGGGCTTAGTAGGTGGTGTCATGCATATGTTAGCTCAGAACAGGCACCACTGAACACCACCAAAGTGACCCAGCAGAAGTGCAGGGCCCCTCAGGCTGGTGGCCCTTCGGCGGCCTAATATTGATGGCTCCCTGTGGACTCCCGACCCCGGGGGTGAGACACAACGAATGTGGGTATGGCTGTGGCGGGGAGATTGAAATGAGCGGCGTGGGAACAGCAGTACGGGAACGTCACAGAAGACGAGGCAGCAAAAAAAAAAAAAAAAAAAAATGACGGCCAGCCTGGCAGCCTCCAAGCCAATCAGCGCTAAGTTAAAAACTTCAGGTCATCTTGAACCTGTGAGCGTGTGTGTGTTTTATTTATTTATCTATCTATTTATCTATTTATTTACTTATTTATTCTTTTATATCGAAGATAATGGAATAAGCACTCTTGTGCTTTTTTTCATCCAGTCCCCGTGTGTATGCAGTTTTGTAAATGTCATCTGTTCCCACCGGTACACGATGGCCTACTCTTACGAAAAGCGGAACAGGATTTAACGTGTGCACAAGATGTTCTGCGTGCGTTCGCACACGGGGCCTCGGTTTAAAGTCTCATCCGAAGGACTTTTGGGGAGAGTGGAGTCAGCACACTGTGTGTGTGCGTGTGTGTGTGTGTGTGTGTGTGTGTGGTGTGTGTGTGTGTGTGTGTGTGTGTGTGTGTGTGTGTGTGTGTGTGTGTGTGTA
Source organism: Stramonita haemastoma (assembly GCA_030674155.1). Lineage (NCBI taxonomy): Eukaryota > Metazoa > Mollusca > Gastropoda > Neogastropoda > Muricidae > Stramonita > Stramonita haemastoma. The sequence goes on along the minus strand of CM060321.1, from coordinate 47,276,449 downwards.
TTGTGCATGGGATTGAAGCCTCGGTGCACACAGTGGGGTTTTTTTTTACGTCTTTGTTCACCTTTCAAACTGTCCGTGTAGCAGTGTGTCCCAGGTCAGAACGAACAGGTTTGAACGGTCCCCCTGAACTGCAAGGTTGAAAAGGAAAAGCCTGTCGACCCTCATGAGTATCATCAGTAGAAACTTGATGTTTGCTCAAAAGTTTGATTTGCGCTCTGACCAGAAACTGAGTCTTTTCCAACCTAGATGCTGCGAATGAGCGAAGCCTATACACATGTAGTCAAAACCAAGTTCTTTGAATGGTTGGGCCGCTCTTGTGGCAATGGGCTGTTCATGTGGCGCTGGAGAGCAGCCCGAATTTCAATCAGAGAAATTTGCTGTGAAGTGAAAGTGGTATGTGATACAAAGGAAAGGGATACAATACAATACAGTACAATACAATACAAGCAAGATTAGACAAGACAAGCAAGACAAGACAAGACAAATCTGCATGCCCAGCTCAAGCGTCAAACGTTATTTCTAGATAGTCAATGGTTCTATTGGTGTGATTTTAATTTGGGGATTCGGTCAGTTGCTCCTAGTAGATCTTACTAGTATGGATGTTAATTTTCAGAAAGGTGATACCTAAGCTGATGATAGTTACACCGTTGTAGTCAGTCAGCTGGACCAGTGGGTAGGGTAGTTTGGTAGGCAGATCAAAGACCTAAATCCCTGTCCAAGATACTGATGACAGTACTCTGTGTGTGTGTGTGTGTGTGTGTGTGTGTGTGTGTGTGTGTGAGAGAGAGAGAGAGAGAGAGAGAGAGAGAGAGAGAGGAGAGAGAGAGAGAGAGAGAGAGAGAGAGAGAGGAGAGAGATGTTAACTGGAGGAGAGCGGAGTCAGCACTGATGTTAACTCAGAGAGAAGAGAGAGAGAGAGAGAGAGAGAGAGAAGAGAGAGAGAGAGAGAGAGAGAGAGAGAGAGAGAGAGAGAGAGAGAGAGAGAGAGAGAGAGAGAGAGAGAGATGTTCGTACAAGAGCTTACTATTTACAAAATCACCACCACCACCCCAGTCAACTGTAAGTGTTAATTCAACGTATTAAGTTTTTAACCATCAAAGGAGAGGATTAGTTTAACTTTGTGGTACAAAGCAGCCAGCCCCAGTAGAACAGCAGTGTTAAACATCCCATGGGGTCTTCTGGAAGGGATATCAAAGTCTTTGAAGTAGTCTCCCTTCTCCCTAGGGCCATGCACTATTCTCTAGGCTAACAAGTGAGAATGGCCCATCTTCCTTGTATCGTGTCTGTGTCTGCATGTCTGTCTGTCTCACTTTCTCAACGCTCATCCTGATTATACTGTCTGCTACCTTGGAACTCGTGACTGGAACCTGGATCTTTTCATTTTGTTGTTGTTGTTTGTTTTTTTTTTTAGTCAGAAATGCGTGAGATAATATGTTTTTACTTTGCGTAACAAAATATTTAAAGTATAAAGGTAATGTTGTTGTTGTTGTTCCCCAGCTTAAAACTCTGGGGGGTCACCCAGAATGTGCACTCTGACTCACTAATCCCACCTGGGAATCACTGTGAGATTGAAATTGCACACTGAATGAGAAGTTTGCGTGTATGACTATTTTCAAGTACCTTGCCATATAGGCAGCCATACTCCGACTTCAGAGGAGAAAGGTAATGATTCCATTGCTATAACGTGTGTTGCTTACAAAATTCTCTCTCTCTCTCTCTCTCTCTCTCTCTCTCTCTCTCTCTCTCTCCCTCTCTCTCTCTCTCTCTCTCTCTCTCTCTCCTCTCTCTCTCTCTCTGTGCCCCCCCTCTCTCTCTGCCCCCCCCCCCTCTCTCTCTCCCTCTCTCGACCAGTCCCCCATGTCAGACCAACAAACGGGAGAGCAGACAAAGATACAGATGGGATCATGCACTGGCAGCCCTGAAAACCAGCACACCATCTACTGGCTTACAGAAAATGATGAAGGGCAATGCAAGTGGAACAAGAAGGAACCACCACCACCACCAACAACAACAAGAAGAGAAGAGGAAAGAAGCAAGGAAAGGAAACGACAAACAACAGAGAGAGAGAGAGAGAGAGAGAGAGAGAGAGAGAGAGAGAGAGAGAGAGAGAGAGAGAGAGAGAGAGAGAGAGAGAGAGAGAGAGAGAGTAATGCATGTTCATTCATTCATGTCCATTTTTTGTTTGCTTTGTTTTATTCTTTTATATCGAGGATAATGGCATAAGCACTCATGTAATTTTTTCATCCAGTCCCCGTGTTTATGCAGTTTTGTAAATATTGTCATCTGTTACCACCAGCACACAATGGCCTACTCTCACGAAAAGCGGAACAGGATTTTAACGTGTGCGCAAGATGTTCTGCGTGCGTTCGCACACGGGGCTTCGGTTTACAGTCTCATCCGAAAGACTACGTCGTCCATCACAATAACAGTAGGAAAACAAATACTCCTTTTTCAGGATTCCCGAGACTGTGCGTGTGATTTTATCACGTCGCAGTTGATGTCAAGAAAAGAACTGAAAATCTGATCTCAAAAAAAAAAAAATGTATAGATCTGAGCAACATGAAGCATGAACTGAATGCTGCAGTCTCTTCCTGCTCGATGGACTGTGACACTGGGTTGGTTTTTGTTTGTTTTTTTGTTTAAGAGGCCAGAAACCATTGCCCCACTAGAGTATATTATAATTATAGTGTTTGCACAGCATGCATATGATTATCCATGCATAGCACTGGATCTTAAGAATTGTACTATTTTTAGGACGCCCCACAGCGTCTAAGTGGGATAACTTGCGGTTATAACAATGTCAGCTATTTCCTCTGGCACTATAGTATTAAAAAAAAAAAAGTGAAAGTGTCCCATAACCTACGCGGTCGTAGGGGAGCGAGGCATCAGAGACCTCAGCTTCTCTAGGGGCCAGCATATTGAGGGCGGCGCCCATCTCCTCTCCCTCGCTGCTTTACCTTCCCTGACCCTAAAGACGGCAGGTACCCATTTACAGCTGGGTGAACTGGGGGACTGTACTGTACTAAAGCCAAGGCGTGGAAACGGCCACGCATTCAACTGATGACCACGCTCGACGCTGCTTAACTTGACTGGGGGTAGGGAGGGGGGGAGGGGAGCGAGCACTCTGACCACTAGTCTAGCCACAGTATAACCAAAACAAACCAAAAAAAACAACCCTGCTAGACATCACTGTTGTCAACTGTAACTGACAGCTCCAGATCTCTAAGGAGACTCCAGAACGATAAAGACAGGAACAAACTGTTTACAAAAGCCGTGATGACCGGTAGTACTAAAGTAGACGGTAATTGGAAAAAAAAGTCACAGAAAAAAAGTCACAGGAAAAAAAGTCACAGGAAGTCACAAGCGCGCGTTTGTGCGTGCGTGCGTGCGTGCGTGTGTGCGTGCGTATGTGCGTGCATGCGTGCGTGCGTGTGTGTGTGTATGCTATTGTATTGCACTGCACATTTTTCTTGATGATATTGCTCTTATTTTACTTTTATTCTCTGGCCTGCGTGTGTGCGTGCGTGCGTGCGTGCGTGCGTGTATGTGTGTGTGTGTGTGTGTGTGTGTGTGTGTGTGTGTGTGTGTGTGTGTGTGTGTGTGTGTGTGTGTGTGTGTGTGTGTGTGTGAGTGTGTGGTATGCATTGTACTGCACTGCACTTTTTTCTTGATGATCTTGCTCTTATTTTACTTTTATTCTCTGGCCTGCGTGCGCGCGTGTGTGCGTGCGTGTGTGTGTGCGTGTGTGCATGCGTGCGTGTGTGTGTGTGTGTGTGTGTGTGTGTGTGTGTGTGTGTGTGTGTGTGTGTGTGTGTGTGAGTGTGTGTGTATGCATTGTATTGCACTGCATATTTTTCTTGATGATTTTGCTCTTATTTTACTTTTATTCTCTGGCCTGCGTGCGTGCGTGCATGCGTGCGTGTGTGTGTGTGTTTTGTAAACTGGATTTTACTTGGCTTTGTTTGACCTGATTGTGACTTTTTTTCCTGTGACTTTTTTTCCTACCCAATTTTGTGACTTTTTTTCTGTGACTTTTTTTCCTGTGACTTTTTTTTCCTACAACTGTGACACCACAGCGGAGTCCGTGACTGATGCTGAATCAGAGGTATCGGAGGGTAAAGACTGTTTGATGTGGCTTTTATGTTGCACTTTTAATGGTACATTAATTTCGTTTGGGGGGATTTCTTTTTTGTGTGTGTTTTATTATTTATTTTTAAAAATTGCATCCCATCTCCTCCCTATCCCCAGTCCCCTCCTCCTAATCTCACCTCTGATATCAAGTCCAGCAGATTGGGGATAGGATGTGAGCCAGTGGTGGTAATTGTTGTGGTTACCGTGGTGATGGTTTTCCGTCCAAAAGCAGTTCTTAAAGTTGCCTTCACCTGCTTGTGTAGTGCAGTATTGTACTTACAGAACGCAGGACTTTTACTGATAGAGCCAGTGATTTGGCCCAGGCCAAAAGCTGTGTCAGTTATTGATGTCAGCTCATTGCCAAGGCCTACACTAAAATGTTATGTTGTAAAATGTTCTGTGGAGATTGCCTTCAGCCTTGACAAGCTCTTAACATAGTAACCTTGCAGTCTCCTTTAAAGGAGAAAAAAAATCCTCTAAAGTCGGAGTGTGGCTGCCTATATGATATAATTCCTAATATACCCAACCAGACCACCACAGCAAGACATAGACAATTATTAAAAAAGGTAAAGGTAAAGGTATCCCGTGGTCAAAAGGGAGCGAGGCATCAGAGACCTCAGCTTTTCCTAGGGCCAGCATATTGAGGGCGGTGCCCATCTCCTCTCCATCGCTACTTTACCTTCCCTGACCCTAAAGAGGGCAGGTACCCATTTACAGCTGGGTGAATTGGGGGACCCCACTGTCCTGAAGCCAAGGCGCACAAATGGTCACCGATCCACTCGGTAACCACGCTCGATGCTGCTTCTTAACCTTAGCTTGGGGGAAGTGAGCGCTCTGATCACTGAGCTATCCCGTCCCCAACACAATTATTGCAGAGTTATACACAGTTAAAACTGCAAAACACATACGAAATCTGTATTCGTTTTTTTCTTTAAAACAAAGTTCAACATTTGAACGGCACTTAGCTTACATCAATAACTGACAAAGCTTTCAGCCTGGTCCATTTTAAGGGACTCCTTCATCGAACGCTCTGATAGCAACTATTTTTTATCTGTTATACGAGTGAAGATGCGTTAGTAGTAGTAGGCACCCATCAGTCTCGGAAGACTATGGAGTTGCGCTCTATCTTTAGAGCGCAAAGCCTGGGCAAGTATGTATGGAGGGCAAGCTGTTACCCATGCAGCTCTCCACGGCACTGGAATGATCCATTGGAAATGCAATAACCAATACGAATGGTTCCAGTACCGTCGCAGGAGCCACCAGAACGTTGCCATATATAGCCCCAAGACGCCCTGGGACTCCAACTCCCCGATTTTTCCTCAGGGATGGTGTCTAAACACGACACCTGTGTGCATGCTGTTTTTTTTTTTTAATTTTTGTCATCCGCTCTTTCCGGCACACGATGGCCTGATCTTCCGAAAGGCTGAACGGGGTATTAACGTGTGCGCAAGATGTTCTGCGTGCGTTCGCACGTTCGCACACGGGGCCTCGGTTTACAGTCTCATCCGAATGACTATAACATTCAGTTCGATTTTTTCGTCAAACTGGGAAGAAAGGGCAAGGCTGGATACGAACCCAGAAACTCACGGTTTACATATTGGCAGGCGAACGTCTTAACCATCCTGCCATCTTCCTTGCGTTACACTGCCGTTAAGCACCTGACATGTCAGGCCCAGTACACCCAACTTCGGTGTGGGAGAGAATCATCTTTTCAGTCTTTTAGGGAAAAACGGAGAGTGGACCCAGAGGGCAGAAAATGGACAAAAGGGATGCAACAGAAAGAAAAAGAGAAAGGCAGAAACAAAGAGAGGGATAGAAAAGAGGAAAATCCTAGCACAGAGTTTCCAGAAGGTGAGGATGCTATTTATACTGAAAGGCGCCCCCTCCTCCCCAGCCCCCCCCCCCCCCCCCAGCCCCCCCCACCATGGGACAAAAATTTCAGGGACTAAGAAATAGAACCTCACAGTTTACAACAAAAACATTTCCAATATTTTTAAGGACGTTTTGGGTGAGGTAGAAATGAATGCTACATGGTCTCCAACTAACTTGCAGGCCTGCAACAGCTCAATAAAAACAAAAAATGCACAGCTAGAAACAGGACTTCAGTACAGCGCTCTGTACACTGGTTGGGTCACTGGGAGTCTGCAACTTTAAATGTTCCCCCTCCTTCCTCCTTCCCTTGAGAGAGAGAGAGGGGGGGGAGAGAGTTGGGGTGGGGTGGTGGGGGGACATTGGGAATAGGCTATGAGGAAAACAGCAAGGATAAAAGGGAAGGGAGGGGGGCGAGGAGAGAAAGAGAGGAGGCCCCAGATTAGTGACGGTTGGATGGCCAGCTGTTGAAATCTTGAAATCTGTGGAAGCCTCAGAGGAAGGCAATGTACAGTGATTGATGGTTGGGGGAAGGGGCTAGGGTTCTCAGCTAGGCTAAAGATCTATCTGCAATGTCATCTGTTTTCTGGGCCAATGGCAGCGAGGGACGAACTCTGTCGACCAATGAAAATGAAGGACGGCAAAAACTATGAAAATTTTGCAGGATAGAAACCAGTTTCCCTGTATTTTTGGCCACCAAGGCCAAGATCTATCTGCAATGTCATCTGCAATGTCATCTATTTTCAGGGCCAATGGCAGCGAAGGACGAACTCTGTCGACCAAAGAAAATGAAGGCCAGCGTAAACTGCGAAACTTTTGCAGTACCATTTTCCCTGTATTTTTGCCCCCCCCCCCCCCTCCCCCCATTTTTGTTTTCATTTTCTCCTACCAGACCTAGCCTAGGCCCTATAGGCCTACCGCCTCTTAGGTCTTATAGTTATACTGTCTGCTTTCTTGCCGCTAGTCTTCATTGTGTGTTGTCCTGCTCACCATCCCTGTGTTTATCTGCTGTTAATATGGAGTTCTTGTCATCCCTGAGTGAAGAACTTCACAATCCTCTTGGCTGACAGAGAAGGGCCTAGAAGGGCAGGTCTTCTTTGTCCTCTCCCCTTCAAGTTGAACCTCCGTGCAGACCTTCCTAAGAACCTTCACACCTTGGTTTGGGCCAACAGGAGGGCGATCTCAAGAGAGAGAGAGAGAGAGAGAGAGAGAGAGAGAGAGAGAGAGAGAGAGAGAGACAGACAGACAGACAGACAGACAGACAGACAGACAGACAGACGGACAGACGACAGACAGACAGACAGACAGACAGACAGAGGGGGAAGGGAGAGAGGAGGGGAGAAGGGCTATCTTAGCACTATTGTTGCATGTCTCACTTAAACTTTGGATTTTTTTTAAAATTTTAATTTTATTCTTTTATATGGAGGATAATGGGACAAGCACTCAGATGCTTTTTTTTTTTTAATCCAGTCCCGTGTGTATGCAGTTTTGTAAATGTCATCTGTTCCCACTGGCACACGATGGCCTACTCTTACGAAAAGCGGAACAGGATTTAACGTGTGCATAAGATGTTCTGCGTGCGTTAACATACGGGGCCTCCATTTACAGTCTCATCCGAAGGACTTTGGGGAAGAGTGGAGTCAGCACTGATGTTAACTCCAGGAGAAAAATCTCCTCGAAGGTGAATCGAACCTGGGTCGTCAAATTGCGAGCGCAATGTTCTGACCACTAGGCTATCCTGTGCCCCTTGTGGTCGTTGTGTGTGTGTGTGTGTGTGTGTGTGTGTGTGTGTGTGTGTGTGTGTGTGTGTGTGTGTGTGTGTGTGTGTTTATCTTACGTATTTATTCTTTTATTTCGAGGATAGGGGAATAAACACCCATATGCTCTTTTTTTTTTTTTTTTTTTTTTTTTACATCTAGCCCTCGTCTGTATGCAGTTTTCTAAATTTGTCATCCGTTCCCAAGGCACACAATGGCCTCCTCTTCTGAAAAGCGGAACGGGTTTTAACGTGTGTGCAAGATGTTCTGCGTGCAGATATATGTATGTATATATATATATATATATATATATATATATATATATATAATATATATATATATATATATATATATATATATATATATATATATATATATTCCTTCTGGATACTGCCTGCAACAGAATGTTCACGGCAAGGAAGATATGGATGGGGGTTCAGGCTAAAACTTTTTTTGGTTTCGCTAAAATTCATTCACTTTTCGTGGGGACGGATAGCCTAGTGGTCAGAACATTGCGCTGGCAATTTAAAGACCCGGGTTTCTAAATTTGTCATCCGTTCCCAAGGCACACAATGGCCTCCTCTTCTGAAAAGCGGAACGGGTTTTAACGTGTGTGCAAGATGTTCTGCGTGCAGATATATGTATGTATATATATATATATATATATATATATATATATATATATATATATATATATATATATATATATATATATATATATATATATATATTCCTTCTAGATACTGCCTGCAACAGAATGTTCACGGCAAGGAAGATATGGATGGGGGTTCAGGCTAAAACTTTTTTGGTTTCGCTAAAATTCATTCACTTTTCGTGGGGACGGATAGCCTAGTGGTCAGAACATTGCGCTGGCAATTTAAAGACCCGGGTTCGAGTCCGGTCGAGGAGATTTTTCTCCTGGAGTTAACATCAGTGCTGACTCCACTCTCCCCAAAAGTCCTTCGGATGAGACTTTAAACCGAGGCCCCGTGTGCGAACGCACGCAGAACATCTTGCGCACATGTTAAATCCTGTTCCGCTTTTCGTAAGAGTAGGCCATCGTGTGCCGGTGGGAACAGATGACAATATTTACAAAACTGCATACACACGGGGACCGGATGAAAAAAAGCACATGATTGCTTATTCTGTTATCCTCGATATAAAAGAATAAATTAAAAAAAAAAAAATTAATTACATGACTGGAGCTCCCAGGTTCGCCAGTAGTGAGGATTGTGCGTATGTGGCCAGTGCACCGTTACATGTCCTATGGTAGGTATTGTGCACGGCTGAGAAGGGATGGAATGGGTAGCAGCGGAGACTGGCTGAAAGTCGGGGAAATGTACAGCTGCGAGTGTAGTGTAAGGAATAACCTGTCATATTGTATTCTTTATATAAAAAAGAAACAAAAAATAGCAGCAACAACAACAATAACAAAAGCCACAACAAAGCCTAAACAATGAAGGCACAAACTGTCCAAAAAAATGAGCTCGTAGTCATTTCTAATCTTATAGCCATCCACTGGCATGGTTTGAGAACTTCTGAGGCGCGTCGTGGTATAATGATGGCAGGGACTCCAAGTCAAAATGCCTGAATACTCATCCCATGAAGGGCAGTGGCAGAGTCCAACAGTCTACCTTACTCTTCACTCCATCATTTCTTTAAAAATACACACACAAAAACACCACCACATGCAGAGATACCCCTTCTGCATTCTGTGAAAGTTAACTGGTCTTGAACTCTGCCTACCGGCAGAGAAATCTGCCATGAGTTAAAGTTGCATAAAATAAATTTAAAACGCGATATGCGACTTCCTTGACATCCCTGTAGGGAAAAAAAAGATCACACGCTCACATAAGACATGCTTAAGAAATAAAACTGAAACAAAAATCCTAGCTGGTGGGGTGACAAGCAGCTCATTTCAAGAGGGACAGTCACAACTAAACCTCTTTCGACAGGAAGAGGTCATGGGTAGAGAATGCCTTGGTGGAGGTCAATAGCCCTCTTCACAGCATCAACAACATTAAGGGGAGGGGAGGGCCCACGTGGCTGCTGACCAGTGGCTGTTGACTCTACTGAACCAAAACGGGTCACAACCACAGCCTATAGGCACTCAGCTCCTCTCCAGATCCGCCTGGCCCACTAAATAAGGTGTTTTCTGACCCACCCAGTCACTATCCCTGAGGTACTTCTCATTCCACAACTACACCTCATCCAGACCGCACCAGGGTGTTTTTGGGACAAAATTCTTTTACTAACAAGAACACCCTCCACTCAGAAACTTTCCACCATCCACCCCCATCCCTCGAAGGTCTTTTTTCCTCTGCTATACTGTCTCCCTCCCTCCCTCCCTTCCTCCTGTCCACAGAAAAGCAGCCGAGGTGTTTGTCAACTTCCGCTCCTGGCGTGAACTTCCCTTTCTCACACGGAAGGCGACGGGCTAAGTGGTTCGAATGGTACTTCACACCTACGTGGCAAACCGTTCTCTTCTGCATGCTGTCTGCCTATGGACCTTACTTACACCTGAGAGTTACTGTTTTCTTTAGAGGTGCCAACCCGCCCACGCGCATGGCTAACGCCCACACCCCACGCGAACTTTGTGTGTGTGTGTGTGTGTGTGTGTGTGTGTGTGTTGTGTGTGTGTGTGGTGAGTGTGTTTGGTGTTGCTTGTGTGTGTGTGTGGGGGGGGGTGGATAATTGTTTTTATTTGTCGTCTCCCCTTGTATTATAATATTATGATTTGCATGACTTTTTGTCGTTGTTGTTGTTGATAGGTCCTACCTCAAGTTTTGATGTTTTGTTCTTGTTTTTTTTTCTGTTTTAACTTTGCTGTTTGCTTTTGTTTCTTCTTTTTTATATGAAGTATGAATGTAAAAGAAAGGATAATATTGTCACCTGATATGATTGTTTGACTTGTATCATTCTTCTTTTTTCTATGACTAAATTTTTTTTTTAAGAAAAAAAAACAAAAAACCTACCACCTCAAGTACATGTGCTCCTGCGGATATGTGCTTATAAATATAAGTGTGAGTAAGTGTGTGTGTGTGTGTGTGTGTGTGTGTGTGTGTGTGTGTGTGTGTGTGTGTGTGTGTGTGTGTGTGTGTGCATGTGTGTGTGTGTGTGTGTGTATTTTGTATTTTGTATTTGTACCACTTATGTCACGCAGATTTCTCTGCGTGAAATTCGGCTGCTTCCCGGAGAGCGCGTCGCCACATGTGCAGGCCTACCATTTTTTTTTCTTTTTCTGCTGCAAGTGTATTGTTTCCCTATCAGAGTGACTTCTTTCTACAGATTTTGCAGGGACAACCCCCTTGTTGCCGTGGTTCTTTACGTGCGTAATAGTGATGTGTAACACACGGGACCTCGTTTATCGTTCATCGATGTGTGTGTGTGTGTGTGGTGCATTTGCCTGCGAGCGTGCATGCGTGAGTGAGTTGCGTATATGTATGTATGTATGTATGTATGTATGTATGTATGTATGTATGTATGTATGTATGTATGTGGGTGTTGTGTGGTGTTGTGTGTGTGTGTGTGTGTGTGTGTGTGTGTGTGTGTGTGTGTGTGTGTGTGTGTGTGTGTGTGTGTGGTGTGTGTGTGTAACCTACGTGTAGGAGTGAGTTTTACGTGTATTATTATCATACTATTATCACTATTGTTGATATTATTCTTATTGTCATCATTATAATCATTGTATTATCTTTAGTTCCTTCTGAGTTCATTTTGTTGTTATGAGTTGTAACAATGTTGTAGCTAAGTATTTTTGGGTGGACTTTTCTTGGTTGCTAAGTTGTTTATTTCATTATGTTTCTTTGGTTGCTCTTTATCTATTAACGCTTCTCTTTTTCTTTTATAATCAAAATCATTTTATTGTGGCTTCTGATTTTCGTCTTCTGAAAGTGTGCATTTTTATTATCTTATTATGTATAATGTCCTTATTCCTTTATGTTGTTTGGTACTGCATATAGTTTTACTGTTTAGTATCTTTTTATCTTGATGTTTTCCCTGAAAAGGGCGGGGACTGGATGTAAAAAAGCACATGAGTGCTTATCTATTATCCTCGAATAAAAGAATTTTGCCTTGCCTTGCCTTGCCTTGCCTTACCCCTAGATGTGGCCTGGACCGAGCCAAGCAATGGCTGTCCCTGAAATCGGAAATCTCCGTTGGCACCTAAATTTACAATCACAATAGCCACAAGGAAAAGCAATGACAGTATGCTGGTGGTTGGTTGGTGTTGATGATCCTTAAATGGGATGGCTCCCCTGGGACTTTAATATGATCAAGGCAGCCAAACAAGCGTGTATATGTATGTATTTTTGAGGAAAGAAGGAAAGAAGGCTATCAGGTTAAAGTCCTTGCTGCAGACGTCGGAGCCAGGGGGGTTGTTGGAGAATCTGCATACAACCTCATGAAACAGCTCTCGATTGCAGGGAAGGAAAAAACCAGAGCACTGAAAGCCATGACAGAAGCAGCCGAGAGATGTTCAAGCTGGATCTGGTCAAGGAGGAACAAAAGTGAACGACATAAGGATTAGATGACCGTATAATATTGAGAGGCCCCTCAGCTCAGTTGCTCTGTGTGTGTGTGTGTGTGTGTGTGTGTGTGTGTGTGTGTGTGTGTGTGTGTGTGTGTGTGTGTGGTGTGTGTGTGTGTGTGTGTTGTTGTTTTCTTTTGTTATATCTTTTTAATGGTTAAGACGCTCGCCTGCCAATATGTAAATCGTGAGTTTCTGGGTTCGTACCCAGCCTGGCCCTTTCTTCCCAGTTTGACGAAAAAATCGAACTGAATGTCAAAGTCATTCGGATGAGACTCGAAACCGAGGCCCCGTGTGCGAATGCACGCAGAACATCTTGCGCACACGTTAAAACCCCGTTCCACCTTTCGGAAGAGTAGGCCATTGTGTGCCGGTAGGAGCGGATGACACAATTATAACAAACCAGCATGCACACAGGTGTCGTGTTTAGACACCATCCCTGAGGAAAAATCGGGGAGTTGGAGTCCCAGAGCGGCTCGGGGCTGTAGGTATATGGCAACGTTCTGGTGGCTCCTGCGACGGTACTGGAACCATTCCTATCGGTCAATGCCCTTCCAATGGATCATTCCAGTGCCGTGGAGAGGGGGGGTCTGCTGCATGGGTAACAGCTTGCCCTCCATACATACTTGCCCAGGCTTTGCGCTCTAAAGACTAGAGCGCAACTCCATAGTCTTCCGAGACTGATGGGTGCCTACTACTACTACTACTACTACTACTACTACTACTACTACTACTACTACTACTACTACTACTACTACTACTACTATCTTTATAAGTGCTAAAGAACTAGAAGCATTGTGACGCAAACGCCGTTTTCGGGACCTTGCCGCCCGCACTTTTCCGCAGTTCCAGAGCCCAGACCACCACGACCGTATTCTCCACTATGCAGACAAACTGGACAACCATTTTGGATGTGTGTGGCAATGGAAGTGTGGCGACACCACGGCCCGGAAGATGGCAACCCCGCTTGTACAGAGCCAAGTTTGTCGCATAGAAACAGGGTACAGTGTATGCAAAAATCACCCCTACAACACCATCCAATAAGAAGTTCATATAATATCATGCACAACAGTAATCTGTGCGGTCCCCCTCCACACGCACAAACACAAAAAACCGCACACAAAAACACCAGCGAACGCAAGCACGCGCGCATGCATACCCACCCTCCCATGAATAAGAGCTAAAGAACTAGAAGCATTGTGACGCAAACGCCGTTTTCGGGACCTTGCCGCCCGCACTTTTCCGCAGTTCCAGAGCCCAGACCACCACGACCGTATTCTACACTATGCAGACAAACTGGACAACCATTTTGGATGTGTGTGGCACTGGAATTGTGGCGACACCACGGCCCGGAAGATGGCAACCCCGCTTGTACAGAGCCAAGTTTGTCGCATAGAAACAGGGTACAGTGTACGCAAAAATCACCCCTACAACACCATCCAATAAGAAGTTCATATAATATCATGCACCACAGTAATCTGTGCGGTCCCCTCCACACGCACAAACACAAAAAACCGCACACACAAACACCAGCCAACACACGCACGCGCGCATGCATACCCACCCTCCAATGAATAAGAGCTAAAGAACTTGAAGCATTGTGACGCAAACGCCGTTTTCGGGACCTTGTCGCCCGCACCCTTTCTGCAGTTCCAGAGCCCAGGGCACCAGGACCGTATTCTACACTATGCAGACAAACTGGACAACCATTTTTTATGTGTGAGGCACTGGAATTGTGGCGACACCACGGCCCGGAAGATGGCAACCCCGCTTGTACAGAGCCAAGTTTGTCGCATAGAAACAGCGTACAGTGTACGCAAAAATCACCCCTACAACACCATCCAATAAGAAGTTCATATAATATCATGCACCACAGTAATCTGTGCGGTCCCCTCCACACGCACAAACACAAAAAACCGCACACACAAACACCAGCCAACGCACGCACGCGGGCATGCATACCCACCCTCCAATGAATAAGAGCTAAAAAACTAGAAGGATTGTGACGCAAACGCCGTTTTCGGGACCTTGCCGCCCGCACTTTTCCGCAGTTCCGGTGCCCAGGGCACCAGGACCGTATTCTACACTATGCAGACAAACTGGACAACCATTTTTTATGTGTGAGGCACTGGAATTGTGGCGACACCACGGCCCGGAAGATGGCAACCCCGCTTGTACAGAGCCAAGTTTGTCGCATAGAAACGGTACAGTGTACGCAAAAATCACCCCTACAACACCATCCAATAAGAAGTTCATATAATATCATGCACCACAGTAATCTGTGCGTCCCCTCCACACGCACAAACACAAAAAACCGCACACACAAACACCAGCCAACGCATGCACGCGTGCATGCATACCCACCCTTCCATGAATAAGAGCTAAAGAACTAGAAGCATTGTGAGACAAACGCCGTTTTCGGGGCCTTGCCGCCTGCCCTTTTCCCCAGTTCCAGAGCCCAGGGCACCAGGACCGTATTCTACACTATGCAGACAAACTCGACAACAATTTTAGATGTGTGTGGCACTGGAAGTGTGGCGACACCACGGCCCGGAAGATGACAACCCCGCTTGTACAGAGCGAAGTTTGTCGCATAGAAACAGGGTACAGTGTACGCAAAAATCACCCCTACAACACCATCCAATAAGAAGTTCATATAATATCATGCACCACAGTAATCTGTGCGGTCCCCCTCCACACGCACAAACACAAAAAACCGCACAGACAAAAACCAGGGAACGCACGCACGCGGGCATGCATACCCACCCTCCCATGAATAAGAGCTAAAAAACTAGAAGCATTGTGACGCAAACGCCGTTTTCGGGACCTTGCCGCCCGCACTTTTCTGCAGTTCCGGTGCCCAGGGCACCACGACCGTATTCTACCCTATGCAGACAAACTGGACAACCATTTTGGATGTGTGAGGCACTGGAATTGTGGCGACACCACGGCCCGGAAGATGGCAACCCCGCTTGTACAGAGCCAAGTTTGTCGCATAGAAACAGGGTACAGTGTACGCAAAAATCACCCCTACAACACCATCCAATAACAATACATAGAGAGAGAGAGAGAGAGAGAGAGAGAGAGAGAGAGAGAGAGAGAGAGAGAGAGAGAGAGAGAGAGAGAGAGAGAGAGAGAGAGAGAGAGGGGAGAGAGTGTCTTCGTTTTAACATCTATCCACTAACAAGTGATTTTAGACTGGAGAAGGGGAGAAGGATATAGGAGTGAATATATGTGAATTTGTTTGTAAAGTTGAATGAATGATACAAGGAAAAAACATCTAACCATGAGAAAATCACTGAACTGCACATACAGAAGAAGACAAAGGAAAAAAAGATAAACTTGGGTAGGCCTAAGCTCCAATGCGTGCAAGTGTGTGAGTGTGTGTGTGTGTGTGTGTGTGTGTGTGTGTGTGTGTGTGTGTGTGTGTGTGTGTGTGTGTGTGTGTGTGTGTGTGTTTGTAGGGGTGTGTGCCCTGTGCATGCACGTGTGTGTGTGTGTGTGTGTGTGTGTGTGTGTGTGTGTGTGGTGTGTGTGTGTGTGTGTGTGGTTGTGTGTGTCATTATCGTTATCATAGGTAAAAACAAAGTGACATTTGAACAAGAAAAACACTAACTTTAAACCTAAAGCAAATGAGCAAGTGGACTTCGAAGCAAATATTCACAAATGCTGAACATTAATAAAAATTCACTGAAAACATTTTCTAACCAACAATCAGAAATATCAGGCAAAAATGATTTTAAAGTTTGGCATTCAAAAATTAAATGGACACTTGAAAGTTTTTCCCCCCCAACAGCATTTAACTCCTGTTACAAATTTTGTTTTTAAGGCATTTAACTTTAATCAATAAAGAAGTGAAGTAATTTGCCTGAGCTTTGCCATGCTATAATGGGAAAATTTCGAAGCTATATGTTTTAGGTTACAAGTCTGTATAACACGTTTATCAGAAATGTTACCAATGTCTTTATCCAATAACTTCATTTCATTCTTTGATTCCTATTCCAATAAATTGTAAGTCTCATAAATTGAAAGTGGATAAATCAACTCAATAGATCCTTCCTCATGTTTTGCGCCCCTTTTAGCGGCTGGGTCAGCCCACTCATTATAATACAATCCCAGATGAGAGGGAACCCAACATAATATCACATCTGTTCCTCTCAAAGTTAGACAATGTATTAGGTGATTTATTTCTATCGCAATGTTAGAATGTGTTTTAACTGAACCAGATTGAAGAGATAGTAAGGCTGATTTTGAATCAACACAAACGAAAATTTTGAAGACAGAAAAAGGTAGGTCATTTATATAGTTTAAAGACATAAGTATTGCAATTAGTTCCACAGTATAAATAGATCGACTTTTCCCAAGGTAATATGATTTTACAGTTTTAAGTTTGGGGATGACAAAGGCTGCACCTGCTTGTTGACTGCTAAGAAGAGAACCATCTGTATAAATTTCCAAATGATTTGGGTATGTGTTTGCTATGTGTGATGTAACGCAACTTATTACAATGTATGGATTATCATCTTTCTTGTAAGGTGTATGCTCAATGTCAAAGTGTGCTTTGTTTTGCTCCCACTTTGGACAAGGTGTGAGTTTTTGCTCTACATCGACATTCTCTGGAATGATTCCTGCTTTGTCTAATAATTCTTTCGAATAACATCGAATAGTAGTTAAAGAGGAAATGTTCTTTGCTCTTTTTGGAAAATTAACATTGGATTTAATCTTTATAGCCCGGCTGCTCTTGTAAGAATATTGGGCAAACCCTGCAGATTGGGGTGACGCAATGATTTTTGGCATAGTATACTTTGGACCCTCCTGTACAATACTGGCATGGGAAACACCATATTTGTCAATTGTTTCCCACTTAATTTGACGATCAAAGATATAGACCCCACTTATCAAAGATATATACCCCACTTATCAAAGATCGCGACAAATTAACATTCTCCACTTGTTCATCTTCTCATTTTTGAAGCAACTCCTTATTAATTGTACATGCTTTCTTTGTTTCATCAAAAGGGGTTTCAAGAACACAAACAGCAGTGAATGCTAACATATTTTAACGATAATTTTATCATATATAAACATTATAAACAAGTAAGACCACTTTGTTTATTTAACACAAAGGAACAGCTCTAGAATTTCACTTTGTTTTATAATCTATGAAGATGGATGAATTAATCTTCACACACACACACACACACACACACACACACACACACACACACACACACACACACACACACACACACATGCACGCACACACGCACGCACCCACGCACCCACGCACGCACACACACAAGAGACAAAAGAGGTTTCACTTTATGTTTTATAATCTATGAAGCTGATGAGTTAATCTTCATTCACACACACACACACACACACACACACACACACACACACACACACACACACACACACACACACACACACACACACACACACTCACAAACACATACATACATACATACATGCAAGAACACATGGACACATGCATGCACATGCGATGGTGACACTGTGACGATAACATTTACTGATAATTATGGTGGACCAGGATTTGTAGAAAGAGTAAAACAACAATTCTTGAACAATACCAGCAGCAACAGTAGCAACAACAACAACAACAACAACAAACACACAAACAAACACAAGCACACACATTTAGACAGGTCCACTAATCATCCAGCAGTGCAAAGCATTAGGATTGTTGGTTAAACCTGCTGCTTCTCCTACCTTCTCCTTTGATGAGTGCATTGCACTGTTCATGCAACTGGTCCATAGCAATGCTAGAAAACTTGCATTGTGTTTTCTGAACAACAAAAACCCCAAGCAGAATTCATGGAAGATTTCAGAATGAGTGTGTTCCACCTGCTCCATGTAACAGATATGGACAGACAACAATCGGGCATAGTTTGTATGGTCTAGTGCAAAAAGCCAGGGCATCAGTTTTGTTAAGCTTTGCACATACTTAATACATTTCCAGAGTGAAGTGAATAAATCATCTGCAGGAGGGTGAGCTGAAGCTGAAGCACAAGTGACAGTACTTACTGTGGCTGCTCCTCTACTTTCTTCTTTTGCCACTCCAGTACATCCATAGCATCTTGTGAGTTGGCTTCCTTGTATGCAAGGCATGCTCATTGTTGCAAGATGTACAGTACTGCCACAGTAATCTGGTGTGCATGCCTGGTTCTGGTAATGTGTGACACTTTTAAGGATGAGTCCCCAACACCAGAGGTAGCAATCCAGCAGCTGTGAGAAGACTTGTCTACCCAGATCCAGCCAGCCAGTCGCCCAGTTTTCAAAGCAGACATCTCAATATGCACCCTCCAAGCATGAGAACATACTTGTCCTCTCCATGAGTGTTAGGCCAAAATCCCTGTATGTCCTTTGCCAAAGCAAACAGAGGGTGGTCAACAGTAATAACTGGTGTTTGAGTGGGATTAAAAGACTCAACTGCTGATTAAGCTCAAATAGGCAGAAAGGGGTGTTTTATTTATTTGAATGTGCCTCTGAAAGGTGGATGGTCTACATAACTGTTTACAGTTAAAGGCAATCAACTATGACACAGAAAAAAAACTGGTTGTTTTGATGCCTTGAGCTTGTTGGCTTCATATGTGACAACGTCCATACAAAATAGACTTTATCAGTGTCTTCAGAGATGATGGAATTGAGTCATCCTGACATTTGTCTGTAAATGTTCCACTGAACCCTTTTCCAGACTTAAAGATGTCTTTATGTGTCAGCCGAGCTGCTTTACTGAGATGCACAGCATCAGAGGTCTCATCACATGCCCTTTTCTCTGCTTCACCAACGTCTTTGTCAAACATTAACACAGTTTCTGGGCCTTGGACAGTAGATACAAGTCCAGGGATAATGTCCAGTAGTTTGTTACAAAGCCCTGTAGTATGAACATTTCTACTGCCTGCCAAACCTAGTTTCTGCACTCTGGACTCATACAGTTACAGAGGAATGGCATGCTGAAAACTGAAACATTTTCAGAGGTGTTTCAAAAATCCTCAATGTATGCTACTAATCCTCTGTGCTAGCACAAGTGAGTGGATCTGGAATGAAGTTTCTTCATTTACTTTTGCTGAAACTGACGCTGGTTTGGGCCTGTAGAAAGCTGCTAAACAGTTCTTATGATGTTTTGCCTCAGTGGCCACCATATCCCCAGGAGCAAGTTTGCAAAGAAGTTCCTGATCTTTAAGTAGTTCTGCCTGCTTTCGAACTTTAAAGTCTACCTCAAGAGTTTGAACATTATGAAGTTTTCTATGACTGGATTTATTAGAGAAGAAGCATGGACTTTGCAGCTGATGCAATGATGCTGTCAGTCTTTTTATTTTAGCTGGACTTGCAAGCTGCTACTCATTTTTATGCTTTCCCAACAGCACAGTTGTCCACTGTTCTGAAACCTATTAGTGAGCTGCTGGAGAAGAATCGAGAATGGATCTGGGGACCAGCACAGTTGGAAGCAGCAGCCAAGATCCGAGAAATGCTGACAGAGGCCCCAACCCTGGCATTCTTCGACCCATACAAGGCAACAACAGTCAGTGCTGACGCTAGCAGCTATGGCCTAGGAGCAGTACTCCTACAGGAACATCCCAAATGGAATTTCTGCCATACCACATCAAGCCCTCATTATCCACAAGCCAATGGACAGGCAGAGAGCACAGTGAAAATTGCGAAGGAAATCCTGAGGCAGGAGGACCCCTTCCTCGCCCTCCTGACATACAGATCGACGCCCATACCAGCACTGGGAGCCAGCCCAGCAGAGCTGGCCTGTGGCAGGAAGTTCCGCACCACCCTCCCAGTCCTCCCCAAAACTCTCATTCCCATTCCCATTGACCCTGCCTTAGTGCGCGCGCTCGGGACATTCAAGCCAAACAGGGCCAGAAACATGCATATGACGCACATCATGGAGCCCAGCCTCTTAGGGAGCTTCACCTAGGCCAGCAGGTCTTTGTTAAGTTGGACAATGACAAGGGCTGGAAGCTGCCCAGAGAGGTGGTGCATCAGCATGCACCGCGGTCCTACGTCATCCAGACGCCACGAGGAAAACTGCATCGCAATCGAGGACACCTTCGTCCAGATACCACATCCACAATGAACGAGCGAACGACAGAGCCACCATGGGTCCAGCAAATGCCGTCGCTGCCAACTGATTACCACAACCAGGAGGCGCTGGAGCCAGTGTCTACCCAGCCTACCGGCGGGCAACCAGGCCCGTCATCTCCGGCGACCCAGTACGGGTCCTACGAGGGAGCATCAGGAACCCCTACACCGGCGGCCCCTACGTTCTCTCCATCACCACAGAGGAGGGAGAGCTCAACACCTCACCAGCCGCAGTCACCTGGTCGAGTTACCAGATCCGGTAAATGCCTTGGCATAATAAAGGTTTCTTTTCAAGTTTAGAAGTTATATTGGGACTTCAGTTTTGGGGTGAGTACTACATTTTGTACATATTTGCTGTCATTCAGTGTACCAAGTCATGCCCAGATGCTGAACCAATTGCAAACTAACCAAAGAAAAAAAAAAGAGAAAGATTGTATAGTAGGGTATTTAAAAAAAAAAATTTTTCTTTGCCTGTTTAACAAATCATAGTCTAAACAAGCATTGAGAAGAATAAGAATTATATTGGTGCTTAGTAGCAGAGAATCTAAAGAAAAGAAACCCTTTTAGATCGTGTTTTAATTTTCAAAGAATGACTATGCAAAACACCTGTTTTAAAAGGGAAGAATGTTGATGTCATTGTACTTGCCTTAAAATTTTAAAGGTTGCATTGGTGCATATTGACTTGAATTACATGGTGACTTTTATGATTGATTTAGTTCCATTTAATTTTTATTATAGAAAGTAGACTACCATTGGACTTGGGGGAAAAGGAAGGGAGAAATGGGGGTCTTAAATTTTAATTGTCTTTTAAACTTTGAAAAGAAAAGGGGGAAGATGTGACATGGTTGCTGTGCGTATATTTGGCAGAGGGCAAAGCTGCACACATTCAGAGTTGCTGAACATCCTGGACTATGGATCAGGAAGCCACACTGCACAGTTCATGCAGCTGCTACAGAGGGAGGGGGGCTGCTTCAGAGGGAGGGAGGGCTATGACAGAGGGAGGGGCGCTACAGAGGGAGGGGCGCTACAGAGGGAGGGGCGCTACAGAGGGAGGGGCGCTACAGAGGGAGGGGATGGCTGCTACAGAGGGAGGGGCACTACAGAAGGAGAGCTGCTACAGAGGGAGGGGCGCTACAGAGGGAGGGGCGCTACAGAGGGAGGGATGGCTGCTACAGAGGGAGGGGCGCTACAGAGGGAGGGGCGCTACAGAGGGAGGGGCACTACAGAAGGAGAGCTGCTACAGAGGGAGGGGTGCTACAGAGGGAGGGGATGGCTGCTACAGAGGGAGGGGCGCTACAGAAGGAGAGCTGCTACAGAGGGAGGGGCGCTACAGAGGGAGGGGCACTACAGAGGGAGGGGCGCTACAGAGGGAGGGGATGGCTGCTACAGAGGGAGGGGCGCTACAGAGGGAGGGGCGCTACAGAGGGAGGGGCGCTACAGAGGGAGGGGCGCTACAGAGGGAGGGGATGGCTGCTACAGAGGGAGGGGCACTACAGAAGGAGAGCTGCTACAGAGGGAGGGGCGCTACAGAGGGAGGGGCGCTACAGAGGGAGGGGCGCTACAGAGGGAGGGGATGGCTGCTACAGAGGGAGGGGATGGCTGCTACAGAGGGAGGGGCGCTACAGAGGGAGGGGATGGCTGCTACAGAGGGAGGGGCACTACAGAAGGAGAGCTGCTACAGAGGGAGGGGCGCTACAGAGGGAGGGGCGCTACAGAGGGAGGGGCGCTACAGAGGGAGGGGTGCTACAGAGGGAGGGGATGGCTGCTACAGAGGGAGGGGCACTACAGAAGGAGAGCTGCTACAGAGGGAGGGGCGCTACAGAGGGAGGGGCACTACAGAAGGAGAGCTGCTACAGAAGGAGAGCTGCTACAGAGGGAGGGGCGCTACAGAAGGAGAGCTGCTACAGAGGGAGGGGCGCTACAGAGGGAGGGGCGCTACAGAGGGAGGGGATGGCTGCTACAGAGGGAGGGGCGCTACAGAGGGAGGGTATGGCTGCTACAGAGGGAGGGGCGCTACAGAGGGAGGGGATGGCTGCTACAGAGGGAGGGGCGCTACAGAGGGAGGGAGGGCTACGACAGAGCTACTTCCTACAGTGAGTAAACAGCACCTTGACAGAAAGATGGAAGATTTCAGTGTTCAGGTGGAAAGCCACAGTTACAGATCGTCTTCAAGATAGCTACTGGGCTGTTGGCTGATCATCGCTGCATTCCTTCTGCCATCTTCCCTCAAGGCACAACAGGACTGATGGTGACTCATCAGGATACCTGTGGGTATTGTTTTCGGTGAGGGTACAGCGGCCCATTAATGTCTCCATAGCTCTGGGCCAGTCAGTTTGTCGTAGCTGAGGTATGTTGGTACAGTGTTGAATAACTGGTGACAGTTTTGTCTGATTTGAGCGATAAAACGCCGTAAGATACCATCTCTTTGGCTAAACCAAGGCAGCGCAGCTCAAACTAGAGGGACTTCATTATAGAGTATAGCTGCTCATCTTAGCGATTTAGGTGTACGAGTAAACTGCGTGATTTTAAACGTTACCGAAAAGTCATTTCAACTTTAACTCTGGACAGTTTGAACTGTTTCTGGTTGTTGTTTTTTAGTTTTGACGGCAGAGCGACATGAATGAAACCCGTTTGTTTGTTTTTTTAAATAATGAAACCTGGTTATTTATTTATTTATTTATTTTTACCACTTTATGTTACAGCAGATTTCTCAGCGTAAAATTCGGGCTGCTCTCCCGGGGAGAGCGCGTCGCCACAAGTGTAGGCCTACCCATTATTTTGTTTTTTCTTTTTCCTGTCTGCAACTGTATTTGTTTCCTTATCAGAGTGGCTTTTTTTCTACAGAATTTGGCCAGGGACAACCCCCTTGTTGCCGTGGGTTCTTTTACGTGCGCTAAATAGTGATGTGTAACACACAGGACCTCGGTTTATCGTGTCATCCGAAAGACTAGCACCCAGAACACCACTCATGGTCTAATGGATGGGGCCCAAACGGGATTCGAACCACCGCACACTTTGACCCGGACTTTTTGCTTTCTAGGCAAGGTGCGTTACCTCCTAGACCACTGATCCACGTACAGTACAAGCAGACCCGTAATTTTCAGCTTTCTTCTCTCTCTCTCTCTCTCTCTCTCTCTCTCTCTCCTCTCTCCTCTCTCTCTCTCTTCTCTCTCTCTCTCTCTCTCTCTCTCTCCCCCCTCCTGGGCTAGAACTCTGAGTTTCAGCAATGGTGAGATTTTGCGTATGCAACTGTTTTTGCCCACCATGAAGGTAGCCATATTTCGACTTCGGGGATGGCATCTATATACGACACCTGTGTTGCACGCAGTTTTTTTGTTTTTTTAAAAAAGTTTTATTAATGGTTCCTATCGGCACATAATGGCCTACTCTTCCGAAAGGCGGAACGGGTTTCCCTCTGCTTGCGTTCGCACATGGGACTTTCATTGTAGTAAATTTCTCTTAAGAGGTTTGACTGTTAATCAGGACTTATGATCAGTAGAAAACCTCAAGTCTCATAGATTTTCCAAAGAGAGCAACATCAGTATCCTCTAATACCACGCTAGGTAGATGTCTAAAACGTAAAGAAATGCGGAGTTGAATCCAAATAAAAATGATGCCACAAGAGAAGAAATATCCCCCACTCCAACTTGGGATCTCAGAAGAGCACAATTTGACATCGACAAGATTTATATTTACCTGACAAAGAATAGAAATATGAATTTGATATCTTCACAGCCAAAACTTTATTTGGAAGAAAATTATTCAAATTATTCAACAGCATTTTACAGACAGTTTAGTCTTAAACAACAAAGCTGGTAGTACCAGATCTAAAAACTGAAAACGCGTTTCATCTTACGGAGAATACAAAAAAATTTACAGCAGAACACGTGGCAATGTTAATGGCTCTTGATTTGTTAACTTATTTTCCGAAAGTTGCTTTCCAAATACTTGTTTGAGTTGATTCAAAATCAGTAATTTAATTAAGCCATGAGCTCCATGCCAACAAAAGTCAGATCTGAGCTAGTCACAAAAATTTGTCATTTAATTCATCTCCTGGCCTTCAAAGGCTCAGGTCTAACTTTTTGTTGGATTCCATCTGACTCTGGTGTATAGCAATAATGAAAGGTTGACATTTTAGCAAGAAAAACAGAGCAAAGGGATTCGGCCCATAAGATTGCACTTTCAAAACTCCATTTGTCACTGCCAGGATGCTAAATATTAGATCTAGATTGCCACCACCGAGACATCCGTTCAAGGGGATTTTTCCCGTGGAGTTAACATCAGTACCGACTCTACTCCCTCGAAAGATCTTCGGATGCGAGCGTACACAGAACATCTTGCGCACACGTTAAAACTCGTTCTGCCTTTCGGAAGAGTAGGCCACTGAGTTCCCTGATAACAGAGTTTGGTTGTTTTGTTTCTTTAATGCATGCACACTGGTGTCGTGCTCAGACATCATTCCTGAAGTCGGAATGCGGCTATCTTAATGGTGGACAAATAATATGGTCGCATACGCAAAAGTTCACTATTGGTGAACCTCGGAGCTGTAATCAAGGAACGAAAAACCAAAAATAAACTTTTCAATACGATTCCTTATAAGGAGTTAACTTTAGTCAAGTTATAGAAGCTAGTTTAATGTGTCATGTCTACTTGACAACCCTGTAAAAGATTCCATCGTGTCCACGACATTCCATATTCGTTACACCCCATCTTCCAAGATGTCTATTTTAGCACACGCTTCCTTCCACTCCTGCTGGCGTGTCCTATTGTTGGTGTCTGAGGTGTGTGAGCAGCAGGTATGTCAGCTGTGTCCCCACCCCACATCATCACACACACTGACATTAGTAAAATGGTTGTTTGCATAGTGCATGCTGGAATTTCTGCCACCCCCTAGGCCTATTCAACACACTGACATCAGGGATGTGACTATTTTCACAGAGCATACTGAATTTTCTCCCACCCCCACATCATCACATTGACATTAGCAAAATGGTTGTTTGCATAGTGCATGCTGAAATTTCTGCCACCCCTCATTCAACACACTGCCACCAGCGATGTGATTGTTTTCGTAGAGTAAACTGAATTTTCTACCAGCGCCCATCACACACAGAGATCAGCGATGTGACTGTTTTCATAGAGCATACTTGATTTTCTACGTGCGTGACAGGGCGTTAGGCACTGGCATGCCTTGCTCTAAGTTTGATCTAGAAGGTGGAAGAAGAAGAGGAAAACCCCCCACAAAACTTTACATGCTTAAACCACCAAACATCGCCGAGATTTGAAACAACGACTGACCGGCAAGATAGAAGACCACAGAAATTACCCCCCCCCCCCCCCCCCCCCCCCCCCCCAAAAAAAAAAAAAAAAAAAAAAATCCAAAACAGAACAAAACAAAAAAACTGACGACAAAAACAAAAAGATGCAATGGCCACACAGGGCAGTGCCCTAGCAAGACTGGCAGCCAGACAACAGAACATATGCTGCAAACTGTCCATGACATGAGGCACTCTCAAAGAGGATCTGGCCTGACCCCACCCCGGTGGCCAAATGGAGACTGGGAGGACCTGCAGTGTACAGCTGCCTTTATCACAGAGACTGAACTGTCCTTGGGTAACAGCTTGCCCTCCATACTTACCTACCCAGGCTTTGCGCTCTAAAGACTAGAGCGCAACTCCATAGTCTTCCGAGACTGACGGGTGCTTGCTACTGACCTGTCCATCTGACGAACACAAAAAAAGGAGGGGGGGGGGGGAGGGGGGGAGGGAAGAGAGCCTTTCGTCGTATGTACTGGATTGTCACATCTTCACTGATTACAAAGATAACACTGATGGGTTGTTAATTAAACATTACCTTGAACTATTCTCGTCAGTGCCTCCCCATCACACTTGCAGGCGCGTTCAATTCGGTAGCCTAGTGCTGGGCCTGACTTCTCAGGCACTTAAGGCTAACAGCAGCACAATGCATCTTCGCTCATATGGCAGACAACAATAGCCTAGATGATGTGTGAGTGTTCGACGACGAGACGACGACGAAGAAGAAGACTAAGCAGTAGTAGGCACCCATCAGTCTCGGAAGACTATGGAGTTGCGCTCTAGCCTTTAAAGCGCAAAGCCTGGATAAGTAAGTATGGAGGGCAAGCTATTACCCATGCAGCAGACCCCCCCCCCCTCTCCACGCCACTGGAATGGTCCATTGGAAAGGCAGTCGCCGATACAAATAGTTCCAGTGCCGTCGCAGGAGCCACCAGAACGTTAACCATAACAGCCCCGAGCCGCCCTTAGACTCCAACTACCCGATTTTTTTTTCTCGGGGATGGTGTCTAAACAGACCTGTGTGCATGCTGGTTTTTTTTTTTATTAATTTTTAAAAAATTATTTTGTCATCCGCTCCTACCGGCACACGATGGCCTGCTCTTCCAAAGGCGGAACGGGGTTTTAACGTGTGCACAAGATGTTCTGCGCGCGTTCGCACACGGGGCCTCGGTTTATAGTCTCATCCCAATGTTTTAGAAGACGAAGAAGAAGACTTCGGGTACAGCAAAAGATTGTAAAACTGTTGAGTGTATAGGGGGGAGGGGGAGGAGGGTGTGGGGGGGGGAGGGGGGTTGTAGTGTGGGAGAAGTGAGATAACTGGTGTAGAGGTGAAGTTTGCTTTTGTTTTCCTTTCTATCAAGTCCACCAGCAAAACCACCACAGCCTTAACAGGGGGTTAAATTTACTGTGGCCATTGGGCAGAGATAAAGAGGTGAAGAGACTGAGAGCCAGCGAGTGAATTGAACGTTTACCTTCACACTTTCCCCTGCTTATCGACACATAGCTTGACGGCGATTTTTTCACCTTATCAGAGGGAAGTTATGCTGAACAACGGTCTAGACACCCTCTTCAAAGCTGTATTGCCACATGGGCTTCATAAAGACTAGGATAGCGTATGCAGTCAGGATCTAGACCGTATACTCTGTGAACCCGTGAACTTGCCGTCCTGACAGAGTAATCATTTGCTTTGAGATAACCTAGCCTGGTACGCCTGTGGTTTAGACTGAACGCATCATTGATCTTTACTCTGGGAACGATTTTGAAATTGATATGATTCTCAAACAGTCCTCGACCCCCCCCCCCCCACCCCCCTCTTCTGTGGTAAATGCCAGGGGTCTGTCAGTACAAATAACAAATAGATCAAGCATTCTCCTACCTTATCATTTTGTGTTCGAAAAATTCCCTCTTTTCTATCCTTCTCTATGTTTCTGCCTTGTTCCTTTTCTTTCTGTCACCTCATTCTTGTCTTTTTTTCTGCCTTCTTGGTCCATTCTGCCTTTTTTCCCCAGAAAGACTGGAAATAAAAGATGACGAGTCTCTCCCACGCCCAAGTTGGATGCCGGGGCCTGACTTGTCAGGTGCTTCACGGTAGTAAAACACATTTTCGCTCGTATGGCAGACAACAATAGTTGCTGTCTGAGCATTCAACAAGGCCCACAACGATGAAGAAAAAGAAGAAGACTTTCAATAGGGTTTTTCTGTGGTATTCCTATGAGCTGCGTGGTGGTTGGTTGAAGGTAAAAGTCTCCCATAACCTATGTGATGGTAGGGGGGCGAGGCGTCAGAGACTTCGGCTTCTCCAGGGCCTAGCATCTTGAGGGCGGGGCATATTTCCTCTCCCTGCTACTTTACCTTCATTGTCCCTAAAGAGGGCAGGTACTCAATTGAAGCCAAGGCTCCGCCTATACAGGTAACCACACCCAATTCTGCTGAACATTGGCTGGGAGAAAGCGTGTGTGCTCTGACCACAGCGATCCCTTCGATACACTGTTTCAGTGTGGACCCCTCCATGGATTAATCAGAGATAAGGTTTCTTTGCTGACCTTTATATAGCTGTAAATGGATGATCCAAAGTCCATATTGTTTGTGAATCTTGCTACAGTCACAGAAAGATTGAAAGTAATGAATAAAACATGTATGAGAAATCCACGGAGGAAGACAAAAGAAAGGCAAAACGAAAGGCGTAGCAGACCCCACAGCACAGGTGTAAACAGACACATCAGCACGCAGTAGTAAAGTTATTATACAGTCAGTTTGTTTTGTAAAATCGGAAGAAATTGTGTTTAAAATAATAGTTATTTTGAGAAAAAGAGTAGTTTTTGTTAATGAATACAAAGCTGATAATATGTATTCAACAAAAAAAAAACATAACCAAGGTGATTGCCTGTTGCCAGTAGTTTTGTTTTGACTGAAAATTGTACTTTGTTTGAAGGCTTGGGTTACTAATTTTAGGGGAGTGGGTAAGCAAATAAGTTATAGCGACAACAGCATGTATCAAACATCATGTTCTTTGCATCATATGAATGTATTTCTGAGTGTTTAACATTACAACACTTAAAATGATTGCACAATGTTTAAATTTTGCTGCCTAGGGTAACGTTATCTGTAAACTTTTCTCAAATTTGAAAACTGAAGTGCATTACATTAGTTTCCCCCCAGTAAAAAGGCATTGGGTCATCAGAGTATAAAAGTTTTAGTTTAGAAATGAAATTTATACAAGCCTGCTTCAATTTAGTGTAAAAATTCCTGACTGGACAGCAAGAACAGCTTGCAAAGCAGCACAAATGGGAAATACGTTTCAGCTCAGCTGCACTGCACCTACTCTTTTCAAACACGAATTACAACTTATCCCGCCACTAAATTTTTGTTAACAACATTTGGGATGGTCAAGTACACCCACCAAAACATAAAAGAAGTGAAGAAAATTTTGAAGCATTGACTTTGTGCCAGAGCCCTTTTTTGGCAAAATTTTCCTGGACTAACAGTCGATGGTTGAGACAGTCCCTAAATCCGATAGCTCTGCTGGGACTCTGATATAATCACAAAAAGAAAGATGTAGGAATCAGTGCTGTCTTTTGTTGAGCATGATAATCTAGCAGCCACCTTGAAAGAGTGCATTGGTAACTTGTGCATTCCCCAGCTTAACACACTGGGGGTAACCCAGATCATGCACTTTGTCTCACTCATCCCATCTGTGGGGGAATCACAGTGAGACCTTAAGTACACAAAGTGAGGAGTTTGCGCACATGATTCCTCTCGTGTACCACGCCGTAACACAGGCAGCCATACTCCAGACTCCAGGGCATTTTTTTTTCTTCTCCCTCCATATATAGTAAGAATGAAGATAAAAAACCATATTCATCAGTGCCATGACATCTTCAACGGGGGTCAGCTCTATGTTCCAAGGCCCTCAGCTCTATGTTCCCTCAGCTCTAGAACATAGAGCTGAGGGAACATAGACTGAGGGAATATAGAGCTGAGGGAACATAGAGCTGAGGGAACATAGACATGCTCCCTCTTCAACTTGCGCAATCCAGTTTGGTCACAGACCCTGGCTAGTAGAGGATACAGGCTGGCAGGCACACCTTTTAATTCTATACTGTGATAAGGCTGGAATAGGCCTAGTTGTAATAACCAAAGTTAAGGCATGGCCTCTCCTCCGTCCACTACTAAGCTAGCAGTGCTCCACATCCGTGCTTCTCCCCAGAGATCTTGGACCCCAGCACTTATCTCTTGGCAGCCTGCGGTTCTGATTTCATCCTGCTGATAGGTGGTTTGTGTGTGAGTGTGTGTGTGTGTGTGTGGGGGGGGGGGGGGGGGGGTAGCACAGTGTGTGTGTGGGGGGGGGGGGAAGGGTGTGAGTGTAACAGTATTGTGTGTGTGTGTGTGTGTGTGGGTGGGGGGGTGGGGGTGGGGGGTGAGTTACAGTATGTGTGTAGCACAGTGTGTATGTGTCGTGCGTGCGTGCGTGCGTGCGTGCGTGGTGTGTGTGTGTGTGTGTGTGTGTGTGTGTGTGTAACAGCACGACCGGTGTGCTTGACGTTGTAATAACGTTCTGTCATTCGTTCCCACCAGCATATAATAGCCTTTTTTTCTTTCTCCAAACGTGAGACAGGTTTTTCACCTCTGCGCTAGATGTTCTGGAGACATTTTCATTCTGGACCTTGGTTTACAGTCTCACCCGAAGGACTTCTGGGAGAGTGGAGTTTAAACTATTGTTCAAACTCCAGGGTAAAAGATCCCCTGGGACGGGCATCTCGCGGGCATTGTTTTAAATCCCACTGCAAGCAACAACGACAGCTGATTGCTTATAAAAACCAAACCAAACCCCACCAACCTGGCCAAACTATAAAAAAAAAAAAAAAAATTAAGGAAAAGCCCAAGCAGAGCAACAACAGCAATGATAGCAACAACAACACGAATAATAATAATAATAATAATAATAATAATAATAATAATAATAATAATAATAATAGATGATGATGATGATGATGATAACAATGATAACAACAACAATAATATAACAGCAACAACAGCAGCAAAATCAGTTTATGTCTGTGTCACCGACCCCACCCAAAATCTTTGTCAGTTATGGATACAATTTGAAAACAACAACAACAACAAAACCCAAGGATCACATTAAAATGTTTTAATGTTTCAAAACGTTGTGTCGAGATTGTCTTCAGCTATGACAAGCTCCGAGCATACCAGTCCATATTCATCTCTAAAAGCGAAACCAAAAAATATTCTGAAGTCGGTGTATGACTGCCTGTATGATGAGGTACTCCTTAAAAACAGCCATACACGCAAATTTCTCCATCCAGTGTGTAATTAACAATCTCACAGTGATTCCCCAGTAAGAACAGTGAAACAGAGTGCAGGATTTTGTCTGACCTCCGGGATGTTAAGCAGGGAAAATTGCAGCAATGATAACAAAAACGGCAGCAACAACGCCACCACCACCACCAACAACAGCAACAACAACAGCAACAATAACAACAGCAACAACAGCAACGATAACAACAGCAGCAGTAACAACAGTAACAACAGCGACAGCAGCAACAATAAATAACCTTGCCATGATCAGGTTAGTTCTACGCGGCTTTCAGCTGTTCTGAGCAGGGGCCTAGTTGATGGGGTTTTTTGCTTGGGGGGGGGGTTCGTTCCTGGGCTACAGCTCCGAGGTTTGCTAATGGTGAGATTTTTGCGTATAAATCCGACCGTTTTTCTTCCCACCATTATGGCAGCTAGACCCCTATATTCCAAGTTCGAGGATTCTGGATGAGATAAAACGTAGACTGGCTGAATGAGGATGGTATCAGTCAGTACAGGGTGATTATTAACACGAGCCGATAAGACGAGGGCGGCGTAAGACTGTAGACAAACACCACTGGCAGATCCATTCGGTCAAGCTCGAGTCTAGAGATACAAAAATGCAGTAACATTTGAGAGTTCAACACTACCACATCACATATAGTATCAAAATGCATACATAATCACGGTCAAAATGACGCCGGGAATAAACAGCCTTAAACACACCATTATCTTGATAATGGAGGTAAATTGCTTTGACCGTGGGGCAGTTGTGGTTGTAAAGTTACAAACTTTGATGACGTTTTAATTACTTTAGCCAGCGCGCATATTTTGTGGTTGTAAAATGATTATCTTGATAATATAACCATCATTACTTTGACTGTGAGCAAGCGTTTGTGGCAGTAAAGTTATGATCTTGATTATGTCATAATTACTTTGACTTTGGGCATTTGTGGTTGTAAAGTTATAATCTTGATCATGCCATGATTACTTTGATTGTGGGCAAGCCTTTGTGGTAAGTAAATAAACCGTAGAGGCATCACACAAGTACTGGACGTAGGTCAGACACGTATATTTAAATTTGTAATATAATGGTGAATTTTTTGTGTGCAGTTTATTGGGGAGGGGGGGGGGGAGATTTTTTTGGCGAGGGGGTTGGAGGAGAATAATGGTCTACCAATTGTGTGTGTACAGGAACTACTTAGAAAAGAAATAATCAGAATTGTAGAAACGTATATATTGTTGAGTGGTTTCCCAAGCTTAATGATGGGGGGTGGGGTGGGGGTGGGGGGTCAGTCACCCAGACCATGCACTCTTTCTCACTTATCCAAACCTGAGAAGCACTGTAAAATTGTAAACCACACTCTGGATGAGAAGTTTTGAGTGTAGGCTACGGCTGTTTTCAAACACCTCGCCCTGATATTGGCAGAGCCATGTTTTATCCTTCAGATATCTTTTAGACATTAGGCTTTGTTTTTGACTGCTTCAAGTGAAAATGTGAATGCTGGTGTCCAGCAGATATTTCCCTGATGTTTATTTGTTTTGTGGTGTTTTTTGGTTTTTTTGTCTTTTTTTTTTTTTTTTTTTTTTTTGGGGGGGGGGGTAGACAAAGAGGCAGCGTAAAGACTGATCTCAACAAAAAAAAGAAAAAAAAAAAAAAAAAGAATGGTCTCAGTAAAACTTGAATAAAAGAGGTCAATATTGTCAGTGTCAAAGCTGTCAGTGTTGTAAGTTTCAAGGATGCTTTCACCCTTTTCCCCAGTCTGCATTTTTATAGCTCTGTTTTGGAATTTTGTCTTCCTGGGTGTGACTGGAAGCTCTTGTTCCACCAGACATTGAAATGACGTTGGCCGGTGATGGCTGCCAAGGGTGTCATTACACGTGGACCACTCACATTCTGGAGCTAATGCAGGAGGTACAATCGACAGATCTAAGGCTGATCACGCTCTATGACTAGCAATGTCTGGAATTCTAGTGACACTTGCACCATTTAATATGTAGAGACAGGAATCAACTCGGTGTTTCTACAGGAAACTATGTAGAGACAGGAATCAACTCGGTGTTTCTACAAAGCGATTATGAGATATCTTTTCACGTGTTTTGTTTTATCCCCAAAAGGAGTAGTGTGCATTACCATCTGCTATGAAGCACGTTGCATTATCGTGGGGGGGGGCGGATAGCCTAGTGGTCAGAACATTGCGCTGGCAATTTGAAGACCCAGGTTCGAGTCCGGTCGAGGAAATTTTATTCCTGGAGTTAACATCAGTGCTGACTCCACTCTCCCCAAAAAGTCCTTCGGATGAGACTTTAAACCGAGGCCCCGTGTGCGAATGCACGCAGAACATCTTGCGCACACGTTAAATCCTGTTCCGCTTTTCGTAAGAGTAGGCCATCGTGTGCCGGTGGGAACAGATGACAATATTTACAAAACTGCATACACACGGGGACCGGATGAAAAAAAGCACATGATTGCTTATTCTGTTATCCTCGATATAAAAGAATAAATAAATAAATAAATCTTAAAGGTTGTGTATCCATTCAGTATTCACATCTGTGAATCTAGGCTAGGCTAGTGCACTACAAGCTGATGTACAAATCACCAATCATGGTTTCTAAGTATTCACATCATTAGGAGCCCAACACAGATACAATATCTATTATCAAAATTTCTACAAGTTTTACTGTGCTGCACACGAATATATATCTGGGATGTTGTTAGGCACCGGTGTGGGACATATGCAGTGACCCACCCTTTCCTGAATGTATATAGCTGCACTGATTTTGGTAGCAGCATCTACCTACTGATGGACAGGTGGACAATAGTAACCAGGCCGTTTGGGTAGTTTATTCCTGGTTACATTCAGGGACTGGAACACAAGGGCTTGGTATCTGTGGTGGGAAAGATAGATTAGATAGTGTAAATCAGTAGAAATAGATCTACCATTCCACTGCATTAGTTAAAATACGCTGGACTGTTTAGATCTAGATCTAATAGGCATTTTAAAATGCAGCAACAATTTGTTTTAAATAGCCCCCCCCCCCCCCCAAAAAAAAAAAAAAAAAGGGGGGGGGGGGGATGAGAAAAAGACAACATATCAACGGTAAAGTTGGGGGGAAAGTGCGAAAATTAAACTAATCTAAATGAACAATTTTGCGTTCCAAAATGTTCACTCTGTATGTAAAAGAGGAACACTGCACACTGAGTCAAGTAAAACAGATAGATCTAGGCTACTGTGGATATGACCCAAAAACAAAAAAAAGCAATACCACAGCTAGGCTAGTGCACTACAAGTTGATACAACAAATCACCAGTCACGGTTTCTTAACACATCAAAGTAATTGTGCTGTCCCTGTTGTCTCCACCACAGCAACTGGAACTCTTGGTGAGGAACTAGCCACTGGCTGAAGGCTGGCTGTAGCTGGAAGTCTTCAGAGACAAAGGGAGATCTAGGTGCCTGGTACACATTTTTGTTGTAAAAACGACGTCTTGGGTTTTCTCTTGGGCTTTTACCAGACTAGAGCATACACCTGCCTGCCGAAGTTTTTGGCAAGAATGCTGGACCCATGGGTGTTAGGATGCAGTCTTTGTGTGTGTGTGTGTGTGTGTGTGTGTGTGTGTGTGTGTGTGTGTGTGTGCACAGGCACGGTGCACGCATGCCACGCGTGTGTGCATGCACGTATAGTTCTGTGTATTTATAATATATACTGTACTTGCTGTGTGTTATCCCTTCACCTCGTCACATTCATCCCATTGTTCGCAGTTTCGTTTCTTTCTCAGTCAGGGCTCCAACCAGACCTGTGGGTGTGCAGATAATTTTGTATGGGCTCTATAGACAATAGTTACCTTCATTGATCTCCGCGCTTAAACAGAGCCACTGGTTCGAGCTGGGTACTTCATTGGGGCCAGAAAGAGACGGGCCGTCAAACCTGGTTGACTATGCCGCTTTGACGGATCCTTTCTAGGCTACCGTTAGGCTACGGCCATAGTAAACCCGGCCCGTCCCGTTGTTTTGACGGCCGTCTCTTTGACGGGAGAACGGATCCGTCAAAGCGGCCATAGTCAACCCGGCCCGTCTCTTTCTGACAATATGGTCACCCCGAGACTGCGAGTGACGCAAAAATGAGGCTGCCGCGGTGACGCAAATCGACAGAAAATAGTTCGACATAAAAAGTGTTTTTACGTAAAATCTCCCCCAAAACTTTTATCAAAACCATTGGAATGTAATCGGGAAAGGTTAATTTACTAGTTTGTGTAGTCAGAATTTTTGAAGCACCATAAATAAGTTTTTCTTGATTATTTTCCTTTCCGTCGACCCGGCAAACGGACGTGTTGCTCGAACGTCAAAACGACGGGTTAAAAAGAACGGGCCGGGCCGACTCTACTATGGCCACCCACAGCCGTTTTCAGTGACGCCACAGAGTAATTCAGCCGGGCAGCATTTTTCACCCGGCCCGTCGTTTTGACGGCGTCAAAATGACGGGTTCACTATGGCCGCGGCCTTAAAGAGACGGCCGTCAAAACAACGGGACGGGCTGACCGTAGCCTAGGGAGCGATGCGCTCGCAATTTGACGGCCCGAGTTCGTGCCACCTCAGAGGCACCTGTTCAAGGGGGATTTTTTTCCCCCCATGGAGTTAACATCACTACTGACTCCACTCCCCCAAGGAACACAGAAGAACAGCAGAAACATCCATTCATTCGAGCTGTTAATAGTCTGGTCAACTTGTTTTCTTTCCTCGTATGTTGCAATAACACAGGCTCGTGCAGCACTCTTGTGCTTGGGGCGGGGCCTGGCACAGCTGCTTTATAAAACTGTAGTATTAAGTACCATTTCAAACTACAAGTAAAAGTCTGTATGTATTTTATAAACCTTGTCTTGACATCAAAGGCGATAACTGATCATTTGTACTTTGTGTAGCAATTGTTCTTGTTAGCGGGTTAAATG
This sequence comes from Stramonita haemastoma, assembly GCA_030674155.1. Taxonomy (NCBI): domain Eukaryota; kingdom Metazoa; phylum Mollusca; class Gastropoda; order Neogastropoda; family Muricidae; genus Stramonita; species Stramonita haemastoma. Next base: position 47,240,482 of record CM060321.1, on the reverse strand, counting down.
GAAATGGTGAAATGTTGTCTAGACAAAATGTCAGTTTGTTTTCTTTTGTAACGCATATATGTACCCAGATTTTTTTTAAAAATGTATCTATGGGGTAACCCCAGGCGCAGAAGTGAGATGACTTGCTGCCACAGTTCCTAAATTGGATAATTTTTGTGGGACTCTTATACAGTCTCAAACAAACAAATTTCTTTCCTGACATAAGTTTAGGCCTACCGTAAAAGATACAGGTGTCCCATAACCTATGCCATAGTAGGGGAGCCAGGCGTCTGAAACCTCAGCTTCTCTAGGGGCCAGCATGTTGAGGTCGGCGCCCATCTCCTCTTCCTCACTGCTTTACCTTCCCTGATCCTAAAGAGGGCAGATACCCATTTACAGCTGGGTGAACTGGGGGACTGTACTGAAGCCAAGGTGCACAAACGGGTCACCCATCCAACTGGCAACCACCCTGAAGTCTGCTTAAAATTGGCTGGGTGAAAGCGAGCACTTTGACCTCTGAGCTATCCCTTCCCCTACCACAGTCCCTAAATCAGACATCTCCGCTGGGACTATAATAGGCTTACAATCGCAACAACAACAGCTTTCTATCCTTTAATGGTACAATCTTTAAGCTTATTCATGGGACGGTGGGTATGCATGCGCGTGTGCGTGCGTTCGCTGGTGTTTGTGTGTGCAGTTTTTTGTGTTTGGGTTTTTGTGTTTGGGCGTGTGGAGAAGACCCTGCAGATTGCTGTGGTGCACGATATTGTATGGTATTCTTATTGGATGTGTGTTGTAGGGGTGGTTTTTGCGTACACTGCACCATGTTTCTTGGCGACCAACTTGGCTATGTACGGGCGGGGTTGCCATCTTCGGGGCCATGGTGTCGCCACAATTCCAGTGCCAACACACGTCGGAAATGGTTGGAAAGCGCGTCTGCATAGTGCGGAACACGGTCTTGGTGCCGTGGGCTCTGTAACCGCGGAAAAGTGCGGGCGGCAAGGGCCCGAAAACGCCGTTTGCGTCACGTCTTTTCCCAATGCTTCTTTAACGGTGGGTATACATGTGCGCGTGCGTGCGTTCGCTGGTGTTTGTGTGTGAGGTTTTTTGTGTTTGGGCCTGTGGAGGAGACCCTGCAGATTATTGTGGTGCACGATATTGTATGGTATTATTATTGGATGTGTGTTGTAGGGGTGGTTTTGGCTTACACTGCACCATGTTTCTTGGCGACCACCTTGGCTATGTACGGGCGGGGTTGCCATCTTCGGGGCCGTGGTGTCGCCACAATTCCAGTGCCACACACGTCGGAAATGGTTGGAAAGCGCGTCTGCATGGTGCCGTGGGCTCTGTAACGGCGGAAAAGTGCGGGAGGCAAGGGCCGAAAATGGCGTTTACGTCACATCTTTTCCCAATGCTTCTTTAAGCTTATTCATGGGACGGTGGGTAAGCATGCGCGCGTGCGTGCGTTCGCTGGTGTTTGTGTGTGCGGTTTTTTGTGTTTGGGCGTGTGGAGGAGACCCTGCAAATTGCTGTGGTGCACGATATTGTATGGTATTATTATTGGATGTGTGTTGTAGGGGTGGTTTTGCGTACACTGCACCATGTTTCTTGGCGACCAACTTGGCTATATACGGGCGGGGTTGCCATCTTCGGGGCCGTGGTGTCGCCACAATTCCAGTGCCACACACGTCAGAAATGGTTGTAAAGCGCGTCTGCATAGTGCGGAACACGGTCATGGTGCCGTGGGCTCTGTAACCGCGAAAAGTGCAGGCGGCAAGGGCCCGAAAACGGCGTTTGCGTCACGTCGTTTCCCAATACTTCTTTTAGCTTATTCATGGGACGGTGGGTATGCATGCGCGCGTGCATGCGTTCGCTGGTGTTTGTGTGTGCGGTTTTTTGTGTTTGGGCGTGTGGAGGAGACCCTGCAGATTGCTGTGGTGCACGATATTGTATGGTATTCTTATTGGATGTGTGTTCTAGGGGTGGTTTTTGAGTACACTGCACCATGTTTCTTGGCGACAAACTTGGCTGTGTATTGGCGGGGTTGCCATCTTCGGGGCTGTGGTGTCGCCACAATTCCAGTGCCACACACGTCGGAAATGGTTGCGAAGCGCGTCTGCATAGTGAGGAACTGTCTTCATGCCGTGGGCTTTGTAACCGCCGAAAAGTGCGGGCGGCAAGGGCCCGAAAACGCCGTTTGCGTCACGTCTTTTCCCAAAGCTTCTTTAAGCTTATTCATGGGACGGTGGGTATGCATGTGCGCGTGCTTGCGTTCGCTGGTGTTGGTGTGTGCGGTTTTTTGGGTTTGGGCGTGTGGAGGAGACCCCGCAGATTGCTGTGGTGCACGATATTGTATGGTATTCTTATTGGATGTGTGTTGTAGGGGTGGTTTTTGCGTACACTGCACCATGTTTCTTGGCGACCAACTTGGCTATGTACGGGCGGGGTTGCCATCTTCGGGGCCGTGGTGTCGCCACAATTCCAGTGCCACACACTTCGGAAATGGTTGGAAAGCGCGTCTGCATAGTGCGGAACACGGTCTAGGTGCCGTGGGCTCTGTAACCGCGGAAAAGTGCGGGCGGCAAGGGCCCGAAAACGCCGTTTGCGTCAGGTCTTTTCCCAATTCTTCTTTAAGCTTATTCATGGGACGGTGGGTATGTATGCACGCGTGCGTGCGTTCGCTGGTGTTGGTGTGTGCGGTTTTTTGTGTTTGGGCGTGTGGAGAAGACCCTGCAGATTGCTGTGGTGCACGATATTGTATGGTATTGTTATTGGATGTGTGTTCGAGGGGTGGTTTTTGAGTACACTGCACCATGTTTCTTAGCGACCAACTTGGCTATGTACGGGCGGGGTTGCCATCTTCGGGGCCATGGTGTCGCCACAATTCCAGTGCCACATACGTCGGAAATGGTTGTGAAGCGCGTCTGCATAGTGCGGAACACGGTCTTGGTGCTGTGGGCTCTGTAACCGCGGAAAAGTGCGGGCGGCAAGGGCCCGAAAACGGCGTTTCCGTCACGTCTTTTCCCAATTCTTCTTTTAGCTTATTCATGGGACGGTGGGTATGCATGCGCGCGTGCATGCGTTCGCTAGTGTTTGTGTGTGCGGTTTTTTGTGTTTGGGCGTGTGGAGGAGACCCTGCAGATTGCTGTGGTGCACGATATTGTATGGTATTATTTTTGGATGTGTTCTAGGGGTGGAAAAGTGCGGGCGGCAAGGGCCCGAAAACGGCGTTTGCGTCAAGTCTTTTCCAATTCTTCTTTTAGCTTATGCATCACGTCTTTTCCCAATGCTTCTTGAAATGGATATATAGCTCGTTTTGACGGTAGTTACAATCAAACCAAATTTTCTTTCATTTTATTTCTATTTTTTGTATACCATGTAACCCCCCCCCCCCCCCTTATTCTATTGTGTTACTTTCTTTTTGTTGTTCTTCTGCATTCCCTGGACACACTAAAAAAATTTTTTAGTCGGGTGTGGATGATGGAAGCCTGCCATTTGTCACCAGTGACCATCTTTTTCTAATTATATCTAAACAGACTAGGATCATATCAGTAACCGACTACATTTTGACAAAATAAAGTCATAAATATGCCAACTCTTCTTGGTCAGAGCCAGAGACTTTGCAAGCTATGTAAAAAGAGAAAGGGAAGAAGGGATGGTAGAATCAAACCATTTCAGGAAAGCCAAATGGACAGATGCATTGTAGAGGTTAGACCTTCAGCAGGCTGCTGGCTTTCCATGTCACTGTCACTGTCCACACAGCCTCTGTATACCGGGGATCCTCCCATCCACCACACACCAGTCCCTGTCAAAAGATGTCACCTGCCCCCCCATACCCTTCACTACAATCTTCTCCACAGGGGGCCCCCTGACCCTGGTCCTTACTCTGGTCAAGGACAGTGAAAGGTTTGAACACAGTATCCACTTGATCACGGGGACCCTTACGCCCTACACTGACACACAATGGTTGCGAACAGTACAAAGCCAGGGTCAGTAATCACCTCACACTCCCTACCATCTCTAGAGGTGTGGGTAGCAGACGACATTTTGACAGGTCCTCCAGCTGTTTCCACCAGTAATGGGGGCTGAGGTGTGGCTGTTATCCAGGCGCCTGGACCGTGATTGTTCTCACTTCTGTAGGAGATAGGAATGGCTTGAGGTGTCGGGGACTCGGGCCTGTGTCTGTGTTGGTAGGGGTGTGGTTTGTCAGAGGTGGTAAACTCATTGAATTAGGGGCAGTGGCTACGCTGCTCGCTGTACAGCACCTACTACTAGCCTAGGTCTAGGCTACTTCATTAACCGCAAGGTTTGGAGAGGATAGGTGTGGGGTAGGGTGGTGTCGAGGGATGTGTGATCTGGACCTTGTGTACACAGTGAAATACGACACCGAGTGATATCGAGTGATATCGAGTGATATCGAGTTATTGGCGTCGATTACTTGCATTGAGTGACTAACAGAAAAAAAAACTTGTCTTTGCTTTTTTGGTTCCTCACTATACAATGTCAGGTTCATTACATGGTGGGATTTTGTGTATGCGACTACCCGCTATTAAGGTAGTTAGTTACATTCCCACTTCGAAGATGATGAGTATGACACATCACACCAATGTGTATGCGTTTTTTTTCGTTGTTTGTTTGTTTGTTTTGCTTTTTGTCTTCTGTTCCTACCGGCAAGATATGGCCTACTGTTTCAAAAGGCGGAAGGGATAACGTGTGTGTAGAAAGCCAGAAGTGAAAAAAAAAGTTCCCCCAAAAAATTAAAAGAAAGAGAGCGAGAAGTCCGCATTCGTCCGGTCCGTTTGAAGTCGGACTTTTCTTCCCTTTCACTTGACCTTGAGTGGTAATCTATGGTGGCAGTCTTTTGGAGGGGACAATAAACCGAGGTCACATTCGTTGTCCTTGGCAAAGATTCTGTAGAGAAAGCAAAAAACTCGCTGTGATAGGGAAACAAAATACACATGCAGATAGGAAAGGAAAAAAAAGGATGGCGCTACTCTTGCGGCGACGTGATCTCCCTGAGGAGAGTAGCCCGAATTTCACACAGACGAATCTTCTGTGGTGTACGAACAGAAATACAAGATATATAAATCGTACTGCCGCTCTGCATTGCTTTGTACTGTTTTGTATCGTGTGATAAAGCACTGTGTTGCATTGCCACAATATTGTATTGTGTGATTGTAATGTGTGGTATATTATCATCATCATTATTACTATTGCTATTGCTCTTGCTGCTCTTGTTATGGTTAGTTTTATTTTTTTTTTACATCTACTTTGATTTTTCGCACGCACGCACGCACGCACACACACACACACACACACACACACACACACACACACACACACACACACACACACACACACACACGTGCGCGCGCGCATCCTTCGGCTGAGACTTTAATCCGAGGCCCCGTGTGCGAACGCACGCAGAACATCTTGGGCACATGTTAAAACCTGTTCCACTTTTCGTAAGAGTAGGCCATCGTGTGCCGGTGGGAATAGATGACATTTATAAAATCGCATACTCACGGGGACTGGATGTAAAAAAGCACAAGAGTGCTTATCCCATTAACTTCGATATAAAGAATAAAAGAAAAAAAAAACACGCACGCACGAACACACGCACGCACGCACGCACGCACGCCCGCGCGCGCGCGCGCGCGCGCGCGCACACACACACACACACACACACACACACACACACACACACACACACACACACACACACACACACACCCACGAGGTCTTGACGGTAAAATCACAAAATCGCCCATACCTCCAACAGTGAAGGACCAGGCTATGGCGAATCGGGGAATAATCAACACACGTGCACAGCATCAAGTGCATCAACTTGATGATCAACAGCAGCCCTTTCCTCCCCCTCCTTCCACTCCCCACTCCCCTCTCTCATCGCCTTCCCAGTGGTTCTTGTGTGTGTGTGTGTGTGTGTTGGGGGGGGGGGGGGTTGTCTCAGAGCAGCTGTTCAACAGCTGGAGATCACACAACACACACACACACACACACACACACACACACACACACACACACACACAACACACACACACACACACACATGTAAGTTTAACATGGTGCAATAAATTACGCACGCACACACACATGTAAGTTTACCAGGGTGCAATAAATTGCCTCTGAACAGCAGGGCCCACCCAAAGCAACAAATAAAAGACCCCCTCTGAAAAAAAGAAAGAAAAAAAGACCCCCTCTGCAAACAAGGTGACAAACAAGGTTTTGAAGATCTGTATCATTTCATGTTGATCTCTCCCAAACAAGTTACTCTAACAATTACTATCGTTTCCCCATCAGAATTCAAGT
>CM060321.1:47131673-47229173 GCA_030674155.1 Stramonita haemastoma | reverse complement strand
ATGGTAGTAGTTTTGACCTGGCTTTAAAATACAGCCTTGGAACACACATGCAAACACAAACAACCAACAAAAGCAAACAAGCAATACAAACAACCCTCCTCCCAATAAACAAAAATACCCCCATCTCCCCTCTCTCTCTCTCTCTCTCTCTCTCTCTCTCTCTCTCTCTCTCTCTCTCTCTCTCTCTTTCACACACACACACACACACACACACACACACACACACACACACACACACACACACACACACGACGCCGCACACATCCCTAAAAAGGAATAACAACAAAAGAAACCAAACCAGTAAACCTCCCCCCCAAAAAAAAAAGAAACAAACAAACAGCAAACAAAACAAGTCCCCCCCAAAAAAAAACCACACACCAAAAAACCCCATAAAACAACTCTCCCAACCACCACTACCAACATCACTACACCAAAGAGGGGGGGGGGGGGAAGCCACTGTGGAAGCAAGCAAGCAAACACACATCACACCCTTTTCTATATAAAAACAAAACAAAGGCAAAAACAGAGAATAAAAAGAATAAATGTCTGAACCCCCCACCCCCCCACTTTCCTAGAGGAAAGCTCCAAGCTTTATTAATGGTGAGATTTTGCATATGCCACCCTTTTTGCTTACCATAAAGGTAGCTGCATTTTGACTTCAAGTATGTATGCCGGTATGTTCATGTTTCCGTAATTCAGTAAACCCTGACATAAATTTCGGGATCTTTCATGCACAGATTTGTTCTTCTACATGTGTAAACCTATACCCGAAGAGAATTAAGGCACTAGCAGGTCTGCACTTGAGGAATATGGCTCTACACAGTAATCTGCCTTAAACAATCTATACAGTGAAAACTTATCACTTAATTACCGGGGACAGTCCCAGTCTTGCCACCTGCCATCTATGAGGTGTGGTCTGAAACACATTAGACAGGATTTTACACATTCAGCACCCTTGTTTTGCCATACCTAATAGAACTCTTTGTTAAATAGACAATTACCTATGCAAGTTTTAAAAAAAAAAAACATTTTTATTTAGTTTTATCATGTTGTACATTGTTGCATATCTGAAATGCAGTTTTTCACATACATATAAAAAAAAAGCAAGCAAAATATTCACATAGAAGATAATGAAATACAATAAAGTATAAGAGTATTAGGAGAAACAGAGGAAGACACCCCCCCCCCCCAAACCCCCCCCCCCCCCACACACACACACAACACACAAAACAACAAACAAAAAACAAAAAAACCCACACACAACACATACACAAATATGTTAAAGTTACAGAAAAAAGGAGAAGAGATAGCTAAAGGAAAGATAGCAAAGGAAACATATAATAAGAAGCAGACAGACAAAACGACAGAGGTCACAATATAGATAGTATGATTACCTATGTAAGTAACCCATCTTTTTGATTCAGGTTATATAAAACTTTATAAACTTGTGCAGATATCCCATCTGCAGCAGCTTTGGCCAATATCTTATACATTTCACATACCAGACTTTTATATATATATATTATATATATATATAATATATATATATATATATATATATATATATATATATATATATACAGGGTTCGCGATAACCGGTAATTGTTGGTAAAATACCGATTGTAAACAGGGAATACGAAAAATTTCCAAGTAGCCGGTATGCAGTTACCGATTCTGTTTGCCTGTGACCGATTAGATTTCCGTCTCAAAAAAAGTCTGAAATGACATTTTCTGACAGTGTGTCATGCCCCTGTACTGTGCTTACGCACCTACCCCTTCCTACCACCACCCCTTCCCACGAACATCTTTGGCGCCAGCCTCATTAGCCTAGCACGCAAAACAGCAAGCTTTACTGTGAAAGAATAGAGCGAGGCTAAGCATAGAAACAAGAAAGAAGAATACAAGTCTCACGAATGATGCCATGCAAAACAATGACTAGCACACATATACTTACTCGGGCACACACACCACTAACATACACTTATGCAGAAAGGCACTCTAATATCTGCAGGTCAACCCTCAAGGGCACACCTGCCCAAAAACCCACGCATGCACTCACATAAGCATAAAAAAATACAATAAGTGCACCACAAAAACAATACAATACAATCCAAAGAACCAATATTCATATGAGAATACCAAAGTTTTCACATGACGGATGTATTGCACAATTATAGTTTGAACTCCTTCCCATTAATTTTAAGTGCATAGGCACACACATGTACACCCAAGAGAGCAGGGACACTACTCACTCACACACACACACACACACACACACACACACACACACACACACACACACACACACACACACACACACACACACACACACACATAAGCCTTTTTAGTCTATACCTACAGGAGAACGAAATTGTCTATAGCATAAAACAATTTGCACTAATATCACTTATGAAAAAATATCAAATTAGTGGTTTTAATGCTTGCAGATATGGGTGTGTGAAAAATACTCACAACAAAAATCCTAACACAATGGATGGCACAGAACGAAAAAAGAAATAGTATTCAGAATACATTAGGAGAACAAAACACCCCACAAAAAACAAAACAAAACAAAAAACCCAAAACAAAAAACAAAAACAAAAAAATAAACAAAACAAACAAAAAAAACAAAACAGCATGATGTTTAGATGACTGACAATTAATGTGTTCTGGTTCTCTCTCTCTCTCTCTCTCTCTCTCTCCTCTCTCTCTCTCTCTCTCTCTCTCTCTCTCTCTCTCCCAGCATATCCCGTACAAGGCTTAAAGGGATCGAGAAGCACACATATACACTTACATGCACACACACACACTAACATACACTTATGCAGAAAGGCACTCTAATGTCTGCAGGTCAACCCTCAAGGGCACACCTGCCCAGAAACCCACCATGCACTCACATAAGCATAAAAAAAATACAATAAGTGCACCACAAAAACAATACAATACAATCCAAAGAACCAATATTCATATGAAATTACCAAAGTTCTCACATGACGGATGTATTGCACAATTATAGTTTGAACTCCTTCCCATTAATTTTAAGTGCAAACACACACACACACTGCACCCAAGAGAGCAGGGACACTCACTCACTCACAAAAACACACACACTCACTCACACCACACCACACCACACACACACAACACCACACAACAAGCCTTCATAGTCTATACCTACAGGGGAACGAAATTGTCTATAGCATAAAACAATTTGCACTAGTATCACTTATGAAAAATATCAAATTAGTATCCTAACACATTGGATGGCACAAAAAAGAAAAAAGAAAGAGTATTCACAATACATTAGGAGAACAAAACACCACACACACACACACACACACACACACACACACACACACACACACACACACACACACACACACACACACACACACAACAACAACAACAACAACAACAACAAAAAAACCAAACAAACCCAAAACAACAACAACAAAAAATCAACAGCATGATGTTTAGATGACTGACAATTAATGTGTTCTCTCTCTCTCTCTCTTCTCTCTCTCTCTCTCTCTCTCTCTCTCTCTCTCTCTCTCTCTCTCTCTCTCTCTCTCAGCATATCCGGTACAATGTTAAGGCATCGAGAAGCACACATATACTTACACGTACAGGATGAGACTATAAACAGAGACCCTAAACCGAGACCTGTGTGTGCCAATGCATGCAGAACATCTTGTGCACACTTAAAATCCCCGTTCCACCTTTCGGAAGAGCAGGCCATGGTGTGCGGGTAGGAGCAGATGACAAAATTATATTTTAAAAAACAGCATGCACACAGGTGTCTGTTTAGACACCATCCCTGAAGGGAAAAAAAAACAATGGGTAGGCACTACACTTGCAGAGAAATCTGCTGTGACATTACTAGCAGTATTGCATAAATGAAACACCTCTAAAATTGTTTACCTTGTTGACATTTTTTGTGTATAAAGTGGCAGTGATTGATTTTATCCAATCCTCAGGATAATTGGTCTTTTCAAAAAGAGTGTTAAATAGTTTCACAAAAAAGTTTATATCTCTACAAGAGAGAATGAATGAATGAATAATCTTTATTTTTCAAGGGTTACAGAGTAGGTATTACTTTTTTTCATCCGGCCCTTGCCCTGATCAGGGAATAAATTTTCTGGAAACAAATTTCTAGAAATGGAGTTCAAGGCTTTTTCAAGTCTATAAACGCAACATAATAATTTTCGATTATTTATAAGTTTTATACATTGCTTCTGTATGGCAGTTACAGTGAAGTCCGATGTAGTGAATGACCCATATAGTGATAGTCTGGCTGTAGTAATAGAATTTCTGGGTTCTGGTCCCAGTTGTTCATGTTCTTTGTTAACTTAGTCCAGTTGTAGTGATATTTTTCAGTCCGGATATAGTGATAGCCCGCTTTTAGTGATACTATTTTCAAGTGGGGAGCTAAAGTCCGGCTGTAGTGATAAAGTTCGAGAGTAATCTCTCTTTACCAAAATGGCGAACAAAAGCCAGCCAGCACTGCGCTTACTCTGAAAATTGATCTCTTGAAAGACATTGAAAGAAAACAAAGTACACAGACCGAAATTGCAAAGAAGTACAAGGTTGCACAGTCAACAGTATGTGCTAGGTTAACACAGGACATTTGCAAGCCTGACAAAGACGACAGAAGAAACGTCACAAAACTAAATCAATAGTGGTTCCAAAATCACATTGTTACTGCCTTGAGGCTAGTTTACCAAATGTGCCGCTGCATGTAGCAATAAAAGCTTTGAAGATATCACTACAACTAAAGGGATTGGCCCGATGTAGTAATAAAACCTACAAAAATAGAACTATAACCCCACATCCGGATGTAGTGATAAAACCTACAAAAATATCACTATAACCTGACGACGGATGTAGTGATACCCCCCAAATATCACTATAACTGGACCTCCTGGTGTAATGATAGTCCCGATGTAGTGATAAAAAATTTGGTCCCGAGGGCTATCACTACATCCGGACTTCACTGTATTACAGTAAACATGATCAACAGGGGCATAATTGTTCTTAACTTCTGTCTGGAGTTCACTTGTGATATTAGCTAAATCAATCCATTGTGAAAAGGGCTTGAGAGAGAGAGAGAGGCTACACAAGTGAAGGGGGTGGAGCCAAAGGTAGATATTATATAGATCATTGAGAGAGAGAGCTCTGAACTCTGGAAGAAGTTATTAATAAAATTAAAAGGCCGTTGGCCCATACAGGAAGAGGGTTGCTGATCAATGCAGTGAATAATAAGAATTACAAGGTGAGGTACAGCAGTGACAAACAAATGCAAACCAATCCACAGGGAGAGTAGGCCATTGTGTGCCAATGGGAACTGATGACAAAATTTATGAAACTGCATACATACACACAGGCACTTGATGTGAAAAAGCACATGAGTGCTTATTCCATTATTCTCAAAATAATTAGGGGGGGGGGGGGGAGAGAGACAACAGAGAGAGAGAGAAGAGAGAGAGAGGAGAGAGAGAGAGAGAGAGAGAGAGAGAGAGAGAGAGAGAGAGAGAGAGAGAGAGAGAGAGAGAACATAGCCAAAGACAGGTATTTCTGTAGATTTATACTTTAGTAGCCTTATGTGCATCAGCTTGCATATGTCAGCAAGAGAGTAGCAACCATATGTATGTAAGCTGTTGCACACATTCTAATGCTCATTTATTTCACATTAAAATGCATCTTTAAATACCAGCAAAGCGTCTTGATGAACGACGACAGTAGATGAACTGAAATAGGCCCTAAACTTCATGGCTTCTAGGGACTAGAAAGCAAAAAGTCCGGGTCGGAGTGTGCGGGGTTCGTACCCCGTTTGGACCCAAAACTTTTTCCCCATCCATTAGACCCTGAGTGGTGGTCTGGGCGCTAGTCTTTCGGATGAGACGATAAACCGAGGTCCTGTGTGTTACACATCACTATATAGCGCACGTAAAAGAACCCACGGCAACAAGGGGGTTGTCCCTGGCAAAATTTTATAGAAAGAAGCCACTCTGATAGGGAAACAAATACCCTTGCATGCAGGAAAAAGAAAAAAAATGGGTAGGCGCTGCACATGTGGCGACACGCTCTCCCCGGGGAGAGCAGCCCGAATTTCACGCAGAGAAATCTGCCGTGACATAAAGTGGTACAAAATACAAAAAAACAACAACCAGCCTATCATGTTTTCCTGGTAGACTTGGAAAAATAACAAAATGGACACTGTAGGCCTATCGATATATTTATATTGAAAGGCTGACGATTGACAGGCTTTTATATTTATCTGCTGATTCGACACATCGATGATATCATTCGAAAAATTCTTTTTTCAATTTTTTTTAATTTTTTAAATACAACAGCTGTTTGTCGAATGAATTCTTCCGCGTGCACTTTCATTTGCTGACAAAAATAGACTGTTTATCACGTGGACTACTAGCATAACAATCCTATTGGTTAAAAGGAACCCCGCTACTTTCAGAAGCTTTGTGAACAAGTTGAACTCATCAGCGGCGAAGCTAGGCTAGAGAGCTTTTGTACAGTCTAAATTTATAGCAGGAAAAATTGTCCCAAAGACGTCTTTACATGTGCAAGAGGAACACTCAATAACTGTTTTCTTTTTGCAATGGCCAACATACCAGGTCGCGATTTTGGCATCGGAAGAGCAGCACAAAAAGAAAATCAAGCGCGTCGTTTGCCCGTTGCTAATAAAGCCAGGGAAGCCAGGGAAACCAGGGCCCCAAAACGAACGGTTCTTGGTAGCATCACAAATGTTCGCGTTCAGCCTTCTAGGGCAGCAAAAGTAAGTAAATTTATTTTATTTTATTTTAATAGAACCAGCTGTCTAGTGCAAGCTTGCATTTTTAAACTAGTGCGCAAAAGATGCGCTTCATATGTTATTACAGATTGACGATAAGGCCTAATTTTTCAGAAAATAACGGACATGCCATGGTATATCATCTCTTTATAAATGTGGCAGTAGGGGTTAAAGATCATCGCCACATTCTCTCTGATTAGTTTGCCCTCTCTCTGTGTGCATTGTGTGTTTTAAAAGTTAACACTGGTCCAGCAGAAATTGGAGAGACGAGGTCGGGTTGAGGTCAGATAAGGAAAACGGTAGGCCTACCTAAAACCGAGGCAAGGGGAAGGAAATCATAGTTTACTCAGATGTTGGGTTAGGCCTAATACGCTTTCAGTCTTTGTGTGGTTTTGTTTTGAGAGGCTTCATATGTTTTGTTTATACATTTATTTTCTTTGCCCTTTGTGTTATATAGAGCTGAGAGTAAAACTATAGGGGCAAGATTCAATTAAATGTCAGATGGGACTTAAAAGGGGAGCTAAGTTGTGACCGTGATTTTGGGTCTCGCGAGGTCACATCCTAAAAACAAAAAGTTGGGGAAGGAATTCTAACTTAAGTAGGCCATAAACGATCGTTGGAGAGAGTAGAGCTCAGTACTTTTTTTTCACGTCTGAGTTTGGGTAGTGGCTTTGACAGAAGATATTGCGCAAAAGATTAGTAAGCGTCTGGAAATCGATCGTGAATTTTATGCCTGCATCAGTGTTCCATGGACCAATGGTATTCGTATTTATACCTGTTCAAAGAGAAAGCCGCCGCTGTAGTCTAGTGGTTAGGGTGTTGGACTCGTAATCTAAAGGTTGCGGGTTCGATCCCAGCTTTCGGCTATGGCGTTGTGCCCTTGGAAAAAGCACTTTACGGCTATTTTCTCACCCCACCCAGGTGTAAAAGGGGTACCAACCTTGTGTTGGGGGTTAACCCTGTGATAGACTGGCGTCCTATCCAGGGGGGAGTCTCTGACTCTGTCGCTTAACGCCACAGAAACCGGGATAAGCACCGGCCTGATGAACCTTAGGCTCGGGACAGACTTTAAAACTTTAATATGGAGAACGCTACAGAAGCAGACACTTAAAAAAAAAAATTCACGACGCCCCCCCCCCCTCTTTTTTCTGCTGTCAAGACTAATAGTAATACATTTCACTGGATGTTGTGATGGTCCACAAAGTTGCAGTGCTTTTTGATTATTGAATTTATTTTAAAAGCATGCACATCACATTTTTAAGTCTTAATGGTCAGCAAAATTTACATGCATGTTAACCATAGCAATTAACTGCAGACAGAAATAACCACAGTATGAAACCAAAAATTGGCAATTAAAAAGTTGTCTCTAAAGCAGCAAAATATGACTGAGGGATGATAAATAACCTTTGAGTGATAGGAAAGGATAAACTGTAAAAATCAAGGTTAATGTTGACCAAAAACAGCTTTATCAGGCTGAAGTGATTCGCAGGAACCAGTCTGCTTAATTGCTTAAAATTGTACCAAAAACATGTGATTTGACTACTAAAGTAGAAAACTTGTAATACAAAATACTTTTAAATAGTAGTAGTTCCCCCCATGGGGATGCTTGGGGCCTGTTAGTATGAATCATTCCCACCTGAAAAATTTTCTAGGAATTCCTTTTCCAATCTTTGTTTCTACCTTGTTCCTTTTCTTCATGTGACCTTTCTATTTTCTGCCTTGTTGGTCCAGTCTGGCCTTTTTTCCAGAGATTTACATATATAATATATATATTATATATATATATATATATATATATATATTATATATATATAATTTTATAAAACAGTAATCTCCCATGCCAAAATTATATGCACTGGGCCTGACTTGTTAGGTGCTTAACGGCAGCGTGATGTTTCTTGTGTATTTTTGCTCATATGACAGAGTTTCTATCAGAGTGTTTGAGGAAGAAAAACTAGTTGTAGTTGGCTCCTATCTTGGACCCTGCAAATACCCAGCAGTCCGCCAGCTATTGTGATTTTCTGCTGAGTTTATGTCAATGCCTTTCATGTCATGGTTTCCCACATTCTTGAAGTGCAGTCCTGGACAGTGTCTTGCAGTCAGTTCACCATATAGGATGTCCTTGGCAATGCGGCCGTCTGTCACATAGTGCACATGACCAATCCCATCGGAGAGTGTTGACACAGCAAAATGTGCATGCTGACTGTCTGCTTGTTCAAGTACAGGTGTGTTGGTGACTTTGTCCTCCCAAGTAATCCTGAGAATTCAACACGATGGAGATGGATTATATATATATATATATGTTAATTTTTTGTCATCCATGTTTCTTTGCCCGAGAGCAGAGACTTACTGAGAACACACCTTTGGTACATATATATAATTATATACTTTTACTTTGGTATTCAGGGTGAAACTGTTGTCCCATACTTTATTGCCAAGTTTTGGCATCAGTGTGGCAGGTTTGGCAATGCATACATGTGATGATTTACTTGTCAAGAGGTGAATCAGTGTTTGTTGCTTTTTTTCTCTGTGCACAGACTGATGGGCGACAAGATGAAAATGCAGGAATTTCCCAAAAAGTGTTCAGCGGAAAGCCGAGAAACCAACCTTTCAGCATCTATGTGGATCAGGAGACGCCCCTGTTGGCTCACACCAGGTCCCAACATGTGCGCTGTGATGAAGATGACATTGAGAATAATGCACCTACATTGGATGAAGCTGTTGCCCGTCTTCCTGACATACCTCCATCATCAACCGTTTCAGCAGGAGCAGGTATGAAATGTTTCACCTACAGGGGTGCTAGTCATTTGATGCTCTGAGAATCCTACTTTACCAAAACTATTTTTGATGGCATTACAGTTTACCAAAGTTTAGTTATGAGGCAATTTAAGCTGTAGGGTTTTCTTTTTTTTTTTGGTCAGTGTCTGAAGGAAATGTTATCAGTGTTCTTGTATTATCAAGAACTGATGGGTTTGATTTCCTATTTTAACTAACTAGCTCTGGCTGTAATTGCACACATGCACATGTGTATGCGTACTGATGGTTGACATGTGCATATGCTGCTTGTGTGCGTGTGTACATGGGTAAGGGGAAAGAGTACATCAAATCATTTCAGAAGTCAGGTAGGTTGGGATTATATGGATGGGTGGATTAGTGATCTAGAGGTAACACACCTGACTAGAAAGCGAAAAGTCTGGGCGGAGTGTGCGGTGGTTCGAATCCCCTTTGGGCCCAAAACTTCCCCCATCTATTAGACCAGGAGTGGTGGTCTGGGTGCTAGTCTCAGATGAGACGATAAACCGAGGTCCCGTGTGTTGCACATCATTATTAAGTGCATGTAAACAAAAACCCATGGCAACAAGGTTGTCCCTGGCAAAATTCTGTAGAAAAAAAGCCACTCTGATAGGGAAACATACAGTTGCAGACAGGGAAAAAAAAAAAAGGGTAGGTGCTGCACTTGTGGCGACACGCTCTCCCCGAGGAGAGCAGCCCGGATTTCATGCAGAGAAATCTGCTGTGACATAAATAAAATAAATATAAAAAAAAAATATAACCTAGTTTCAGTGGAATTATCCTTAGTTCACATAGTCATACATGGGGCTGTAAACTGATAAGATATTATTAGCATTTTTTGAGTGAGACAGACAAGAGAAAAAGATGGAATTTTTCATTTGTATACACATTTTCTTCATGACTTTGGGAAGTTTCTTTGTGTGTTGTTGTTTTGGTTCGCTTTTTATTTTTTTATTTTTTATTAGCTGTCTAGAACAGAAGGAATTACAGTATGTAAAAATGTTCTTGTAACAAATGTGGATGTTTTTGATTTATTAAAAAAAATACTATATATTTTTTTTTGTTTTGATGAAAGTTTTTTTTGTTTTTTTTTGTCCAGCTTTGTCAACAAACATGGCTACTACTTTTGAGTGCTTGATCTCTTGTTGTGTAAACAGTTCTGTAGTAGATACAGATATGCTGGCTTTTTTTTTTTTTTTTTTTTTAACTTTCCAGATTTAAACTTTAGGGGCACTCAAGTCTTAATTTAATAGGTTGCACAGAAAATGTGTAAGATAAAATGGCTATCGGAAACCTGTGAACTTTTAATTTTCAGATCAGGAGCAAGTCAGGTTTCAAATATAAACAAGGTAGTAACTAAGTATACAGAGCATAGAATTCTCTGCGTTTCCGCGGATTTCTGATTTTTAAAAATAGATTTCCGCGGAAAAAAAACTTTCCTCAGAAAAAAAATCTGGGGAAAACACGAAACTGGATGAAATTCTCAAATGGTGCAAGTGTCGTCAAAGGGTTCAGTTCTCACTCACTAGACTTGGTAGCTAAAGCCGATCGAGGGCTAGCCTATGTGCAAAATTTCAAAATGGCTAGCAAATGCGGGAGAACGAATGTCGATCGGACTCGTGCTTATGACTACAGAGAATGCAAAAATGCATGGAAATGGGAGTGGGTAGATGGTGAAGTCGAGGTTGGGGATCGAAATGTGCGGATTGGCAAGCACATTCGCAAACTGGATGCTGCAGGCAAAGCGTTTTGCGAAGCTTGCCAGTGTGACATTCTCTTTGCTAGCCGGGGCCACAGAGCGCCTGAAGACCATTAGCAAATGTTAAAACACAAGAAGGTGATCTACTCCATCCGTGGGAATACAACTCTTGCAGACTGACACAGAGAAAAATACTGCTGTGGACAACACTCAGGACATCCAAGCAGGGAAAAAAACATTATCCAGCTTCTTCAGAAATTGAGAAACAGAATAAGTGTACATAAACAGGCAGACATGGGATATCACTACATACATACATCCCCTTTTTTTAATTCTGCAATTAGTAGCTGTATGTTTATGTCATTTCTCTCACCAACTGATTTTGTCTGTCTGTCTGTCTCTTTCTCTTAAACCGAGGCCCCCGTGTGCGAACGCACACAGAACATCTTGCGCACATGCTACATCCTGTTCCGCTTTTTGTAAGAGTAGGCCATCGTGTGCCGGTGGGAACAGATGACATTTGCAAAACTGCATACACGGGGACCGGATGTAAAAAAGCACAAGAGTGCTTATTCCATTATCCTCGATATAATTATAAAAGAATAAATCAAATCAATATCTCTCTCTCTCTCTCTCTCTCTCTCTCTCTCTCTCTCTCTCTCTCTCTCTCTCTCTCTCTCTCTCTCTCTCTCTCTCTCTCTCTCTCCATGTTTTCCATTAACCATCATGATTCATAGTCGAACACACAAACTTATGTTACAGCTACCCAGAAGGGATCTTTTTAAAACAAGTTTGACGTACTCTGGTGGTTCTTTATGGAAGGTCTAAAAGTCCGAGTCTCTCTCTCTCTCTCTCTCTCTCTCTCTCTCTCTCTCTCTCTCTCTCTCTCTCTCTCTCTCTCTCTCTCTCTCTCTCTCTCTCTCTCTCTCTCTCTCTCTCTCTCTCTCTCTCTCTCTCTCACTCACACACACACACACACACACACACACACACACACACACACACACACACACACACACACACACACACACTACTTAATTGACTTTCCTCGGCCTATTTTACAGGTTTTGTTATGTGTTGATTCAAAATCGGTGTTACAATCTCTTAAAAACTCTGGGTCTAATATTAAACAAGATCTTATAACTGAAATAAATCATCTTATACACTTTCTCATTTTAAGAGGCACTAGTATCACCTTTTTACTGGTACCATCTCATTGCAATATTTTTTATAATGAAAAGGTTGACAGAGCAGCTAAAAATGCAGCAGCTCATTCAGACTCTGCTGCTATCTTGAATGTACCAATGTCAGTTCATGAGAATTATAACCTGTTGGAAAGTGCTTGCTGGAAACATGTGAGGAAAAAACAAGAAGATGCGGGGTATTCCTATGGTACCTCTTCTATTTTTTAATTAAATTTGTCTTCTCGTTACGGGTTAGATATATCCCGCCAAAGGCCAGTACTCAGTCTTATTAATAGATTGAAGTTAAATGCTTTCCACACAAAATATTCCAGAAATGTGCATTGTGTGTGTGGTGGGGCAATCTCAAACTTTCATATTCTTTTGGAATGTCAAGTGTTAAAAATGTACCTTCCCACCATACGTGAGAAATCTTTGCAGAAAATGTTGAATAATTGCAAATTGCTCTGTGAAATTGCTATGCTGTTGAAAGAGAGCTGTGTTAGTAATTTGTTATAGTGCAAGTAAATATGTCATTTACCATGGTATAGTTCTCGACATTGTTTTTCTCTGCTGTTCTTTTCACATGGAATGTATTATGTATGTGTTTATATATATATATATATATATATATATATATATATATATATATATATATATGAGTCATTCTTTGCTTTTGGTCACTAAAAGAGGTCCTAAGACCTCAAATTTCAAAATCATTGGATGGATTCTAAAGTGGGCAATTTAAGTACATCAAGGAAAGGAGAATTAACTGCAGAGGAAATAAAATTTATGGCATTACCCGCTTTTCTGTTATTTCTCATGGAAAGTGATGGGTGTCAAAATGTAACCGGTGTTACACTGCGACACCAATTAATCCATAATGTCTCTGATTTTAATGAAATGACAGTATACATGGGCTTACCTGTTAATAATACATGTTAGTAGTAGTGACAAGCAAGATTGACCATCTTGGAGGTTTATGTGCATTTTCAGCTAATGAAGATTTTTGCGACACCGTAACACAGTTACACCTTAACTAAAACAGTTTTTTAAAAAGAGTTGTAAAATAGAATATTTACTATTGTCATGTTGTATATTTGTTTCCTAGCTTTTTAAGTAAAATGCACTGTACTAAAAGTACTGAGAACAATTTTGCAGTAAATAAATCAAAATAAACTTAAAACATAACTGTGTTACACAAGACACGAACACAGAAACAAAAGCCAGAACATCAAGGAAACATTGATAATTTTATTGAAACAGTTAACTTGTCTCATTCTTTTGCTCACAAAGGCTTTCAATTCATTCAAGCACCTCCAATCTAAGTTTCAATCTTTAATTCAACTTTTAGAAGGGTTTTTTTTTTTTTTAAATTCTAAAATAAACAATCTGATGCACTGCGTTTCACGCTACACTACGAAGCACCAGTAGTTTGTGTCAGTAGCTCAGCACTGCTGAGATCGTTTTTCTCACTCATTTCATGTTTCATATTCATAAAACAGACGTTACTCTCAAGTAACAAATAACAAAACAAAAAAAATCCATTGCATCATGAAAAAAATAGTATGATCAATCAACAAACCGAACCTGCGTTACGCGTGACACTGCACAGAATCAAAGTTTTTTCAAACTTGTGGACAAATCTTCCTTCAATTCACATCATAAAGTGAATATAAGTTATTTACTTATAAAGAAACATTATTCATGCTGGTAATTGCTATTAAGTTGGATTACATGCTGATTTTACTAGAAAGTTGACAATTGACCTCCGACCTGTAACTGCGTTACGTCATGAAAATGAGTGTGACACCATACAAACTTGTACATCATTCTCGCTTCCTTTCGGGAATTTCTGCTTGAAATGTCCTGAGTCCATGCTGTCTGGTGGATGAATTTAGCAGACATTTACTGGTGATTGTTGCTGGTGTCATTTGCCCAGTACGGGATTTTGAAAATTAAAGCATAACTGTGTTACGTTTCGACACGAAAACTTCAAAATCATATCAAAGATGTGTTTAAGCATTCTTACATTAATAAATGCCTTTATTCATCTCATTATGATGAACTTAAAGCATTTGTATGACCATCTTTAGCCAAGTGATCACTACGGCAAAGCAGACGATCCTAAGTTTTCGTCGGGCTCTGTTACGCGACTCGTAACGCAGTAACGGCTTACTTTGGACGTCTAAATATAAAAGCTGAAAAGTTAAATGCGATATTTTTGTGCAGGATAATGTTGAACAATGTATTCTTTTGTTAGTTATAAAGAAAATATAAAATTTATTTGCACTGAAGACTTGTAAACTGCTGATGTTGAACACTGCATCTGCCTGTCCCCTTTTCAGGTGCTATTTTTGGACTGTTTTTTCACATTCGATTGGAATTTCTCAAAAACAGGCCAAACATATACATATCCTTTGATACTGTAATTTCTTTAACCTTATTGGGATGTTTTTATTCACATTGCATTGAAAAGAAACAACTCTTATGAAAATAAAATCCATTTGTTGTAGATCACCCCCAATAGTGACCAAGAGCAAAGAATGACTCATATATATATATATATATATGCCTTTTTAATATGTTGTAGTTACGTTAGTTATACAGTTAATGTGTGAATTCAATTACTTCATTGTATTATGGTTATAGTTGTTAGACAGTTCCTTTTTTTCTGAATTGTTTGCCTTTTTGTGTCTAATATCACTTATTGTGAATAGACGTTAAATTGAAGAACACACACACACACACACACACACACACACACACACACACACACACACACACACACACACACACACACACACACACACACACACCTCCACATTGCTCAAAATGGAGCCTGGAGAGGCCTCCAAATTGCCTTTAAAATGCTAAAAATCGTTTTCGGCCAGGGGGCTTCGCCCCCCTGGACCCCCCAGCACGGCTTTGCCCCTGCACCCCACCAGGGCCTAAGCAGCCCCTGGACCCCAGCTTACTTTCCTCTTTTTTTTTTCTCTGCCAATTCTATGCTCTGAGTATAGGTTTCAAATATAACCAAGGTAGTGTAGGTAACTATAGGTTGCTATCACCTCCCCCAGTATGAAAAACAGTCCTTTGGGGAGCATTTTCTGCCCAAGATTTTCAAATCACTTTCTTCTGATTTTTTGGCACTTAGCAAAATTAACTAAAGTTAAAATCAACTTATGTTTCTGTGATGATTACAGATGCTGCTGGTTACCTAGACATGTCTGGAGTAGAGGAAGATGAGACAGAGGAAGACGAGATGGAAGAGAAGGAAGAAGACAAATATCCCAGTAAATATTGGGATTGGCCTGGGCTTAATAACGACCGTGAAGCTTTCATTGAGGAAGTACAAGTTTATGCCGAAGAAATTTACGAGTATATGAGGACTGAGGAGGTGAGTACTTCTCTTGTCTATTATGTAAAGAACTGACGTTTCACTACACCATAAAAAAAGTAAAGGTGTCCCATAACCTATGTGGTCGTAGGGGAGCAAGGCATTTGAGACCTCGGCATTTCCAGGGTCCAGCATTATTGAGGGTGACACCCATTTCCTCTCCCTTACTTCTTTACCTTCCCTGACCCTAAAGAGGGCAGGAACCCATTTACAGCTGGGTGAACTGAAACTGAATGAGGTGGCAGCCCTGGTATGGCTTTTGTGGTCAGCAGGGCTATAAACAATATGGTATGGTATGGTAGAAAGAAGAGAAAAAGACGGCCCCAAAGACAGCTCTGTAAAGACGGAACATCCTATCTGCAAATCCACAGGACATCAAAACTCTACCGCATCGATAACCTACTGGCAGATGTGTTTGATAATGGTGCCTCACTGGCTAAAAACGCGACTCAGTGAATTTTTGTGCTTCGTCTTCCAACACGATCTGTCACCCCTTCACTATACAAACCTATTCTGAGTATTCATAGCGCATACCATTGGAAAGAAGAAACTCTCCACTAACCGATTATATGAGAGAAACTCAGTGAAGTTTTTTAAAAATACAGTATAATGCGTTTAAAAATTCCCTACATTTTTCGGAAGTCGTAGAAATTTCCCTATTAATCGTACAAAAAAATCCAACACAGCGTTAAAAAGCTCGTTTTTTCAAGAACAAAAACCTCATTTCCGTTTATCGGTTATTTCCGTTAAATGACGTCTGATTCTCATTTGCATAAAGCACCCCCCTTTTCTAACTGACCAAAATGGCGGCCTTAGCGAGTCTACACATCGATGCTTCAGACTTGCGAACGTCGATAGAGATTTTCGATGTGTACAGCGCGTTTACACTCACATCTGAGAAGTAAATGCTGTGCTTTTATTTTGTACGTAGTTACTATTGAATCTCGATGATTTTAGATTTAAAAACTTATCGTTGATCGCAAGTTTATCCCGGACTGGGATCGCAGGGAGCGAAGAACTAGGTCATCGAGGGGTGCTCTCAGAATTTATGAGCTCACGTGAAATTTTTCATTATAACAATAAATGAGGGTAATGAGTCTGTTCAAAATAGTTTCTAGTAGTGTTTGTTTTTTTCTTAGGATCTGTACTTTGTTATATCGTGCCGAAATGTTCGACGAAACATTGTGAAAACAAATGCAAGAATAACTCTCGCCTCGATCTAATTTGTAATAGAGATTTGGCAGATTTTGTTTACCGTTTGTTGTGTCTGTGTGCATGTCAGACCGCATTTTTAACAGAAATAGTGATTTAACGATTAGACATCACTCCTGAATGCATCCATTTAAATTCATGCAAAACAAAACTTTTTTTTTAATCAGAGCATACAAGTGCTAATCAAATTGAGTAAAACTTTGTTCTCTCTGTTGGTTTCACATTTTAAGCAGTGCATGAACTTTCTTCACTTCTTTTTCATTAAGTTGTTTTGTTTCACCAAACATGTAGTTAGAAAGAAAAAAAACACAAGAAAAACTGAAAACTTTGTAATGATTTTATTGTGCACAAACAAGCCTATTCAATACTAATTTTTATCACACACACACACACACACACACACACACACACACACACACACACACACACACACACACACCCCAGTCACACACACACAAATACAATATATATACACACAACACATAACACACACACACACACACAACACACACACACACACACACACACACACACACACACACACACACACACACACAACACACACACACACACACACAAAGATTCACACCCACACACACACACACACACACACACACACACACACACACACACACACGATTCACACACACACACACACACACACACACACACACACACACACACGGATTCCTACGCCAAGATGGCGGATGATAACCTACAGGAATTCGTGTCTTAAAAAAGAAATGTTCAAAAGTTGATTTAAGACAAAATATGACTCGGTCCAAACGACAGGTTAGTCTACTTAAAAAATCTGAACCATCAAAAGAGAAAAGTGATAGAGGTGAAACATGTGAAAGCCCATCGTCTTCAAAATACAAAAAACCGAGCAATGGTCGTTTAACTAGATCCAGATCTACTGCTCTGACGGGTCCCAGCTCTGACTCAGCTGCTTCACTGTCTCTCCCACTGGAGCAACAACATGATGCGATCCTCGACTTGAAGAAGACCATCGATCGTCTGTGTGATCGCATCTATGCTCTGGAAGAGACAGTGGAGAGGTTGTCAAAGGACAACGCCCAGCGAGAAACTGTAAGTGTGGCCACGCAAACAGTCAAAGAAATAACACCATCAAGAACAACACTGTGCACCAAAAAATCATATGCAGAAGTGACAAAATCAACTCTTTCAAATAACATAAGAGGCTTACTTACAAGAGAGGCATGTAACAAGCCTAAAAATACCATATCAAAATCGACAGGCTTCTCAGCAAAGAATGATGCACATTGCTCTAAAACGCAAACTCGTGACGTCAAAGATTCAAATTCCAACTCTCTTCCCAAAGTTCTATTTCTACATGACTCAACTATGTCAAAGATCAATGCAAAACGCCTGGGTTATTCCTATGGTCTCAAAGTCACATCAAAGAGGGCCATTAAAATTGCTGATTGCAGAAGGGAAATCGAAAATATTTGTCCTGAAGACACAGTGGACTGCATTGTTCTGCATGCAGGAGTCCATGATGTAAAAGGGTCTGACCCATCCACTGCATCCAAAGACATGGTCTCGGTAGTCAACCAGATCAAAAGCAGACTCCCCAAAACAAAAGTAGTTATCAGCAGAATTGCTCCTGTGAAGAACAAAGATCTTGAGGGAAGGAGACAGCTCTTTAACGCCCTTTTATTTTCTGAGCTTTCTAACCAACAAGTGTCTATTCTCTCTCATGAAAATATGAGTGTATATAATAACAAAATCATGAAAGATGACATTCATCCATCAGATATAGGCACCAGCATCCTGGCGTGGAACCTGGGTCGACACGTTCATGTCTCTTCTGGGAGCGACCAAGGAGAAGGCTCGTCAGGAATCTTCATCGAGGAATGCCCAACAGCTTGGAGAAAGGGCCCAACCAGTGGTATGGAGATCCTGCAGGGTTTGCCAGATTTCCTCAGCCATTGTCATTTCATCATCGCCAGTGGAATTCTTTCTCCCATCCATATTCCTGGTGACTTTGTTCATTTATACCACAGCAAAATGTGTTGAATTTCACTATGTGTCATGAAGACTGTGTTTGACAATATTGTAATTTTTCAATGGAATTGTAGATCACTCCTTAAAAATTTACTTCACCTTGAAGCTCATCTCTCACATCATAATTATTCAGTTCTTGCATTGCAGTCTCTTAACGTAGATGCTAACAAGCTTCCCAAATTTAACAATTTTATTATCCACCATTGTTCACTTGTAGCAGTACAACCAAAAGAGTTCAAACAGCAGTGTACATTAGAGCAGATTTAAGTTACTCTCCTCTGTCTTTACCCCCTGTTCCAACATCTACAGATGAGTTTTTTGCAACAGCAGTCACTGTCAAAGTAAACAAACAGATTTAAATGTAGTATCTGTTTATTATCCTAAGGGTCCAAAAGCAGAAAATACAGACTGGATTAAACATATTGATCTGACAAGTAAAAAATGGATAGTGCTTGGAGATTTCAACGCACATGCTCCATTTTGGGAACCTAATTGTTGCAATGTGACCTGTAACAGATTAATAGAAAACATCGTTGACTCAAAGTTGATTCTCCTAAATGATGGTAGTATAACAAGATTACCCGATATTGCAAGCCATAAACCATCATCAATTGATTTATCATTAATATCGCCTGAATTAGGAGTTAATGCAGTCTGGCTCACCAATGATGATACATTAGGAAGCGACCATTTTCCTATAATACTACAGTTAAAAAAAATTATGTTTGAAAAAGAAGCCAATGTTGACGATGTAATCCCTAAATTTGTTTATAAATGTGCTAACTGGGACCTATTTCAATCCATATTATCTAACATAAACTGTAAATATCTTATAGATGAAACTATTGATTCGTCATATGACAAATTTTGCAAAGCTGTTTTACAGGCAGCAGAAAAATCTATTCCCAAATGCAAAAAGATGCAAGATTGGAAGTACATTGGCAATGTGTGGTGGAATAATGAATGTGAGGAAGCGGTATACTTAAAAAAATTAGCTTTTAAAAAATGGCTACAAGACAGATCGGAAGTAAACTTCATTAATATGAAGCAAGCTAAGAATCATAGTAACAGAGTTGTAGCTCTAGCCAAGAAAACTTATTTTTCAAATTTTTGTAGGGATGAAATATCTGAATCGAAAGATTTACACAAAGTGTGGAAAAAAGTTTAAAAAATGAAAAATGGAAACATTTTGCCTGTCTTTCCAATAAAACTCCATAATAATGAAATGCCTTCCTCCTTGGACAAGGCTGAAGCATTTGTAAAGTCTTTTTCAGATAACAACTCTTTGTCAAGTCTGAATCCAACTGACAAAGGCTTTAGAGAGACAGAAGAAAGAAAAGATGAATATAAAGATCCGGTTTCCAAACAAGAGTACTTTTTAAATTCTTCTATCACTTTTAAAGAATTTAACGAAGCGTTAGAATCATTCTCTTCAAATTACAGTGCTGTGGGCATTGATGGCATTTCATACCAATTATTACTGCACTTGCCTTTAAAATGGAAGGAATTACTTCATTCGTTTTACCAAAAATGTTGGTTAAATGGAACTCTCCCTACCCCCTGGAAGAGGTCAATTGTAATACCGGTTCCAAAAAAGGGCAAATCTAGATCTTGTATTAATAATTACAGACCAATAGCACTAACTTCACAAGTGGGAAAAGTTTTAGAAAAAATCGTCCAAAGACGCCTTTTGTATTTCTGTGAAAAGGAAAATATAATTCCAGTGAATCAGGCTGGTTTCAGAAAAGGTCGTTGTACAACAGATCATCTAGTGAAACTTACAAGTCATATTAAGTACCAGTTTGCACACAGAAAAAGCACACTTGCCACTTTCTTTGACATTAGTAAAGCGTATGATAGCGTATGGCATGCTAGATTATTATACAAACTGAAACTTATTGGAGTTAATGGTGAAATGTTTCAATGCTTTAAGAGTTTTCTATCAGAAAGATCGATGTGTGCAAGAGTTGGATCAGTGTATTCATCTTTCAAAAATATTGATATTGGTATTCCTCAGGGGTCAATAATAGCTCCTATATTGTTTTCTATTCTTATTCATGACCTTCCAAAAGTTCTGTCAAACAATATAAACCTAGCTCAATATGCTGATGACATTGCAATTTGGATGAATACAAGCATTAGGAAACATACGTCTAAAAGAATTATAAACCATATCAACAAAATTTATCAATTAGAAATAGATCAATTAATACTTATATGAAAGAAAATGGTCTTTCTCTTTCAGGAGAAAAAACTAAATTAATGCTATTTCTGAATGGTGAAAATCTCAATTGTTTACCAGCATTACACATAAATGGGGAAACCTTAAAATATTCTCAAAATGTTAAATTTCTGGGTGTTCATTTAAACCCCAAATTAAATTGGAGATTCCATATTGAGAGTCTAGTAAACAAAGCAAGGAAACGTTTAAACCTTCTCAAAATTATTACTGTTCAGCCATGGGGTCAGGACACAAAGACTCTCCTTCACTTAGCAACTAGTCTAGTCAGATCAACATTGGTTTATGGGCAGGAGGTTTATCATTCAGCTCCTCCTTTATTGAAAAAGCTGCAAAGCATTGATAGTAAATCGATTAAACTAGCTCTTGGAGTTCCTGCACACACAAATACACTGAATACATACAGAGAAGTCAATTTACTTCTTATCAGATCATCGTCATTTAGCTGTAGCTAAGTTTGTTACAAGAAGTCTTTCAGTATCAAATTCATTAAAAACAGAAGTACTCATTGACTCAGTCAATGATTATCCTAAGAGGGCTCAACATATTTCATCACTTTGCCCAATTCATAATTACATAGACGATTTACTGTCAGAGTGTAATATTGACATTTCATCAATACCCATTGTCCCAATAGTTCCTAAGATACCACAGTGGGAGCATAAAGAGGCTAAATTTGATATTGATTATACCATGCTCAAAAAAGATGACAATATAAATATGTTGACTTCTGATGTAAAACAACATCTTGAAACAAATTATCAAAATCATATAAAAGTGTTTACAGATGGTTCTGTTTATGACATTAAATGCAGGTTCAGGTTTCGTTATTCCTGCTCTGAAGATACAAAAATCATTCTGTTTAGGGAAGGGTTTCTCCATATTCAGCGCGGAGCTCTATGCCATACTTATGGCTCTGATTACTATAAATAACAGTAATTTTGCATTTTCTCACTTCGCTTTTTGTGTTGACTCAAAGTCTGTACTGTATAGCTTACAAGATTGGAGCTCAAAAGTAAGGACAGATTTATTGTTTGAAATAAAATATTTGATACATTGTATCATGACAAAAGGTATAGGAATAAATTTTTGCTGGATTCCTTCACACTGCGGAATATACTGGAATGAAATAGCAGATAATCTTGCAAAAAAAGGTTCAAAAAGAGATTGCCCAGTTCATAACTTAAAAAATGATTGTCGTGAAATTAATGCGTTATTGGAAAATCATGTACATAAGTTTAACTTCCATGGGAAATTTGAAATACTAGGCTATCCAAGACATATTTCTAATATCATTTATAAGTTGCGATTAAATTCCTGGAAGACCAAATATTCTCGAAATGTAACTTGCTCCTGTTCTGAGCCATTATCTTGTGAACATCTTATTTTTCAATGTTCAGTTCTAAATTCAGTTTATAAAGAAAATGGCATTGAAATTGCAAGGGAACCATTGAATGTAGTTTCGCGAAAACCGTTGATTTTTGATGTTGCTAGGATTATTTCCAAGTCTTCTGTAAATATTTTATGGTAGGGTTTTATTTGTTTGTTTTTTGTTTTGTTCTTTGTTTGTTTAGTCTAATATCACCAAGTGTGAATAGACTTTAAATTAAACTACAACAACAACAACAAAAAACAACACACACACACGATTCACACACACACACACACACACACACACACACACACACACACACACACACACACACACACACACACACACACACGATTCACACACACACACACACACACACACACACACACACACACACACACACACACACACACACACACACACACACCACTCATACCACTCATACCTCTACAATTCATACTTGCATGTATGCACACTTTAATAAAATGTACACACTAAGAATACACACAGATTAGGCAACTCACAAAAATGTCCAAATTTGCATTTTTAATTGTACAAGAAAAATGTTAAAAAATACAACACTAATGTCTATATCATACAGGCATTGCAACAGTATGTCACACAGTGAAAGATATTTCAGCAGAGGTCTAGGTCTGTGATATATTTAGGAAGAAACTATGCAAAGGTTAAAATCACTGGGCACAAAAAGGATACATGCAACATGTAAGCTCACCAGAAACCTAAAAAAAAAAAAAAAAAAATAAAAGAACACAGATGATCACATGAGTACACCTATGATTATATTGTACAGAAGATGCTTGACAAGACAGGGGGGGGGGGTAGGGGAAAAAACAAACAGAATCACTTGGAATGGCCTTATAAAGACATGCGCATTGTTTCAAGACAAACATTTTGATAGCTTGATAGGTGTACCATTTTTGTCAGTCAATTAGAAACATATATGATTAATGCCTATGAGGGGGAGGGGGGCTTAGTGGGGGGGGGGGGGGGGGCCAGAATAACTTGGAATGCTCTTTAAAAAGACTCACTGTTTCAAGACAAATATTTTGATAGGTGTACCATTTCTATCAGTCAATTAGAAGCTGAGATATGTTAATGCCTATTGAGGGGGGGGGGGGGGGGGGGGGGGCAGAATCACTTGGAATGCCCTTTAAAAAGACTCGCTGTTTAAAGACAAATATTTTGATAGGTGTACCATTTCTATCAGTCAATTAGAAGCCGAGATATGATGTTAATGCCTATGGGGGGGGGGGGACAGAAGTGGAGGGGGGGAACCAGAATCACTTGGAATGCCCTTTAAAAAGACTCACTGTTTCAAGACAAATATTTTGATAGGTGTACCATTTCTATGAGTCAATTAGAAGCCGAGATATGATGTTAATGCCTATTGAGGGGGGGGGGGGGGGGGGGAAGGGAGGGGGGAAGAGGAGTGGAGGGGGGGACCAGAATCACTTCGAATGCCCTTTAAAAAGACTCACTGTTTAAAGACAAACATTTTGATAGGTGTACCATTTCTGTCAGTCAATTAACTGAGATATGATGATATGCCTATGGGCTGGTTTTGTGTTATTATTTGGACAGGTTTTATGCTTCACAAATTGCTGTCATAGGGGTGTTTTGGATGATTGCAGTTTGCCTCTACATGATTTTTAGCTTCTAGAAAAAAATACATAGCATCTGAGTAATAAGTACAAGCTGTAATATAGATCTTAGACACTTTTAGGCATTCTCGAGATTTTTACAGGAGGGTAAAGTACCCCTTTCAGCTCAATTCGTGAGCTATTTTTAGAATTTTTCTCTGATTTTGATGTAAAATTCCATTTGTTTCCTTTGACTTATTTTTCTGCTTTTTAGATATTTGTTTCTTCAAAGTAGCATAAAACAATATAAAACTAGTTTCAGCACTGTCAGGTTCATAATAAGCATGAGGGAGATGTCCAAATAAGGCTTTAAATGACGAAATGACATTTTTATCCCATCTGAAATTTTTTTAAGAGGTATATCTCAAAAACCGTCTAAGATAATGATATGAAATTTTGCATGCTTCTTGATCTTGCTACTATCTTTCATTTGAGATAACAAACATCAAATTCTATGACATCTGAAAAAATGAGTGGTCCTACCTAGACTTAGCGACACTTAGAGAACTACTACAACGCTTTCTTGGCTAGCCTAGTGTGTGACAAAGACTGGAGGAAAGAAAGGCTCGGAATGCTGTAACATATCTGGACAGTAAAAAGTTTCGTGTTTGGCTGAACATCAGAAATCAGTGCTGTGGTTTCCATGGCATGGAATGGCGTTGTGCTGCGACGTTTCGTTGCTATATGAGCCTACCAGCTTAAAGTATTTATTGTTATCGTTATTCGGCAACCCCCTTCATGTATGGGCCAATGGCCTTTTTCATGAATAAACTTCGAGTTTAAGTTCTGTTTGTCTGTGTCTGTCTGTGTCTGTCTCCCTCCCTCCCTCCCTCCTCCCTCCTCCCATCTCCCTCCCTCCCCCCTCTCCCCCCTTCTCTCCCCCCTCTCCCCTCTCCCTCCCTGTCTCTCTCCCCCCTCTCTCCCCCCCTTCTCTCCCCCCTCTCCCTGCCCCTCCCTTTGTCTCACATTCTCTTAACGCCATCCACACACCCACACTCGCATACACACATACACACACATGCGCACACTCACACACATGCATGCATGCACACACTCATGCATGCATGCATGCACACACTCACACATACGCACGCACGCACGCACGCACACATGCACACACATGAACACAATAGAGAACACCACGTTATCTGAAAGTACGCTCCTTTAAATAAAGGCATTATAATTGTGTATCCAAGGATTCAGAAACGGGATTGCAACTATATAATTTAAAATAATGATGATAATACATCCGGAGCAAGAAAGACTGAAAGTACTGGTTTTGCCATCAAAATAATTTTGGTCCAAAACTAGATATGATCCATTTTTCTGGGGTTGGCTTCTTTGAGACCTTCTCAAGGTTAATCCTGGCAGGGGTCTGGAAAGCATGGTTAGCACCCCTAATATTATTTGTCCTCCAGCATCACATGAAGCTGCAACTAAATCAACAGTGACAGATTCCCATATAGGATATCTGTGGGTGATGGATGCTCTTGTCAGTAGGCTAGGTGCCACTAGTTGAACAAGGCCTTTACCATTCTTACCTGAAAACAAAGTTCCTTTTAAAGTTAAAGTCTGTCCAGAGCCTAAGGCTCATCAGGCCGGTGCTTATCCCGGTTTCTGTGGCGTTAAGTGACTGAGAGTCATAGACTCCCCCCCTGGATAGGATGCCAGTCTATCGCAGGGTTAACCCCCAAGGTTGGTACCCCTTCTACACCTGGGTGGGGTGAGAAAATAGCTGTAAAGTGCCTTTTCCAAGGGCACAACGCCATAGCCAAAAGCTGGGATCAAACCCGCATCCTTTAGATTACGAGTCCAACGCCCTAACCACTAGACTACAGCGGCGGCGAGTTCTTTTTAACGCTAGGCTTATCCTCAACCTTAAGTGGACACCCCAACTTTGGTATCAAGACCTGAGAACTCTGCTGAACTGTATCTCCCAGAGCTGCACAATATCCTCTGCAGAGTGAAGTGTGTACATCTCCGCCCCTGGCTGTGCCCTCCCCTCGGTGCACACTCAGCTGCACTTGTATGCTTTACACCGTCATATGTGTCTGGGAAAAATAATCATAATGGCATGGTCTTTCCAGCTCCTCTCATGGGCCGTACAGCTTGGTCTGTAGGGTTATCTTTGTCGGCCACACTTTTTCTCAGGTCGCTGAATAGCGCACACCTCTGGAGGATGTGCTAGCTTGTCTGGTTTTCTTTACCACAGGCACACAGGGGAGAAGGAGCAAGTTTTAGCTTTGTGGACATATGGTGGTTTAGTCTGTTGCTGCACAGCCATAGTGGAAAAGTGTTTTGGGTCCAGGTCATATGTTTTGTTTCATAAAAAAATGCCATACGCAAAACAAGGCTTTTCGCATTTCTTTTTATGAAGGAAAGACATCAACAGTTACAGTTCTCTATCTTTACTTCAGACTTCAGAATACTCACGAAAAACTGATTTGAGGCATATAGGTGCTTTGGCAGTAAACCATTATGCAAGTTCAGTTAAAACAAATGAGCCTAAAGATGTATCTGTTGAAATAAAGATGGGAGCCCCAAAGTTAAATTAATTAAATTAGTTATGGATCCCACTGGGATCTAGATGGTCCCATAATGCCGACCAAATTACAATTCCTTTATCAGGTTTTTTTTCCAATGATCTCTGGGCTGGCATTGGTGATAAAGTATCCCTGTGGGGATGCCCAGGGAACTGTCAGTATAAATAGCATCTCTGCCTTATAGAAATTCTGTGCTACAAGTTCCTATTTCTGACTTGTTCGTTTTCTTCTTGTCACCTCCTTTTCTATTTTCTGACTTAGAGGTCCATTCTCCTGCCTCTTGTCCAGAAAGACTTGTAAAATAATTCTCTCCCAGGCCAAAGTTGGATGCACTGGGCCTGATTTGTGGGCAATGCAACATTTTACCTATGTGACCGACAATAGTAGTTGCTGTCTGAGCATTCGACAAAGAAGTATTTAAATGGTGGCTGGTCTTTTATAAATGGATCTGGCTAAAGTTTTGCTTTTTGAAAGGCCCTGTTTTCAGTTGGGTGGGTTTTCCTTCGTAATCAAATGTCAGCCCTGATGTAGTCTGAGCTATTGGCTGGAATATAAGCAACATGAACTGAACAAAATGAAATGAATGTTTTGGTTGCAGGACAGGAAAAAGCCTCAGCCTGGATTCATGCGGCGTCAGGAGGATGTCACTCTGACCATGAGGTCTATCCTTGTGGACTGGCTGGTGGAAGTGGCTGAGGAGTATAAACTCAAACGAGAAACCCTCTTTCTCACTGTCAACTATATTGATCGATTTCTCAGTCAGATGAGCGTGATGCGCTCCAAACTCCAGCTGGTTGGGGCAGCAGCTATGTTTTTGGCTGCGTAAGTATTTACATTGTTATATTTTCTGAGAGGTTGCTTAGAATTAGCAGGTTTTTTTTTTTTTACCGAGTGGATCGTAGAGGCGCATATTTTACTTTTTGCTCCCATTTAAGTGTGAGCACCAAAGTGACCTGTTGATTGTATTGTATGCATTTTTTCACAGAGCTAGCACAGTGGGCTGTTGTGACCATTATTAAAAAGATTTTTGTGTCAGAGTTGGCTTGCTGCAAACCATCATCACAAGAAATATCAGTTTTGTGCCCTCTTATCGAGCATGGACTCACCATAGTAGGTCATAGACATGTATTTTAGCATGAAAGCCAATTTCTTTATGGCGCTGTAATTTTGCTATTTCTTACTGTTCTAAAAGTGTTAACAGACAATACAATGCTGAACTGTGAGGTTTAACAGGGTTCGTGATAACCGGTAATTGTCGGTATTTTACCGATTGTAAACAGGGAATACCGAAAATTTTCGAAGTAGCCGGTACCGCGTACCGATTCTGTTTGCCTGTGACCGATTAGATTTCCGTCTCGAAAAAAAAGTCTGAAGTGACATTTTCTGACAGTCTGTCATGCGCCTGTACTGTGCTTACACACCTACCCCTTCCCACCCCTTCCGACGAAAAGTATCTTTGCTTCCGACGCACTCTTTGGCGCTAGCCTCATTAGCCTAGCACGCAGAACAGCTTTTATAGTGAAAGAATAGAGCTTCGCGCTCTTCTCGGCATGACAGTAACTTCCATTCACAATGAGTAAATGGGGCCTAGATTTATTCTTTATTTTCATCTTTTATATCGAGGATAATGGAATAAGCACTCCTGTGCTTTTTTACATCCAGTTCCTTGTGTATGCAGTTTTGTAAATGTCATCTGTTCCCACCGGCACACGATGGCCTGCTCTTACGAAAAGCGAAAAGCGGAGGGTCTATGACTATGAATTTGCACGTTGCTTTGAGAGAGAAGAGTCGAAAACTAAATCTAAATTGAACGAAAGATCTAGATGAGCCCTAAGCATAGAAACAAGAAAGAAGAATATGTCACACGAAGATGTCATGCAAAACAACAGACTGACACAGACAGTGACACAGGCGCTAGAAAAAAATCCCATTTCCTGCGTGGCTTCGTGCCCAAGAAGCGAGTGGCAGCAGCACGACAAAGTCTGAGAGATTTGCGTTCAGTTTAGATTAAGTTTTGCTGCCGAACAATCCCCCCCTCCCCCACCCCCTCACTGAATAGTTTAGTTTTGTTCACAGTATGTACCGGATTTTATTATCTGGGGACCAATTTTGGGGGAGTTGGTCAAGATATCTCTGAAATGGCAACTCGCAGTACCGGTTTAAAAAAATCCTAGCGCGAACCCTGGTTTAATCATAACCAGCTGTGCTGAGATGCTTATAAACATTTATTTTATGCTTTCTTTATTTTGTAGTTTGGCACTAAAACAAAATCTTATTGGCAAAAGACTTAACAAACAGTACTAGTCACTGAGAGTCTTAAGTTTGGTGGAGAAAAGTTGATTTGTTTGCTTCTGTCTGGTTCTTGGATGTTTGGGTTTTTTTTTCTTGTGTATGCGTCTTATGCAATAATTTTTTTGAACTTGTAATTGGCTTTCAGGGATTAAGTGTTTGTCTTGACTTGAATTGGCTTTTCAAAATGTTCCAGGGTGATTTTTGAGATCAAGTTTAATGTTGGGAACATTTTAGAGTGAGTGTGTAGATCCCAGGGGGCGGGATAGCTCAGTGGTCCCCCAGTCAAGTTAAGCAGCGTCAAACATGGTTACTAGTTGGATGGGTGACTGTTTGGGCGCCTTGGCTTCAGTACAGTCCCCCCAGTTCACCCAGCTGTAAATAGGTACCTGCCCTCTTTAGGGCCAGGGAAGGTAAAGCAGCGAGCGAAAGGAGATGGGCACCGTCCTCAATATGCTGGCCCCTAGAGAAGCTGAGGTCTCTGACACCTCGCTCCCTTACGAGTGCCTAGGTTATGGGACAACTTTACCGTTTACCTTTTTTAGATCTTCAGAAAATTGTCTTGACAAGGCCATTGATATTACACAGGGACTCCTTGATGTGGATCAAACTTTAATCATCGCTCTTTCTGTACTTAGTTTGATCAGCTTTGTGATCTTGCTTGCCAGCTGTCTTGAACTCTAAGGCTGCAGCCATAGTAAACCCGGCATTTTGATGCCGTCAAAATGACGGGCCGGGTGAAAAATGCTGCCCGGCTGAATTACTCTGTGGCGTCACTGAAAACGGCTGTGCATGGCCATAGTAGAGCCGGCCCTGCCCATTCTTTTTAACCCGTCGTTTTGACGTTCGAGCAACACGTCCGTTTGCCGGGTTGACGGAAAGGAAAATAATCAAGAAAAACTTATTTATGGTGCTTCAAAAATTCTGACTACACAAACTAGTAAATTGACCCTTCTCGATTACATTCCAATGGTTTTGATAAAAGTTTTTTTTGGGGGGATTTTACGTAAAAACACTTTATTTCAAACTATTTTCTGTCGATTTGCGTCAAGGCGGCAGCCTCATTTTTGCGTCACTCGGTCTCGGGGTGACCATATTGTCAGAAAGAGACGGGCCGGGTTGACTATGGCCGCTTTGACGGATCCGTTCTACCGTCAAAGAGACGGCCGTCAAAACAACGGGATGGGCCGGGTTTACTATGGCCGTAGCCTAAAGCAAGTACTTTCTCTGTTGGATTTATTGACACATTTTGGAATGTTAACAACGGTTGTCATTGGTCAAAGTTATATGTGTTTTTGAAATTCTTTTATTTATAGACCAGTATCATCAACCATTTTGACTGACTACACATCAGAATGTGATTGGTGAAAAAGTGGCTTAAGTTAATAATGTATTTTCAGTACTTAAAAAGTTAAGTTCTACTTAGATGACAAAAGCTCTGAAGGCCAGAAATGATTGTTAAAACAAGCAATGTGGCTGGACAATTAGGACATTCACCTGCCTAACAAGTAGACCGTGAAGGCTCTGGGTTGGATTCCTGGCCTTGCTGTCTCTTCCTAGTTGTGATTAGAAAGTTTTTTTTTAGAAGAGAATATGAACCAAGACCCCATTTGCAAATGCGGAAAGATCTTGGGCACACATTAAAAACATGTTCTACCTTTTGGAAGTTGAAGTCTGTCCCAAACCTAAGGCTCATCAGGCTGGTGCTTATCCCGGTTTCTGTGGCGTTAAGCGACTGAGAGTCATAGACTCCCCCTGGATAGGATGCCAGTCTATTGCAGGGTCAACCCCCAACACAAGGTTGGTACCCCTTTTACACCTGGGTGGGGTGAGAAAATAGCCGTAAAGTGCCTTTTCCAAGGGCACAACGCCATGGCCGAATGCTGGGATCGAACCTGCAACCTTTTTAGATTACAAGTTCAACGCCCTAACCACTAGACTACAGCGGCAGCTTCACCTTTTGGAAGAGTGGGTAATTTTATGCAGATAGGAACGGATGACAATTCTTAAAAAATGCTGGCACACAACTATCAGACATCATCCCTAAAGTGGAAATGTGGCTTCTTAAATGGTGGGGGAAAAAAAATGGTCGCAAACGCAAAAATCAGCCATGGATGAGCCTAAGTGCTCTAGCTGAGGACTTGTAAAATAATTCCAGGAAGTCTTGTATCAATCTCTTATCTTAATGGATTTGTGTCATTCCAATGATGTGGAGAGGGGTTGGGGTGGGGGGTCTGATGGGTAACAGCTTGCCCTCTATACTTACTTACCCAGGGTTAGCACTCTAGAGCCTAGTCTTCTGAGACTGACGGATGCCTACTGTTTCGGAAATGCAGGCCATTGTGTGCCAGTGGGAAGGGTCAATGTATGAAAATCTGATAAAATCTCATGGGGACTGGATGTAAGAAAGTACATGAATGGTGTTTTAAAAAAAAAATTATCCTTGAAATAAAAATAAATTAACAAAACAACACATAAAAGAATAAAATGAAAGGGAATTGTGCCAGTCTTCGCCAGATATGTCCTTTAAATTTAGACAGAAAGCAAGATGTTTCCAACATCCTGCATTTCCCCTGCATAGTCAGAGCCATATGTACACAGAAGTACTCTTATTGGGTGGCCCAATTACATCTGCTGGATTGATCATGCATTTGTAACATGTTGAAGCATTGTTTAAGGTATTTACTGTCGGACAGGGGTAAAACCCTAAAGTCTACACCAGTATTTTACATGTATGTAAACTAAACTCTCTCTAAAAAAATCAAAATCTCTCTCTCTCTCTCTCTCTCTCTCTCTCTCTCTCTCTCTCTCTCTCTCTCTCTCTCTCTCTCTCTCTCTCTCCTCCTCCCTCCCTCCCTCCCTCCCTCCCTCTCTCTGAGTATATATATACTTATATATATATATATTTATATATAATGTGTGTGTATGTGTTACGTGTGTGTTCTATATAACATAGGTCTGCTACTTTTTTCACAAGCATCATTGATCTTTAACATCCCTTCCTCAGAGCATAGATTTCTCAGCGTTTCCGCAGATTTCGGATTTTTTAAAGCGGATTTCCGATGAAAAAAAAACTTTCCTCGGAAAAAAAAACTGGGGGAAAAAAACGAAACCGGATGAATTCTCCAATGGTGCGAGTGTCGTCAAAGGGTTCAGTTCTCACTCACTAGACTCAGTAGCTAAAGCCGATCGAGGGCCGTGTGCAAAATTTCAAAATGGCTAGCATATGCAGGAGAATGATCATCGATCTGACTCGTGCTTATGACGACAGAGGATTAAAAAAAAAGTATGGAAATGGGAGTAGGTGGATGGTGAAGTCAAGGTTGGGGATTAAAATGTGCGGATTGGCGAGCACATTCGCAAACTGGATGCTGCAGGCAAAGTGTTTTGCGAAGCTTGCCAGTGCGACATTCTCTATGCTAGCCGTGGCTGCAGAGCGTTTGAAGACCATCTGCTAACAGCAAAACACAAAGTGATCTACTCCATCCGCGGGAATACAACTCTTGCAGACTGACACAGAGAAAAATACTGCTGTGGACAACACTCGGGACATCCAAGAAGGGAAGAAAACATCCAGCTACTTCAGAAAATGAGAAACAAGTGTACAAAAACGGGCAGACATAGGCATCACTACATACACACACACCCTTTTTTTAAAATTCTGCAATGAGTTGCTGGATGTTTGTCATTTCTCTCATCCACTGTTTTTGTCTGTCTCTGTCTCTGTCTGTCTCTCTGTATCTGCCTGTCCGTCTGTCTGTCTGTCTCTGTTTGTCTGTCTGTCTCTGTTTTTCTCTGTCTGTCTGTCTGTCTGTCTGTCTGTCTCTCTCTCTCTCTCTCTCTCTCTCTCTCTCTCTCTCTCTCTCTTCCTCTCTCTCTCTCTCTCCTCTCTCTCTCTCTCTCTCTCTCTCTCCATGTTTTCCATTAACCATCATAGTCATACACACCAACTTATGTTACAAACTTATGTTACGGCTACCCAGAATAGATCTTTTTAAAACAAGTTTGACATACTCTGGTGGTTCTTTATGGAAGGTCTAAAGGTCTGAGTCCGTCTCTCTGTGTCTCTCTCACACACACACACACAAACACATACACACACATGCCTCCACATTGCTCTAAATGGTGCCTGGAGAGGCCTCCAAATTGCCTTTAAAATGCTAAAAATCGTTTCGGCCAGGGGGCTTTGCCCCTGCACCCCCCACTGGGGCCTAGGCGGCCCCTGGACCCTGGCTTACTTTCCTCTTTTTTTCTCTCTGCCAATTCTACACTCTGCTTCCTAATCCCAAAACCATTTTTACAGAATTTTTATGTGCACTTGTCATTGCATAATTCCTCAGAAATCTCCAGATTTCTTATCCATTTAACAGGACTGGTTTTATTTTGGTGTTATATCTTGAAAATAGTAGTGGCTGGAATTTTTTTGAGTCAGTTGTACAGTTTTGTGATTCCAGCTAATCTGCCTTGCCAGAGATGTAATAATAATACATGGAATTTATATAGCGCTATATCTTGCAAAAAAGAAATCAAAGTGCTTGCATTCGACCTGTACAACACAAAGCAATCAATACCAATAAATAGTTTCAGCAAATTTGAATGTTCTCACACATACACGCGCGCCACACACACACACACACACACACACACACACACACACACACACACACACACACACACACACACACTCATAAAGGTTATACACTTTGGCAGGGTGAAAGGATTTTCAGATGTTGAAGGCAGGGACAGATAGGAGATAAAAACAGAAGGCGAAAATCTTATTAACCACTTTAATGTATTTGAAAAAATAAAACAAGTTAATTGTAACTCGAGTTCAATCTGTACCTGTTGGCCAGCATAAGATACCTTTCAATTGATTTAATACCCTCACCACTTTTTAAATGTACATATGTTGTGTATGTGTAATTTGACGAGATTGAAAAAAAAAAAGGAATGTGTGTGTACTTTGCAGAAAATATGAAGAAATCTATCCCCCGGATGTGAATGAATTTGTGTACATTACTGATGACACATACCAGAGAAAACAGGTAAGAGAAGGTCTGTGTAACTAATTATATCATGCATTGAATTTCGGGGCTTTTTGGAAGGAGTATTGAAAATAACTATCTGGACATTTGTAACGATTTTAAAACTGCATATTATGGTTAAAGTGCATGTCAGTTTAATAACACTTTTTAAATATGAATTCAGAGAAATTGCTACACCAGGTTCATATGGTTCTTTAACCCCAATACCCCAAGGACAATTGATGTAAACCACACGATGAAATCCATGCCAAAGGAGCAACTCATTCCATTTTACTGAAATGTTTGAAATGGGCATAAAGATATATAATCGCCATCATTTGTTGCAAAAAAAGCTATTTTCCCTACATTTTGCATAAATTTTAACAAAGTATACATAGGATGATTTCTTTCCTAGGTTCATGTTCTTTACTTGCATCATATCTAAAATATACAAATTTGCCCATGCAAAAAATGTACTCATACTTGTTTTTTTTTCTGTACATCTTTGGAACTTTTTTTTTTAGCATTTTATGTAAAACATTTTTTTTTTTATTGATGGATGTAGTAGATGTGCATGTGTTGTGAATTTACTTCCCTTGGCATATTATTGGTATTTTCACTTAAGTCTGTAAGGACAGCAGAATGTTTTAATTACGGCTGAATTATAAGTGTTTGTGTGGGTTTGTGTGTGTAGACATATTTTTGATCAAATGGGTTTAGCTCACCTGTTGGCATCACTGAGTTTGGTGCTAGCCACCATGCACAATAATAGTGACATGATTCTCCATCTCAATTTGCTCTGGTCTTCGCTGGTTCTGCAGACTTCATGGATTCTCATGGCACAGGATTCATGTTGCCAAGGAGAGAAGCTGGTGGTCTACCTTTTTCCCTCTGTCTTGACACTTGTCACCAGGTTCATATCTTGGTTTTTTAGTGCATGGCCTACATATCTTGTTTTCAGTTCACTTAGTAAAGTTAGTTTTGTTGTTGTTCCCAGTTTGTGTAATATGCTTTCATTTGTTCTTGTTTCTGTCCAACTGACTCTTGAGCATCCCTCTTAAAAACATCTTGGCTGCTTCAATTCTTTTTTCATCTTTTCTATGTGTCCAGAATCCACAGCCATAGAGTATAGCATGATGGGTCATTTATTTTTATTTTTAGCTGGAAAGGAATGCTGCGATCTTTGTAGATGTTTAAGATGTTTAGTTGGATCACTCCTCATTTAGCCATGCCTTTTTTCTTTTCTTTTTTTCCATTTAGCCATGCCTATTTTTGTCTTTATGTCCTTGGTATATGATCTGTCCTTTTTTTATGAGCTGAGATATTTAAAAATCTCAAATTTTCTGTAGAAGATTTGTCTATCTTTATTTCGTGCTCTGTTTGACAGCTGATTCTGGCAACATGCAGCACGTTTCTGTCGTATCTTGTAGCCTATGTTTTAAAAATCAGACTCTCTCGTGACTTGCTCTTTGTATATATTGATAAGGTGAGGTTAGAGGATGCATTCTTGTCTAACTCCTTTTGAGGTGTTGAAAAATTCAAGTTTGGTTGCCCCATCTGATAGTGCCCTTTTGGTCTTCATAAAGTGAGGAGGTAAGAGAGATCATGGTATTGAAAAGCCCATTTTATACATTGTGTTAAAGATGCTGGTGAATCACAAAGGCTTTGTATGATAATTGTGTGTGTACAGATCTTGCGTATGGAGCATTTAATCCTGAAAGTGCTGGACTTCGACTTGTCTACACCTACTATCAACTGGTTCTGCGAGCGTTTGTTGAAGAAAGTGCAAGCAGATGAAGTCCTGCACAATTTGACCATGGTATTTACATTTGTCATGCTTTTTAATTGTTCACTTTCAAATTATCATTTCTTGAGCTGTTGGGTTAACAAGGTTTTTTGGGGGGAGGGAGAGGGATAGCGGATAGCATTGTGGTCAGTGTTGCGCTTGATTTGACTGCTTGGGTTTGAGCCACCACAGTCACCTGATCAAGGTGATTTTTCCACTAGAGTTGTTAGTACTGACTCTTACTCCCCTGAAAGTCCTTTGGATGAGACAATAAATCAAGGCCCTTGGTGCAAAGGTGTACAGAACATATTGCACTTATGCTAAAGCCTATTCTGCCTTTTGGAACAGTATCCCATTTGTGCTGGCGAGAAAAAGATGACAAAGAAATTATATTAAAAAAAAACATACCCATTGGTGTCATGCTTAGACATAAGCCTTAATTTAATGGTGGGCAAAATTGTCACATACGCAAAAATGTGAACCTCAAAACTTTAGCCGAGGAATGGCAGAAGTGGACAATTTTATTATTGTGACAAAGATTTAGAAGCGATCATGGCAGAAACATTGTCTTAAGCCCTCCCTTTGGTACTTATTTTATTTTTCATACACTGTACTGGAGAGTTTTGATTAGAAAGTGGAACTTGTGACCTTATTCTATTGAGACTGGATTCAAAGGAGAACAAGCTGTCAGAGGGGAGTTTTTCCTGCATGAGTTGAATAGTTAGATTCCATTCAGCAAGTTCTTGGAATGAGATTGTAAAATGAGGCTGCTTGTGAACTCTTGCATAGCATCTTGTGTGTATGTAACCCCCCCTCCCCCTTTTTGTTTTTTTTTAGAGGAGTTCAGTTATGGCTGGTAATAGGGATGACACCGACATACTCGGCATGCAGCTTTTGATTTGTTTGTGAAAGTTGTGTATGTGTGCATGCTGCACGTGTGTGTGGTCACATGCGCATGTTGGCATCTTTTGTTGTTGTTTTTTAAAAAGGGGGTACATGTCTTCAACAAAAAAATAAACTGTAAATTGAGTGTAATGCATTGAAGTTTGAAATGTACACAATTTTCAGAATACAAAACTAGTGATGAACATTTTGAAGAGTAGGTATGCCTAAACTGATCAGCTCCTGCTCCTCAGTGTACCACAAAAGGGGGGGTGGGGAGGGGGGTGCACAATGGACAAAACAGTGCATGAAGGTTCAACCTGGTGTCATAAGTATGAGTGCATGTAAATAAAAGTTATAGGCAGGTAGGAGAGAGATGTGATGGGACGCTGGAATGGAATATTGTTGACCAAAAGATTTTGTGTATTTTGATCCTTCACTTATTATGGAAGAAATAGGCAGCAAGTATCGGGAGATAACCACAGAAGAGATCCTGGAAAATAGATGGCTTTGGAGCGATTACTCTTGGAAGACATCATCATCATGTGGTAAGCTTTGACAGTGGACCACAAGGAACGAAAAAAGGGAGTCCAGGAAGCAGCTGAGGGAATCTCTAGAGCAACTTGCCAGTGATTATGAAGTGATGATTACTGGGGATAGCAGCACATTAGAAAAAATGATTACTGGTGATGGCCTGTGCTTTGAGGGGAATAAAACACCAAACCATGTCTTTTAGGAACTCTGAAACAAAAATATTTTGTATTTTTTAATTTCCTAGTTTTGTTGTTTTTTAATTCAGAAGGTTTCTTCTGTGAAGCAGCTGTGAAATGCATTAATATTCTGTGCAGTGGTAAAGGAAATGATTATTTGGCTGTTAGATTGCACCAGCATTCTGTAATGGTTGACAGAAAGAATTTGCATGGTAGTGGTAGTAGAATTAGAAAAGAGATAGGAAATGGGACTGGAGAGATTCTGGAAGATGTCCCATTAAAAACATTAAGATAGGTGGGATTGGGGTTACTTAGTAGCTCAAACACTTGGGTTTTTTGTATATACGATCACAGGAAGTCGAGCAGAGTTTTTGGGAAGAGCATTGTCATGGGACTGCCAGACTAATTTTGAACTCCACATTTGTGTTCAAGCATTTTTGAAAGATTATCATTAAGCGATCTGCAAATTTTGAAAAGGTTTTGGAAGAATACATTAATCGGGGTTCGCGCTAGGATTTTTTAAAACCGGTACTGCGAGTTGCCA
Organism: Stramonita haemastoma; assembly: GCA_030674155.1. Lineage (NCBI taxonomy): Eukaryota > Metazoa > Mollusca > Gastropoda > Neogastropoda > Muricidae > Stramonita > Stramonita haemastoma. The sequence continues at coordinate 47,191,002 of CM060321.1, read as the reverse complement.
TTTCAGAGATATCTTGACCAACTCCCCCAAAATCGGTCCCCAGAAAATAAAATCCGGTACGTACTGTGAACAAAACGAAACCATTCAGTGAGGGGGTGGGGGAGGGGGGGATTGCTCGGCAGCAAAACTAAATCTGAATTGAACGCAAGTCTCTCGGACTTCGACGCTTCTTGTGCACGAAGCCACGCAGAAAATAGGATTTTTTTTCTAGCGCCTGTGTCACTGTCTGTGTCAGTCTGTTGTTTTGCATGGCATCATTCGTGTGACTTGTATTGATATTCCTCTTTCTTGTTTCTATGCTTAGCGCTCATCTAGATCTTTTGTTCAATTTAGATTTAGTTTTCGACTCTTTTCTCTCAAAGCAACGCGCAAATTCATAGTCATAGACCCTTTGCTTTTCGTAAGAGCAGGCCATCAGTGCCGGTGGGAACAGATGAAATTTACAAAACTGCATACACACGGGGACTGGATGTAAAAAAGCACAGGAGTGCTTATTCCATTATCCTCGATATAAAAGATTAAAAGAATAAAGAATAAATCAATGTAGGCCCCATTTACTCATTGTGAATGGAAGTCACTGTCATGCCGAGAAGAGCGCGAAGCTCTATTCTTTCACAGTAAAGCCTGCTGTTCTGCGTGCTAGGCTAATCAGGCTGGCGCCAAAGATGTTCGGTTCGTGGGAAGGGGTAGGTGTGTAAGCACAGTACAGGCGCATGACTGTCAGAAAATGTCACTTCAGACTTTTTTTTTTTTGAGACGGAAAATCTTATCGGTCACAGGCAAACAGAATCGGTACGCGGTACCGGCTGCTTCGAAAATTTTCGGGTATTCACTGTTTACAATCGGTAAAATACCGACAATTACCGGTTATCGCGAACCCTGATTAATAGGTAACTGGTTTTTTTTTGTTATTAAGAGGGATGATACCATTCAAAGTTTTGCATCTTGACTCAACCAGGGTAAGTTAACTCTTTCCAAGCTGAACAGAAGTTTAGTGTGCTGAAGAAAATTATTAATTTGTTCTCTGATCATTTTTATCATTTTAAGATCTCATTTATTTAATGTTTTTGCTGCCTCATCTCATGTGATGCTCCTGTTATGCCACTCCCTTGCCACTTGCGTTGGGTTTTCTACTTCAGTCATACTTAGGCTTGCCATGTCGAATACCCGAGGTTGGAAGTCCACAGTATGCTGCCATAAGGCCACCAACCAGAAGGCCCTTGCACCTGCTGCTGGGTCACTTAGGTGATGTTTTAATGGTACTTGTTTTGAACCAACATAATACAGAAACATAACAGGGATTTTGGGGCAACGGAGGTAAGCATGCGAGTCCTGGACTTTCGTGCAGACCTGAGAATTTTATATGGTTGAATTGCAGCGCTGTGCATCTCCTTAAAAGACTAAATGCAACATCATTAGACTTTTATGAAGACCGCTGGGTATGGTGTTAGCAGTTGCATGACAGACATGATCCTCCTACACTAGGGTGGTACACAAAAAAATCGGTATGCCTGCCATGATAGTCTTTGTTTACATGCTTATCCATAGGTCCATCTTGTCCTAAAACCATGTCTAGGACTGAATAATGACCACGCCCACTTTGATCAAAAGTTCCCTACAGGATAGTCCCAGACAGCTTCATCATTGTCAGGTTGATCTGAAATGAACACACTTCTTTCATTTTTTGTTGTTGGTCCTCTCCATTTCTTAGATAGAGCTCTGAGATTCAAAATTTTGCGTATGCGACTTTTGTTGTTTTAAACCCACCATTATAGTAGACAACATTCCAACTTTTAAAATGGTGTCTAAACATGACACCTGAGTGGACGTGTTTTAAAAATGTTATCACCCATTCCTACCAGATGAGGGCTCCTAATCTGAAAGGCGGAACAGGTTTTAACATGTGCACAAGTTATTTTGTGTGTTCGTACATGGGGCCTTGGTTTATAGTATCATTTGAAGGACTTGTTTGGTGAATGGAGTTGGTACTGATGTTAACTAGAGGGCTTTATCTGGTTTTTTTCACTTCACTTACCTTGCTATACCCAGGAAAATCGAGGAAAATACAGTTAACATCTACAGTGTACCGTTTTTTGTTTTGATTCTTCGGCAAGACCACCATGGGTTACCAATGGTGAGATTTTTGTGCATGCAACCGTTTTTATCCACCTTTAAGGTAGCCACATTCTGACTTTAGAGATGGTGTGTAAAACCCAACTCCTGTGCATGTTTAAATTTTTTTTTTTACTGGGTGTGAAATGGCCTACTCTTCTGGAAGGTGGAACAGATTTGTTGTTGTTATTGTTCCCCAGCTTAACACTCTGGGGGGTCACCCAGAATGTGCACTCTTGACTCACTAATTCCACCTTGGAATCACTGTGAGATTGAAATTGCACACTGAATGAGAAGTTTGCGTGTATGACTAGAACAGATTTTAACTTGAGCATATGTTATGCGTGCGTTTGCACGTTGGGCCTGTCCTTTTTTATCCTTTAAAAAAATTAATTTAATTTTTTTTTTTTTTACAGTTTGTTTCATCCAAAGGACTTTTGGGGGAGTGGTGTGTGGCATCTGTCCTGTGTAAACCCTTATGGTTGACTAGGGTGTTGATACTCGGAAGGATAGTAGAGTTGGTTTTACACCCTGTTTTATTCTGTATATAGTCTTCAGTTTTATTCCGAGATAAAAAATTTTATGGGATGACAGCCCTGATACAGCCTGTGTAGTTGGCAGGGCTATAAACATGATTGGATTGGAGTGGGGTCAGTACTAATGTTGCCTCCAGGGTAAAATTCCCTAAAACAGTAGCTCTGGTGGCTTGATGCTAGACTGTCAGAGTGCAATGCTCTTACCACAAGGCTGTCTTGCCCCCATATCTAGGTCTGGACCTTGAAACTATCTTGAATCACATCAAAAGACTATAGAAAATATGCCAAATGTAACCCTAAAAATTTGCAAATTCAAACACTCGGGCTGGCCACCATTTGCCATATGCACTGCGCTTAGATGCATGACTGCAAGTAAAAGGCTTAAGCATTGCAGCATTGATGACCGGATTGGAATGGATTGTATAGGAGTCTGAGGTAGACATGTCTCTCAATTTGAGTCAATCATAGATGGGTAAATGGCAAATATGTTAGACTGACATATTCATGACCCTCCACTGTTTTTTTTTTTATTGGGGGGGGGGGGGGGGGATTGTTCACTTACATGGGTAAAAAAAAAAAAAAAAAAAAAAAGCCGCCGCTGTAGTCGAGTGGTTAGGGCGTTGGACTTATAATCTAAATGTTGCGGGTTCGATCCCAGCTTTCGGTATGGCGTTGTGCCCTTGGAAAAGGCACTTTACGGCTATTTTCTCACTCCACCCAGGTGTAAAAGGGGTACCAACCTTGTGTTGGGGGGTTAACCCTGCGATAGACTGGCGTCCTATCCAGGGGGGTCTATGACTCTGTCGCTTAACGCCACAGAAACCGGGATAAGCACCGGCCTGATGAGCCTCTATAGGCTCGGGACAGACTTTAACTTTATGGGTAAAAAAGTTGGTGGCTGTGCTAAAGGCTGTATTCTTCTGTATGTGCAGTACCTGTGTGAGTTAGTGTTGGTGGACAGCGACAGATTTTTGAGCTTCCAATCCAGTACAGTTGCTGCCAGTGCTGTCTGCCTGGCGAAGTTCACCATGGGCGACCCAGAACCTTGGGTTAGTATGTCTGGTGACTGTCATGACGTTTACTGGAACACATCTTCACATTTTTTCTTTCACCCCAACTGACTGATGATGCTAAATATGATTTTACCCTGTTTACTACTAGAAATGGAATATGTTATACACATTAGTACTCTTAAAAAAGAAGCCAATCTGTGTGCCAGTGCACCAGAATTTGCTTTTGTAGTTGGTGAAAAACATAATTATGGCCCCCTTTTGTCACCAGATGTTTTCTCCAAAGTGAAAGTAGTATTTGTGTTCCATGCTACTTCGTTTTCTGTTAAAATCCAGGTTTTATCTACTAATTATAAATTAAGGTCAGTGTATATCTAAGTACTCTTGTGGTACACAATTCAAATAAATTATATTTGGTCATCTGACCTTTCATCAGGTCAGATATATTGTTCTGCAAGCTTTCCTCCCTTCCATTCGTTTGGTCTGAAAATGGCATATTCTTATTTTATTCTTGTTAGTTAAAAAAGTTGAAGTCTGTCCTGAGCCTAAGGCTCATCAGGCCGGTGCTTATCCCGGTTTCTGTGGCGTTAAGCGACTGAGAGGTCGCCAGTCTGTCATAGGGTTAACCCCCCAACACAAGGTTGGTACCCCTTTTACACCTGGGTGGAGTGAGAAAATAGCCATAAAGTGCCTTTTCCAAGGGCACACCGCCATAGCCGAAAGGTGGGATCGAACCCGCAACCTTTAGATTACGAGTCCAACGCCCTAACCACTAGACTACAGCGGCAGCTATTTTATTCTTATATTACTATTTGTAGCCTCCTTTTCTCTCTCTCTCTCTCTCTCTCTCTCTCTCTCTCTCTCTCTCTCTCTCTCTCTTCTCTCTCTCCTCTCTCTCTCTCTCTCCCCTCCTTATTTGTGTATGGTGTATTCTGTGGTGCCTGACCATTTAATGTACAATTTTCGTTTCTGCAGGATACCTCCTACAGTACCCACATTTGTCTTTGAATATGGCAGAAAGGGGCAGTCTGTTTCTAAAACTCTTTATCTAATCATGAGATGTTGATAGGGAAGGGGTAAGGAGTGTTCATTTGAAAGGGTTGGTCAGGAAAGAATGTTAAAATGTAGTACATTGACAAAGGCAGATATTACATTTTTTGGCTGATGCCTCTCTTCCTTCCCTTGGGTTTCTGTGCCCCCCTTTCCTCTGTCACTGTTTCATAAGGGGCCAAGGTAGTTAATTGAATTTTAAGCATTGGGATGGGGTTTGGATGATTATTATGCATAATTTGCCCATATGGCATGTTATATAGTTTTCATCACTGTCACTTGGGTAGTCTAGTCTGCTTTGTTCGACAATCACTCATTGTTTGCTCATTGTTGATCATGCAAAGCTCATCACTCCTTTCATTTTCAATAGAATCATCTGATAATTAATCTCCACAGTCTTCTTCTTCAGTCTGAATCCTTCCTGGGCTTGTGCTCGAGTTAGCGCTTTGTCATTTCAGCACACTACTGGTCATACTGCTTGCGTTTGACATCACCAGTTTGTTGAGTGAGTGGTAAATGACTCAGTCAGCCATCCAACAAAATTAAAAAACAACAACATGCCAGTATATTTCCAGCCATCAATATATTATTGACACACTCACTTAATAAAAGTTACCAATGATTTGATGAATAAACTGAATGTAAATATGTCTAGGAAAATTTGGGATAGTTCAGTGATGATTTATGGCTGTGGCAGCAAAGTGTATATGGCAATGCCAACTAGTTACCTCATGGTTGTCTCATCTTGGAACTTATAAGTATTTGGGGGGATATCATTGGTAAGGATGAGTGCAAGGCTCAAAAGAGGGACAATGGTAAAAATGACTGCACTAAAAACTCTCCCAGAAACCTCAGCATCTTACATGCAGAAGGTGCCTACACTCTGCATTTCTGCCAGACAGGCAGCTTGGTCAGAACCAACATTGAAGGCTAGGCTGCTCTGCCACAGTGAAAGGTCTTTTGGAGGGAGACTGCATATATGTAGGCAACTTACAGCTCCATTTGCCTGGTTTGCATGTTAGAAATGTGCAGCCTTGATAAGTCAGGTGAACACAGCCATTTTCTATTTTTTCTTTGTGTTTATAAAAAATCTTTGCTAAGTCAAGTTCAGACATAAGTTGGTCCTTCCTGTTAAGCTCATGTAACAATTAAAAGTAAAAGTGGGTAGCTGTGATATTTTGTTGTGTGTTGCAGAATGCCAACTGTAAGGCCTTCTCTCACTACTCCCTGGGCCAGATAACACCCTGTTTAAAGGTGCTGTATGATCTGCATTGCCGTGCAGCACACCATCCTCAACAAGCTGTTCGTGAAAAGTACCGGCTGTCCAAGTAAGTTCTTGATGACTGCGCATACCATAGTGCCACGTCATTTGTAGGTACAGCCATAGATTGAGGGTAGTAAACTCTTCTGTACATTGTCATATCCATCAACAGATTAATTTGATAACTCAAAAGCGTTATTTAGAGGATTGGTGTACTTTACCAGCTTTGTGTTCAGGTTACATGGTGAAAACCTTGATAAAGTCTTGCAATAAGTTGTTGTTGTTGTCTTCAATTTAACGTCTGTTCACACTGTGATATTAGACGAGGAAAGTGGAAAGTAAAGAAGTTGAAGGGAGTGGAAGGAGTGGGAGAAGAAAAGAGTTTGCATGTGGGTGGATGTTTTTGTACATGAAAATGTAATAATACTTTATACATATATATAAATTTAAAAAAGTAATAATAAATTAAAAAAAAATCTTGCAATAAGTATGATGCTCTAAATGTTGTTATATGATATGATCATGTTTATGTTCTTTTGTGGAGTTTGGTTAAACCCTTATGATCCTGAGGTCACCCAGTACCTTCACTTGTCCGAACAGTTTCAAGGGAAGTATTTTCTGCAACTTTCTAGTCACTAAACAAAAAATGAATTAAATATATATTTACTATCTTTTACTGCAGTAAATGTTATTTCCTGCATTCTGCATCCAGTAAGTACACACTGGGCTAGGTGCTGTTTGCATTCATGCAGTTTAACCCCCCCCCCCCCGTTATGGCAGTTACAATCTCCTATCAAACTTGTAAACAGCATCTAGGCCACTTTGTCCCTTTTGATCAATCAGTTTGAATAATATTCCAATGGAAAAAGCCTGTAAGTCTTCTCTATAGCAGGGTTTGCACAAGCCCTAAAAAGCCTTAATTTTGGTAAAGCCAAAATAGGGCCCCTAAAAATGAGACATGGCCCTGGAGGCCCTAAAAACCCTTAACCCTTTGCTTGGCACAGCAAAATCATTTGTCACCTTCCTGCCGGGCAGAGAAAATGGAGGTGGATGGCTTGTGAGTGGGTGTATGTATTTAACATGCAATAACTCTACAATGGTCGGGTGGATTTTGATGAAATAAAAACAGCAAGATGCAGAAATGAATAAAGAAATTGCTAATACCCAATTTTTGTCATTATTTTTATTTTCTTTTAGAATTATAATGCATAAACACACAGTCATTGATTGGTTTGTGTGTGTTACAGTTAGCGTTGCAATAACTTTAGAATGCATGCATGGATTTTGATTAAATAAAAACTAAAACATTAAGAAACAATTATAAAAAAAGATATTTTCAACCTACTGTTGGTTTTATAGTTTTTTTGATAAATGGTGCACGAACACATCGAACATTCCGACGATCGCCATTTTTGTTTACCGATGATCGCGATCAGCTTAACGTTTAAGTTTGAGCCGCTACCGTATCAAAATCCCGAATAGCAACCAAATAACAAAATATATCAAGTTCTGAACCATTGCCGAACTTGAAATCCGCGATAATTTCCCGAAATCTAAGAGTAGAATTCAAAACGCGTATCGGCCGTGTTAGATTTGACGATCGATTTTCGTCTCGAACTTCGCCGTAGTCAAAGTCGTCTCTCTCACTTCAGTCAACAAACTCAGAAGTGCACACACTACTAGGATCGATTACATCGATATTTGAGCCTTGATACACATCTCACAGCGTCATATTTTCGGCATGGAAGCTGTAAAAACGATCGTACATGTCGGGTTCGAAGATAGCATCCATCTTGGAAAAATTTGCGATATTTTTCCTCCAAAACTTGCAACAAACTCACTCCAATCGCCACCATTTGTATTAAACATGCGGAAGTCTCACGGGCAGTCTCGTGGCTTCTATATTCACGAGATTTGAAGCGTTTTAGTTTACATGAAAATGAACTACAAGCCACCTGGTGAACTGCAAACATTCTGTACATATGTATAAAGTAGTGTAGAAAAGTTCAGGAACTTACTTGGAACAGGGAAGACATGTTATCTGTATATTCCATGATCGTTATTGTGACAGTCATGTGTACAGTTCAAGAAGCGCTGATTTCTTGGCAAATCATGGAACAGTAAACCTTTTGCATCTTCTGGATGTCAGTTGATTGTTAAAATAGCAGAGTGACTCGTTCTGAAGTTGCATTGCGTGGAACACGGCCTCCGCTCTTCAACCGAAGAGCAGAAAAGCACACACATACACAGGACTTGTTTTCTGGCCATGCAAACCATCACTTTGTTCAATTTTTAATCTGCTTTTGTACAGGGGCATCAACTTGATATTAGAATGAGAAAGGCATAGGATTTTCTTCAAAAGAGAGTGTATTGATCTCTCTCTCTTTCTCTCTCACTCTCACTCACACTCACTCACTCAGTCACACACACACACACACACACACACACACACACACACACACACACACACACACACACACGCACACACACATGCACACACACACACACATGCACACACACACACACTGTCATGAAAGAAAGCAAATTGATGCTTATTCAATGTACCATCTGGATGTAAAAATTTGATTTGATTTGACACACATTGTTAATTCCCCCCCCCCCTTCCCTCTTTAGGACTCTGCTGCCTCTCACCTCCTTGTCTCTGGTGGTATCCATGATTGAAAGACATTCTACTCTAGAATAACTTGAAGTTGTGTCAGTATCCACCATGCAGTTTCACACAAGGTGACTTTGCTCACTTGACTCTGTTTGAGGTTAGTATATATATCACTCACTCACTCAGTCCCATGTCCCAAAGGACGTATGGGGGACATGAGAGAAGACGCAACGGAGATCTTTTTCCATGCTTCACGATCCTGTGTGGCTAGTAGGAGGCATTGCAGGGGTTGGGCAGTCCAGTCTTTGATGTTGTCAACCCATGATTTCTTTTGGCGGCCTCTTCTTCTCTTGCCCTCGACTGTTCCTTGCAAGATGGTTTTTGCTAGGGTGTTGTGTCTTGTGGTGTGACCAAACCACATCAGCTTTCTCCTCTTTATGGTGGAGAGCAAAGGCTCTTGGGGGCCCACACGCTTTTTGATTTCTTCTGTCACATAGTTATTGGTCTTGTGTTCTTTGTATGATATTTTGAGGAGTCTTCTGTGGCACTTGTTCTCGAATGCTTGGATTCTTCTCTCTAACTCTGCTGTCAGAGTCCATGATTCACAGCCATATAGGAGGATAGATATCACGAGGGATTTGTAGAGGTGGTATTTGGTGCAGAAGCTGATGTTGTTGCTTCTGATGATCCTCTGGAGTCTGACTAGAGCAGATGTTGCTGTTGCAATGCGAGCTTTCACCTCATTGTTTGATGTGCCATCTTTTGTTAGGATGGAGCCTATTTGAATTGGCTCACCTCTTCCAATATTTCTCCATTCATCTTCATTTCCGTGCTGTCATTACTCGCGCTGTTGACCATGATCTTCGATTTCTCTGTACTGACCTCCATGCCGTATGCGCTCGCTCGATCTGTTAGACTGTCTGTGAGGATTTGCAGTTCTTGTTTGCTGCTGCCCATGAGGTCAATGTCATCTGCAAATCTGAGGTTGCAAAGGGGTCTTCCACCAATGGAGATGGAAGTGTGGTGGTTTTGCAGTGTCTCTGTCATGATGTTTTCGAGGAAGAGGTTGAAGAGTACAGGTGACAGAAGGCAGCCCTGGCGGACTCCAACCGTGGTCTTGAAGAACTCGCCCACGTGATTGTTCATGAAAACTGCACTTCTTGCATTCTCGTACAGAGCCTTGATGACTTCAATTAGGCAGTTGTCAATGTTGAAGTGCCTGAGTACTTGCCAGAGGCCGTCATGCCATACCCTGTCAAAGGCCTTTTTGAAGTCTATAAAATTGTGGTACAAGTCGTTTTGGTGTTGGAGATGCTTCTCTATCAGAATTCTCAGGTTGAAAATTTGTTCCATTGTGCTGCGTTTTGGTCTAAAGCCCGCTTGTTCTTCTGCCAGTTTTTCTGCTTGGTTTTTCAGTCTGTTGAGGACTACCTGCTGCATGATCTTGCTAGGATGGCTTATGAGACTGATGGTTCTGTAGTTCTGACATTGCTTGAGGTTTCCTTTCTTTGGCAGGGGTATTACAAGAGACTGTGTCCATTCTTTTGGCCATTCTTTGGTGTCGTGGATCTTCTGACAAAGATCTGTATATATATATATATATATATATATATATATATATATATATATATATATATACTTATATATCAGAGCATAGAATTCTCCGTGTTTCCGCGGATTTCCGATTTTTTTCAAGCTGATTTCCACGGAAAAAAACCCTTTCTGCGGAAAAATCAAATCTGGGGGAAAAAAAACGAAATTCTCAAATGGTGGCAGTGTCGTCAAAGGGCTCAGTTCTCACTCACTAGACTCGGTAGCTAGCCTAAAGCCGATCAAGGGCTAGTCTACGTGCAAAATTTCAAAATGGCTAGCATATGCGGGGAGAACGATCGTCGATCGGACTCATGCTTATGATGGCAGAGGATGCAAAAATGCATGGAAATGGGAATGGGTGGATGGTGAAGTCAAGGTTGAGGGTCGAAATGTGTGGATTGGCGAGCACATGCGCAAACTGGATGCTGCAGGCAAAGCGTTTTGCGAAGCTTGCCAGTGCGACATTCTCTATGCTAGCCGGGGCCGCAGAGCGCTTGAAGACCATTAATTTTGCAAAAGGCAAAACACAAGGTGATCTACTCCATCCGCGGGAGTACAACTCTTGCAGGATCCATATATACGTTATATACGTATATATACGTATATATACGTAAATGTATGTGTCATGTCATGTCTGCTTGTGGTCCCTTCTGGGGCATAGGCCGCCAACTAGCTGTCTCCAGGCATCTCGGCTCTGGGCTAGGCGTTCCAGTTGTCCCCACGTCTTGCCCATCTTTTTCGCATCTGCATCCAGGTCCCGGCGCCAGGTATTTCTAGGCCGCCCTCTTTCTTTTCCCTTGTGGATTCCAGGTGAGAGCTTGTCTTGTGATGCTGGATACAGGTTTCCATAGGGTGTGTCCTATCCATCGCCAACGTCTCTGTAGGATTTTTCTCAACAGGCTGTTGTTTGGTTCTTTGCCATAATTCTTCATTACTGATCTTGTCTGGCCAGCGTATCTTGAGGATCTTCCTGAGGCAGGTGTTGATGAAGACCTGGATTTTCTTCATGGTGGTGACGGTGTTTCTCCAGGTCTCTGCTCCATACATTAGTATTGGCACGTAAATGTATATATATAATATATATATGTGACGCTCCACCACATAATAAGTCGGAGTGCACCAGAGGTCAATTTTTAGTTATTGACATGTTATTAATATACAATAAAGTGGCTATCAAATAAAAAAAATCATATAGAAAATCGGACAATTCTGTGCAAAGTTATTACAAATTGAAATGATAGACTGCAGGACGTGACAAAATGAGAAACGGGCAAGTTTATTTTCGTAACAGGTTGTCGGAATGAGGGCTTGGGTATTTTCAAAACACATTTAAAAGCAAAAGGAATAAAAATTATGCCTTGATTATTTTATTATAAGGTAGATAAACAGATATTGTTTAATAATCAATCAGAATCTCAAAATTGACAACTTGACCCCCAACTTCCTTTAATGGCTCCTAGCCATGGCGATCTTAACTAAGATCGCCATGCTCCTAGCGCAAAATTGGGTAATGTGCTAAGCGACTCATTTCGTGGTGGAGCGCCACATATATGTATATGTGTGTATGTATAGATTTGTATATGTGTGTGTGTATAGATATGTATATGTGTGTGTGTATTAATATATATATATATAGGTAGCGGCAGCCAATTTTTTTTTATAGCATATACATGCATGAAACTGGTATTTTTAAAAGAACTTTTTAAAAGAAACACAATAAAAAAAAATTAAGTCTCTATCTTTATTCTTTCAAAAGTTATTGATGTCCAAAGATGACATAACATTTTCGGGTGTTTTCATAATATGAAAGCCATACTTTGAAAGGGCCTATTGTGCAAAGCACTGCAATCACATTCCTGCACATTTCTATACACAATGTCTGTAACACTGATAATCCCTACAAGAAACATCAACTCTCTATCTTGAAGGGAAAAAAAGATATACTATGTTGAAATTGCCTAATCGTGTGATTGGCAGTCAGTTCAAATTGCACGATTGGCCATGTTTGAGGTCCAACAGGAAGGATAAGATGGCATCTTATGGTTACTTTTTTACATTGTTCAAAAGATATGTTAATATAGACTATGCCCAATTTTTTCTAAGGCTGTACTTGACCAAATGTTTCAAATATTGGGGTCTGATTTTGCTAAAAACCTTAAAATGCCCTGCGACGGACCAAAATACAGTACACAGTAGATTTTTTGTCAATAACTTTTGAACCTGTAGAGATACTGACTTGAAATTTGGTGATGTAAAACATGGTTTTATATGCTATTAAAAAATGCATTTGTTGAATTTGTTCATCCATTACATAATGTAATTTTGGATTCAAAATGGCCGCCAAGTGCCCAAAAATGTGGCGAACATTCTAGAGAAATGTTATGAAACATCAAATTTTATCAAATTATGCAAACAGTGGACCCAGCTGTTCAACATAAACTGGCTCAGACAGAAATCTATCTCTCTGTGACTTATCCTAAAGAAGTTGCATTTTTTCTTCTTCCTTAATGAGATGATACTGCAACCTTGAAAGTTCAGCATCCGGAATGAGTTGACTGAGAAATGAAGCTGTTTCATCAAATGTCTTCCCACCCTCTTGCTTCAGTACCAATAACTGAATCAGCAGATGATTGGAAATCTCTACAACAGGCACCTTTGGACAACGACCTTTTCCAGTAGCCAGAAAAATGGACCCAGCTTGCTCAGTTGACTTCCATCTGTGTGTCAGCATTTCAGGGAATAAAAAATAAATTTAAAAAACAATAATTAAAAATAAAAGAAAACCAGCAAAAAAACTAATTAGTGTAAAAGAATTTGTTTCTTCCTTTCAAAAGGCAAAACTGCCAAAAGGTTTAAAAGAAATCTGATAACAAGAATAGATAAACAATAGGAGTGACAACTGAACAACTTTTGTGTGTGTGGGGGGGGGGGGGGGGGGGGGTTGTTCTCCTAATGTATTGTGAATACTCTTTCTTTTTTCTTTTTTCTACCATCCATTGTGTTAGGATTTTTGTTGTGAGTATTTTTCACACGCCCATATCTGCAAGCATTGGTTTTGTCAAATTTCATGTACCCCTTGGGGGGTTTTTCTTGAAATAAAATTTTGAAAATTGAAATTTTGAAAATTGAAATTTGAAATAAACTGACACACATAGGGAAATTTATAAACATCTCATTAGTATCAGAACTGTGGTATTGGGGATGGTATCTATCAATGTAGATGTGTCACATATTTTTGTAAAGTCACTGAAGGTTAAAAATTACCCGATAATGCGATATATAACACAATTTTACTTTTAACGGTGTTGACTTCTTTATCCTTTTCTTAAAATCACAATTAAAATAGTAGCCTAAGTGGATTCTGCCTTTTTTTAATATCTCGAAATAGTATAAAACCAATCAACAGAAAATAAAAGTAAAGTACTAATTCAAGTAGTAAAGATAGTGAACCCTCAAATGAGTCAAAACAAAAAAAACATAATAATGGAAACTCTGAAAAGGAGAATGACTGGGGAAAATGAAAAGGAGAATGACTGGGGAAAATGAAAAGAAAAGACTATGGCTATTAGATACACTGCATAAATCACAAAGAGCAAGCTTACTTGTGGTACTACTGTGCTGAAACTAAACCTGCTTTAGTTCAAGTTACTAAAAAAGAAATTCATTCAAACACTGATATGGCATTTTAGTGATTTACTACTCAGGCTGCATAAAATATTCCAAGTCATGCAGCCCCCCCCCCCAAAAAAAAACAACAACAACAAAAAACAAAAATGAAAACTGTAACAAACTTAAACTTTTAATTCATCAATCATAAATGAAACCGTGACCTAAACGGTTCTAATAAATCCCCCCAAAACAGAAGCAACGACCGACGTTTGTTTCACGAAGAAGTGAATCGCGATCTCGGGATTACCTCCTCTTGGTTAGACCGGTCACTCAATAAAACGTACAATAACACACCTATTTCACTATACGACCTTAAAAAAAAAAAAGTTTAAATATAAGTATGTTTAAAATATCTGATTTTATAAGCACCATAAATTTAAGAAGTAATTTCGTGAAAATATCCAAGGAAATCGGACACGTTTTCTTCTTTCCGGTTTGCGCATGCCCGATTGTCGAAGACGATCGTATCTACCCTTTTCAAAGTCTTCGTTTTTAATGATCTAATGAATTTTTTTTCAAACTACGCGACCCGTGTCTAAATAAACAATAACATTAATGATCTACAATCACAAATTTATCATATCTACCCAGTAAATCGAGAAAATCGTCGATTTTCGACATGATCGTTTCGCAGCGATCGTTCGTTCTTGCCTCTGATCTTTCTGATCTTTCCAAGATTTGAAAACTATGTTTTGGTTGGTTTGCTTATGTAGGACAGCCCATGAATACATTAACCCATTTACAAATTAGAACCAATAGGTGGTCTTGTTTCATTTTCGCCTGTGGTATTGACTATTTTAAGCTACAGGTTCTTTAGAACTTGCCGACGAAGATTGTGTGCCGCAAAAAAACGGAATTTTTGCAAAAACTATCCATAAATCAATAATTATGTACCCATTTCAGTATTGTAGCATAAATACTGAACACAGTGATACCTGATATAGCACAGTTGATTGTATATCGCGAATGCTCGGGGAACTTAAAGTGGGCATGTCTTTTTGAAGCTTTGTCCGTGTTCGTGAAAATGGCGGCCGCGCAGCGTTTTTTAGCGGAACACACACCTCATTCACGCACTTCGCGTATTCATCTCAGATCAGTCACAGAAATAAAAATGCACTCAATCAAAAGAGAAAAGATCGAACTTTATTTTGATATATAAAAAAATTTAATCAGTACAACAGAAGCAGAGTAATAAAGAAGTGAAAAGATCGAAAAACAGCCATTTTTCAGCTGTGATGACGGGATATGCCGGGGGCTGCCGCTACCTAATATATATATATATGTGTGTGTGTATTTATATATATATATATATATATATATATATATATATATATGTATATATGTTTATATATATATATGGGTTGTTCTCAAAAACATGTGCTATTTCTGTGACATAGAGGCCCCAAAATAAATTTCACTCTACATACATGTCTTTATGTCAGGCAGTACAGCATTTTAATGTATATCATTTTCTAAAATGGAAAAGATGATTGGTCAATTCATCTTGTTGTAATAGATGATTAAAAATATAATTTTTTGCTGTGTTACGGTTGAGACATGGAATCCAAAATAAGAGCTATGAAGTCCTTAAAACAGCATGCTTTCTAAAAACCTGGTATAATTTACTTGTAAACCAAGGAAGAAAACGTTCCCATATGAAGAAAACTTTAAAAATGAGTGAGAATGCGTATTTTTCTGTAATTTTCAAGTAGCACATTAGTCCTCCATGCTCATGGCAACTTCACATTCTCATATCTCCATATTTATTAAGATATATAGCTCAAGTCAGGCATGCATTATTTCTTATTCTCGCTCACAAGAGACACAAAGCAGTTTTTTAAAACAATATACTGTTTATTGCATTTGATTATGTAAAGAAAAAAAGTGTTACAGTTGAGACATGGAATCCATTACAGTTGTGACATGGAATCTAATTCTACAAAATAACTTGAAACCAACCACAGACATGGCAAACATTAGTCAAAATGAACATAACTGACACCAGAATAATTACAGTTAAGAAAACAGAAAGGATTTGAAGTCAAACCACTGATAGTAATACTTTTTATTCCGTTTGGATGGAGTCTGTTACAGTTGTGACATGGAAGTCAATTCTACAAAATAGTGAGAAATCTACATGTACATGGCAAATATGTGTCATGGATAAAACAGCTGAAAATAGTACAAATCAATTCAGGAAAATTAAACAGGCGAATTCATTTCATTGTTATTTTGAGGTCTCGGTTACTAAAAGTGTAGTGATCAAGGGCATCAATCAACAAGTCACCCATTACTCTTGCTATTTGCTGGATCTGGACCCATTAGGAATCTGTCAGTTGTGTCCAAGTGTGGTAGGAGTTTGGAGCCACAATCTGCAATTTAAAGCAATTATTGGATTAGTACTTTATGGCAGGAATATGTAGTGTTAGTTATAAACTAGCTATTTGTAATCATGTTCTTGGCTCTATGAATACTACCACCACCATCAGTGAAGCACATAGACACACGCGGCTGGTATTTTGTCACCTAACAGCAAAAATTAGTAGTGTTAGTATCTATAGCCAAATTTTCTAATTTAAGTTATTCAATTACTGGCTCTATTCATACTATTAACATTGTCAGTGAAGAATTTAGAATCACTGGCTGGTAGATTTGACTAATAGGTAGACATAGTAATTTTCTAATACTTTCAGAGTGCATGCATGATTATGATTATTGTGCATTTTCTTTTGTCAGTTGTCAATTACACTATGGCACTTCCTTTGGCTAGCATTGATCACACACACACACTGATCACACACACACACACGCGCGCGCGCATGCACACACACGCACACACACATGGCTGAAGCATTGATGCTATAAACAGAAAAGTGGACAGTAATAATATCTAAGTAAACCTTCCAGTGAAATGCAAGGAAAGCAGTTACCTGAAGTTCATAGGATGAGTCTTGTTAGTCACTGAGGTGTCTGGATCAGGGAGAGGGGGGCTGACTGGAGCTTCTGAGGGAGTGGAGGTAGTCCTAGCCTCCCCATGAAGGACCATTTGTTTGCTGAACATCTCTCCGTGTTGTAGTGGTGATGATGATGATGATGATAATGTGTGTGTGCTTGGTGTGTGTGTGTGTGTGTGTGTGTGTGTGTGTGTGTGTGTGTGTGTGTGTGATATGATGTAATGAGCATTTATATTACATGAAATGAAAAGAAGGCATTAATCATTTAAAAACAAAGTTATTGAAGTTAGTCAATTAACCAATTAATGATTTTACTACAAATGAAATAAAAGAAGACTACTGAGAAAAATATGTTGTCCTCAGGGATTCATCATTCATAATTATATTAAAGATAACTTTGTCACACTAACACACACACACACACACACACACACACACGCACACAGTGTGGAATTTCCCATAGAAATGTCAGGTGGCAAGACAACTTGCACATTTTCAACCTAGCCGCACAAAAACTATTTTGTGCAAAGGGGTCTATCCCTAGCAAACGCCCACCCCCAATTTTGCCCTAAATCAGTGCACAGCGGGGGTGGGCGTATGCTAGGGATTTTACGGTATATATATATCTACATATCTATCTATATCTATACAAACATGTGCACCTTCCGTATTTTTCTGTATTTGTTCTGGAAAAAGTTTGAAAATACGGAAATACGATTTTATTAATCAAAATCTGATTTTTGTCAACAAAAAATCGGGAAATCGAAAACGTCTTCCATCATTCAGCGATTCCGTTCATCTCGCGTTACGCCGTCTGTTCAATCGTTCAGTGACTTGTCTCCCTTTGTGACGCATGCGCAAAGCATTATTTTCGAAACAAAATGGCGGATAGTGATGTAGACTTAAGCGGAAAAAACAGACCAAACTGACACGGTTACAAGCAAAGACAGACGTGGAGTAAACGCAAAATGACGCTAACAGGCCAGGATGGGGCTTGAAGAGGTACAGATGCGGATATTTATGCGCAAACAGCAAAATTGGCTGGCTGTTTTGCCGAGTAATGTTTGGAACTTGCGCTATGTCTCTTGCATTGGGCTGCTCGCTAGCGAAAGTTGAGCTTTCATTTGCAAGTGGTGTCGGAAATTCGAACACGGTCGAATAAAAACAAACCAATGCACTTAACCCTAGTAGCGCTGAAATAACGGCAGCGGTACTAGGTGCTGCTGGCTGAATTAACAGCAGCCATTGTTGATTTGCAGAAGGGTGGGGTCAAACAACTCTTGATATTGATATGTAAAACTAAACTAAGTGTGTAAAGTTGTAAATCACTGGAAAGCTTAGATAACAAGCTTTTAAAAGAGTGAAATTTTATAGCAGCATGTAGTGTTTATGATAATGTAAAAAATAAATAAAGTTTAAAAAACTGCGCGTGCACTATCAATCACTGTTGTGATGTCGGTGACCCAGATTGATTTTAACACGATATGCAATGTTGTTGCGGTGCAAAAATGTCATGATTCGATAAATACTATCTCTTGACATAAGTTTTGAAAAAATAAAGAGCTTCCCTGGCTTTATCGGTCGTCAAATACTCGGAAAAGTCCAGCGAAATGATCGACGCCATCGCGATCGTCATGGCGGTGAACACTTATTTCGTGCGAACTGGCGGCGTTCTATGACGAAAATACGACAATCGCTTGATTTCGTGTGATGCAAAGTACTCGACAGCATATAGAAATGACTTAAAAACAGTTATTTCGAAGCCGTGTTGCGTTAAAATAAAGTAAAACAATGTATGATATCGAAATCGCCCGGTAGCTATGAAGTGCTTTGGACAAAACTTGGCATTCAGTCCGATCGCGATCAATTTTTCCGAAGTTTTTCAAAAATATTTCACAATCCTTACCTTATCATCTCTATTATCGTTTAATTCAACCAAATCCAGCCTCTAAAACTCCTCATCGCCGTCAATATCGTCAAAAAACTCGAAAAATACTTCGAGTGATACGAGCGCAAACACTTTGCCGCCATTTTGTTTTCAGGCGATCGACGTTCGTCCAAAAAAAAAAAAAAAAACCACCTCTAAACCAATCAGAATCCTCGTTGCTTGCGACTGCGGACGACCTTCACCCATTTCTGCGGCCCTACAATGGCCTTCATGTTCATTGGATGACCTTTGAAAGCGAAAGAAACCTTCAATTTTTTTACAATCACAGACGTCATCCCGGAATATTCCGGGAGCCGCCAGAAATGCTGCACTACATCATTCCGGAATAATCCGGGAACAGCGCTACTAGGGTTAAGTTACATAAGCGCTGATTTCTTGGCAAATATGGAACAGTAAACTGTCGCATCTTCGGGAAATCAGTTGATCTCTTGATCGTTAAAATAGCTGGGCGACTCGTTCTGAAGTTACATCGCGTTGAACACGGTCTTGCTCTGCTGCTGTAATGGACAGAAGCAAAGCACACACATATTCTGACTTGTTTTCTGGCCATGGAAACTATCCTGGTGAGTCCACTCCGGAATCAGGTGAATTTTTAATCTGCTTTTGTACAGGGTCTTCAGCATGATATTAAAATGAGAAAGGCCTTCATCAATCTTCACAAGACCTTCATCGATCTTCACAAGACGATGATCATGATTGCATCAAGAGCAACAAAGGCTGCAATTATTAACATACCAGTTTTGGCCTGTTCAAATATTTTGCATTTTCTGAGGTGGGCAGGTGTGCCAGTATAATTGAATTGAATCTTTAACCTTAATAAATATGTACAATGACAGTTGAGTGGTGGATGGTGTGTTACAGGTACAACAATGTGGCAGACCTTTCTCCCCAGCCCATGCTCTACATTGTTGGGTAGGAAGGGAAGTACAGTGCAGATGTTCTGCCTAGCAACATACCCCAGACTGACAGATCAGTGTCTGCAGCACTGCTGTGCTGCTGTGAGAACTTTGTCCAGCACTGAGAACCTGTCCAGTAGGTACACTGGCTGCAGGTTTGGGAACTGGCTTCAGACCACAGCTGTGAGAGATTCCTTTGTGTAATGACCCTGTAGCCAGTCATTAGTCTATCACCACCACCACCACCACTGCCCGTCATTTCACTTTTGATTCCCTCGACTTGCTGTGATGCTGCCTAAGCTCCTCTAAACATCATTTGAAAAGACGGTTTTCCTCCCCCATGGACCAGTGTGGAGGTTGTTCATCAACAGACTTCAACCGATTACCATTATGGATCTGCTCACAGCCTTTGCTATAGGATGATTTATACAGCTTCTACTTTTGTCAACTGCATTGCATCCACTTTCATCTGGTGTCCGGTGTGCATTCTTACTGTCCTTGGCTTTTACTGTCAGCTGCAAAGGGTTTTAGCTGTACGAGTCTAGCAATGGTTGCAGGGCTGGTGGTCCTATGGACATCAGTGCCGACTCCACTCTCCCCAAAAGTCCTTCGGATGAGACTTTAAACCGAGGCCCCGTGTGCGAACGCACGCAGAACATCTTGCGCACACGTTAAATCCTGTTCCGCTTTTCGTAAGAGTAGGCCATCGTGTGCCGGTGGGAACAGATAATATTTACAAAAACTGCATACACACGGGGACTGGATGAAAAAAAGCACATGATTGCTTATTCTGTTATCCTCGATATGAAAGAATAAATAAATAAATAAATAAATAAAATGGAACTGTGCTGTGGATGGGGAGGAGCTGGCAAATGTAGCTAATCATCTGTGAAATCTCATGTGTGTGGAACTGGAACTGTGAAAAGTCTGCTGGCTAGGGGATCTGATGTGGCTGTGGTGATGGAAGGGGTTCATACTTCTCCCATTCCCCTCTACCATTCTTTTTGCATTTCCTGCATGTGTTCAGTTGTCTTTGAACTTATCTTGTTTGTGCAATAGTTGAATAGTGTTTGAGATGGCTTGTGGAGTGCTTGCGTTTGTGTGGGTTTGTTTGAACAAGAAAAAATACTTTGCAATTTGAGAGTACATGTGTGTACAAATGTTTCTAAGAGTGGTCATTAGCTAAGGGTTCAAGTTCAACAGAAGAGAAACCAGATATTTCCACAATCTGTTTAGAAATGTTATAAATTTTTTATTCTTAAGGCTTTGACTGCATTTTATTAGTTTTTAAATGTTTGTTTTGTTATACAGCTGGTTTTTTCATAACTATTTTAATAAAACGTTTTTTAGAGAGGATCATAAGTCACAATAAAGGTGGAAGTTTTAAAAGAAAAAAATCATTTTTATACATGTCCTTTAATAATCAGTGAAAAAAATCTGAATTTTTTTTCTATTTATCTCTTTAACTAAAGGTCAGAAACTGCCTTGGTTGTCTTTTTGTTCAACTGTTAAGGCCAAAGATACAGCAGGCTATTGGAGTGAGAATGTTCAAGTATCATACTGTGGATGGAAGAAGTGAAGAGGATGCTAATAAAGAGGCTGAGAAGTGGTTTAATTTTGTGCCTTTTTCAGTTGTGAAGAAAGAGGATATTGCCTTCTTTGCCAGTTTAGCATGCCTGTACAACCTGAATGGAAACTTTACTTCTGACATTTGCCTACTTCCCCTTTTTTTCTGTCCATGTCAATGTGATGTCATAGAACATTAGTTTTTTGCTTTGTACGCTGCTGCCCATATTTGTAAAGTCAATATTCTGTTGTGTGTCAGAGGAGGGGCTCTGCCCTGTCCTATTCTTTAATAGTTACACAATTCCCCAGTCCGCCATTGTACTGGTCATCAGAGAAGGCGCACTGTCTTTGTACAGTTCCTGTTCCTGTCTCCATACCCGTCTTATTAGAGAAGGGGCAGTACCCTGTATTATGCTTGCACTGGATTTTGCAGAGAAGGGGCAGTACCCTGTATTATGCTTGCACTAGATTTTGCATATGTCTTGACTTAAGGGACCCTGTCCTGTTTTCTGCTTGCGCATAATTCTGTTCAGTCAGAGAAGGGCAGGGAACTGCATGGCATTGTTTGCATTAAATTTGCCCCATTGTCTGTGGAGTGGCACTGCCCTGTTATCTGCTTACTTTAAGCCATTTTTTTTTTTTTTTTTTTGACAGAGAATACACTGTCCCTGTACACTGCTTTTGAAATATATCCATTAATCAGAGAAGGGATGCTGTTTTGTATTATGCTTGCTCAATATTATGTCTGAATGTCAAAGAAGAGGTACAGATATGTATTCTGCTTGCTCAATATTTTATCCTGTTGTAAGAAAAGGACACTGTTCTGTATTCTACTCATGTATTTTTCCCCCTCCATTGCCAGGGAAGGGGCACTACCCTGTATTTTGTCTATAACCTGAACTGTTCTAATATCAGAGTAAGGCATTGCCTTCTCTACTTGCAGTAAATGACATCTATCTGGTTTCAAAATTGACTCTGCCTTTCATTCTCTGTATTCTGCATGCACTAAGTCCTCTGTTTATAGTAATGGGTATTACCCTTGTGTTTTTGAATTGTGTTGGCCAAGAATAGGCATTCATGGAACTTTTACATTTGTATTTTATTTCATAAGGATTTTAGAATGAATGTAATAAGTGTATCATACTTATTGCTTCTGAAATGCTTTCATTTGAACAGGGTTAGTGTTGGCATAGTGGAAGTGTGTTTGGGGAGGGGATGGCCACCTTGTTGACCGTTGCACTGTAAGAACAAAGTGTGCTGTCATCTGTCCTTTTCCACTACAACCTGCCCTTGCCCCCCCCCCCCCCCCCCCCCCCCCCCTTCTCCCCCTTTTACATACTCTCTTCCCATTACATCAGTAGCTTGTGTAAAAAAAATTTCCCCCAACAGAAAACTATTATGATGGTATTTGCTCGATCTTAATGTTGCACATGGTTTCAGGGGTATCGCCATACCTTTGCCCACAAATTTAAAAGGGAAGGGTTTGATATTCCAAGTCAGTTGCCAACAAAAAACATCATTGACCTATTCCACCACATTCTTGGCTTTCCTATTTTTCTTGTTTGTTTCTTACTCGAAATATTCATAAAAATTGTTACAGTATGCCTCAACCTACCTTGGTTTGTCCTCTGCCAGCGACCTCCACCTTCTTCTGGTCTGTTTTTACTGTTTTTTTGTTTTTAAACTTTTATTTTCAACATTATAGCAATTTGAAGGTTGTCTTCTGTATTTTACAACTGCTTTTAGTAGTCGATGTATACATGTTTTTCCTCAGAGGCAGTTTTACTTGCCAACGTTTGAACTGTTGAAGCTGTTGGGGATTTAAACTTTTACTGTCAGATAGGTCAGTATCAATATAAAGTGCCACTTTAATACTTTTGGAATATGTGGTGGAAGTTTAGAGGAGCGCACATGCCTGTATGTGTGCATGCACATACACATGTAGAACACAGTATAAATCACTGAGCTTAAAGATCCATTCTTGTTCCTGGCCTTGAATCAAGTATATTCCAAACAAAACTGGCTTAAGAGCAGATGACTGTAGTGCTGATAGTGTTGGACTTTATAATTTTTACTCTTCCAAACATCAGCTCAGTACAACTGTATAAAGTACTTTTCGTATTGGAGAGCTTCATTGACATATGGGAGATAACAGTAAGAAATGGATGTGTGTTTAATGCAGAGTAACAATTACCAAAGATCACATCAATCCCCTATTGTCTGGTTGAAGTCAAGATGTGTAGTTACAGTGACTTTCCATTTTGAATCCATGGTATTCTGTCTTCCCTGTACTGTACCCTTCAAATATCTGCATTGGGAGGTTGTGAATATCGTTTCAAAAATAGACAGTAATATTGGCCCTTGGCAACTTTCAAAGTTGGCTGAAAACAAAAATTACTACTGTTTAGGAATGTTGAAAGAACTATTGGAGTTTCAAAACGGAAATTCATATAGGTTACAAGCAGAGGATTGAACATTTGAAGATGACTAGAATTCAAGAAGTGTTTCTGGAGAAGTGTAGCTTTGTACAACTATGGAGTTAGTCTTGGAAAGATCACAAATGATGTGCGATTGTCAAAGTGTTTTAGTTCTGCACATTGGATTTGAATCGACCCCACCTTTATTGTACCACACAGTAACTGAATATCTGGGTGAAATGATCAGTGCAGAAACTGAAAATTCGACAAAAGAAAAGGAGGGGGAAAAAGTCAAAATGCAATGATGCATCTATTGGAAGAAAACCAATCGAAATAACTTTTGGCAGCTGCCAAGGAGGCACAGTTTATTAGCTCCGAAAATGGAAAACTGCATACATCTATAATAAGTAAAAACTTCCATGCATACATCTCTATCTTGAGTCAAAGCTTCCAGTCAACCAAAAGAAAAATTGTCTAAAATCAATAGAAGGGAGAACCTGCAGATGACAACGTTCCAAACAAATATGCATCTTTGCAGATGTTGTCCTCAAAACTTTGTTAGGACAACTTATGCTGTTTTGTAAAAGGAGCTGGGGAAGCTGTGTGCTGATTATATTACGCTGAAGTGCATCATGCTTGTCAGTGTTTCCGTCAGTAGCCTGTAAAAACTACTATAATTTGTGCAAAACCGGGAAATTTTTCCATGTGTATACCTCTGCTGCAACCCCTCCTCTTTTCCTCTGTGTCTTTGTCTGTCTGTATCTTTATATATAATGTGTGAGTGTGTGTGTGTGTTGTAGTGGTAGTAGTAGTACTAAGTAGAGATGGTGATGGTGGTAGTGGTCTTTTTCCTTGACATTGCTGAATGCTCATGTAGGATGGTGGTAAGCATGATGCTTGGTTATTCTAAAGTTGTGATGCGTGTGTGTTTTCAGGTTGTTGTTTTTTTCTCAGTTCTGTTTTTGTTTTTGGATGTTTTATGTGTTAACTGTTTTTCTTCCATGTAAGTTATTGTTTTGTATGGCAGAGAAATACTGCTGATTCTTCTGGATATTTGTCCACATAATGTTTCTTTCCCCCCACATAATTGGTATACTTTTTTGCATACATCGTTCTCTCATACCATGTTAAAAAAAGAGGAGACGTGTAAATATTGGTCACAAGAGAGGGTGTTTATTAGTTCAATGTGGTATGGAAAACTTGAAAAATGGATTTTAAAAGAATTGTCATTGATCAAACATCACATTTGGTCAGATATTTGACTAATGGTGGAATGCATTTCAAATGCAGGCTGTCGATAATTACTTGCATGTTTGCGATTGCTCCAAGTGTTGGTCAAGTTAGGAATTTCCTTTTTTTTTTTTTATCTCCAATTTTTTCTTTTTTTGCTGTTGTAGTTGAACATTTTGATCGAAATTACATGTCTAAAAAATAGCTTCCTGACTGGGAAAAGTTTGTGCTAGAAATGTCTCCTTTTTTATTACTGTTCTTTTTTTTCTCCTGCCATACTTTGTCCATTCTCGTGCCTTATTATTTAGAAAAACAAAAACAGTTTGACATTATGTGACCTGTCTGTACAGTGGTCTGTCGACAAGGTTGTTGAATTGTAAACATTGGGCAAAAGATGTCCATTTTGCGGTGTTATTTGCCCAAATGGCATATGCGTTTTTTGCTTATATTCAAATGATCTATTTGGACATTTTTTGTAACCTGGGAATGATTAAGCAGAAAGTGTGGCATCGTTGGCATGGCCTAGTTGTATTTTCCTTGAAATACAATTTAAAAAACATCCTATATAGTGTTTGGGTTTGGGTTTTTTTGTTTTGTTGGGGGGTTTTTAGTTAAGGTTTTTTTTTTAAGGATGACATTGATATTGGAAGGGGTTATTACAAGCCATATGGGATCAGTTTGGACTTAAAAGTGACTGTTCATGTGAGTTTAGTATAAAGGGTGGTTACGGCCCTGATTTGGTCTTTGCGGTTGGTGGGGCTGTAAACAACCTGAAATAGAATGTTGGTAGCATTAAGAATTTACTGGGGAATGCTAGCGTAATGTGGGATAAGCTGTACATGTCTATCAACAGAAGCCCATTGTGCTTGGCCTACCGTGCTTAACATGTTACCTTATTGATCTAAAGTGGTATGATTGGTTCTGTACACTACCTAGTTCAGTGTTTACTGTAGCATAAAGAAGGGCAAGTTGTTGGCAAATCACTGTTGGAGATGATCACATGAGTTAAGTCATGTTTAGGATAGGACTGCATTTTGTTTACGTATTTGGTATTTTCATTTACACATACTACTTCTTCCATGGTGTTAAATTTTGCTTCGACCATGATGTATTACATTATTTGTTGCTTGGCATGTGAATCATTGTTCTAAATCCTGTACTTTGCACTTTTTTCTTATACTGTCTGCAGTCAGAACAATTATGGAAAACCGAAAAGGAATAGCTGAAACAAGTTACTTTCAAATATTGGTTCTGAACAAGTGTGTGATTACTATCCTTAGATGGTTGATATTTGTTATTTGGTTTTACCCTTTCTGTGGCATGGATTTGAGAGTGGACAGATGATGATTATGCTGAAGACTTCTGAGTTGTATGCAGATCAGAACAGTATTGTTCTATTGATTGTGTGCTATGGCTTTTCAGTTTTACACACCAGAATAGTACTGTTCTCATATTGGTATTTAGTGTGATATTTTATCGTACAGTTACATTTGTTTGTTTTGGGTTGGTTGGGGTTGTTTTTTTTTGGGGGGGGGGGGGGGGGGGGTGGCAAACTATGAAAGAACTTTTAAGAAAGCTGGCATTTATCAGGAATTTGACATCCTATTAATAATTCACACTTAAAGTGGACATCCATTTCAGTGGATTTTTTGATGGCCATGGTTGCTCTCTCTCTCTAATGGGTGTTTTGCATTTTTCAGACTGAGCATTTTCCACCTTTGGGCCATTTTTGAAAAAAGTATAAATCTGGTGAGAAAACTTGAGGGTATATATGTAGGTGTGTGTGTGTTCCTTGATTCTTGGACAGCTTTGGTACTGACAAGGCCGTAAACATTTGGACGATTCTCACTTGAATCTGTCAAAAATCTCTCATTTTTGTAAATGACTCAAATCTGCTCACTGGTCAGTTGTGGGAGAAGCCAGAACAAGCACTTCTGTCAGTTCTGTAGTATTCATAGGTCAGTCAATGCCTGTTGGAGTGGTAGAAAGATCACTAACTATAGACCTGTTGAGTGCATGTTTCTTGAAACCATACTGTTAAAGGATCATGACAGTGCATGAGGAACTGATGGCTTGTGAGAAGGATCTAGTAGCCAGTATGATATCAAAAGTGGAACAAAGAAGTGTTTAGTAGCCCAGTAATAAGTTAGGGCACAGGTTTGTATGACAAGTGATAGAAAGATCGTTAGGGCTTGGTAAATTGAAAGAGCTTGGTAAATAGATGAATAGGTTGGAATAGTTTTCGAGAAAATGTAAGGTTGATTGGTGACAGGGCAGGGTGTTGCGATTGACTTTCACTGACATCGCATGTGTGCAGACGCAACGCAAAGGCACTCACTCCTTCCAAAAGCCCATCATCGTAAACACCCGAGGGTGTTTGTGCATGTATCTATACAAATGCACTCATCCACACATGTAGCATTTAGATTAAAAAAAAAAATTATGAAAGGGGGCTTAGTTAATAAAAATTTCTCTAGAAAGATGAGACTAAGCAAACCCCACCACTCGCCCCACATTAGTTTTACTGCTCCTCACCCCCTCCTTTTTCACTCTGTGCACCTTACTTTTTTGTTTGTTTAGAAGACAAATACATTATTTCAAAAACAAATTCATGTAGATACAAGTGTATGTAATGTAAATCAGTGACATGTACTCATCTTCCTTTCTTTTCAGAGTTTGTATGTGCGTCCCTCTTTCTTCTTTAAAGGGTACATTCACCAGTGCCCCTGCCTGCTGGCTTCATCTTGTATGTTTTCAAGATAATTGTTCTTTTGCAATGTTAACCTCTATAATGGCTAATAAAATGTTTCCTCTGTGTACAGTAGTAGCCTACTAATTGGCAGGTTTTGTCGAGTTCAGCCTGCCTAAGGTGGGGACATGGCCTGAAGTGGTGCCCCAGGACTCCTCCTGAAGCTCGGGGCCAAGAACAAATACATGTTGAACTGATTGCTTTATTGTGAGTGTTGAAGTAAATGTTGAACTGATAAAAAAAAATGTATAGTTACATTTTTTTTTTTTTTGGTACATCTTACAGATGTAATTTTTCAATTAGCTTTAAGAGAAAGGTGGACCTGTAATTAACTTTTGTTCAAAATGAGACCGTTGATCAGTCTGTAACTTCTTGTGGATTGAACTGAACATTCTCACAGAGTCGGTCTGTTGTGTGACGGTGAGAGCATGCATAAAACACATTTTGATTGGTCCATATGAAATGACCATCTCTGGGGCTTTTGTACTGAAAGAGACCGATTCATGGCAATATGGAATGCTTTGAACATTCCATGTGTTGTAAAATTATGTATGCATGTTATTTCATACAACTAAGGATTATGTGGTGTTCTTATTCATCTTTTTTTTTTTCTGTTGCATAAGTTGATCCCGTTCATTGTGAATCTTGAAAAAATCCAGCTTTCTACCAAGCTTCCTGAAAGAAACAGTTTATGTTGCAGATTTTGTAAAACATAACGTTAACCAATGAAAGTATGAACTAATAAAATGTCACTTGATATTTGTCAATGGTTGAACTAAATGTACCATCTGAATGCAAAGGGTGGCTATCGCTCTTTTTAAATTGGGTTCTGGATGATTTTGAATGAAACCAGAAATTCAGAATAAAGTATACAGTTCAAAACCTTGATGAATGTAATTTTATTTAACCCTCTTAGTCCCGTACCGGGATTAATTGCCCCCCTTAATCTCGATCCGGGATTTGCCGGGATTGAATAATTACACCCCCTAAGTCCTGATCCAGGATTTGCTAGGATTTACACATAGATATCTATCACACTGTGACCATCACTAATTGCTACATGTTAAACCTCTATCAGCCGCCGCGGTAGTCGAGTGGTTAGGGCATTGGACTCGTAATCTAAAGGTTGCGGGTTCGATCCCAGCTGTCGGCTATGGCGTTGTGCCCTTGGAAAAGGCACTTTACGGCTATTTTCTCACCCCACCCAGGTGTAAAAGGGGTACCAACCTTGTGTTGGGGGGTTAACCCTGCGATAGACTGGCGTCCTATCCAGGGGGGAGTCTATGACTCTCAGTCGCTTAGCGCCACAGAAACCGGGATAAGCACCGGCCTGATGAGCCTTAGGCTCGGGACAGACTTTAACTCTTTTTTTAAACCTCTATCAGGCTAGAAGGAGAAATCCTGTAGAGTGTCTGGAAGTAATTATAGCTGCTGGTATGTACTTAGGAAAAGTCCAGCGAGCATGTGTGCCTGATCTAATTTCGTGATGGAATGCGAAATCTAGGGGCAGTTTGTGCTCAGATAGTCCGAATACAAAAGGGTTAAATCCCGAATTGGGATTTACACATAGTAGTTTTCCATCACGCTGTGTCCCATCACTAATTGCTACATGTTAAACCTTTTATCAGGCTAGAAGGAGAAATCCTTTAGAGTGTCTGGAAGTAATAACTGCTGGTATGTACTTAGAAGGAGGAAAAGGCCAGCATGTGTGCCTGACCCGATTTCGTGATGGAATGCGAAATCTAGGGGCAGTTTGTACTCAGATTGTCTGAATGCAAGAGGGTTAAATCCGAATGGGAATTTGCCAGGATTTACACATAGTTTTCCATCATGCTGTGACCATCACTAATTGCTACCACATGTTAAACCTCTATCAGGCTAGAAGGAGAAATTCTGTAGATGTCTGGAAGTAATTATAGTTGCTGGTATGTACTTAGGAGGAAAAGGCAGGGAGCATGTGTGCCTGACCTGATTTCGTGATGGAATGCAAAATCTAAGGGCAGTTTGTGTTCAGAGAAGAGAGGGTTAAAGCAACATTATGTCCATCAAATAAGGTGGCAGCCTTGATGGGGTTACAGACATGAAGTGGAAAGATTATGGCCTTTGTGGTCAATAGGGCTATTAACATGAAATGGAAAGATTGTCCAGTGTTTTCAACTATGAAAATGTGACGCTCCACCACATAATTCGCACTGCACCAGATATCAATTTTTAGTTATTGACATATCAATCTGCAATAAAAAGGCTATTCAATACAAAAACAGATTGAAAATCGGACTATTCTGTGAAAAGTTATTACAAATTCAAGTGATGCATTGCAGGGTGTGACAAAATGAGAAATCGACAAGTTTAGCATCGTAATAGGTGGTCAGAGTGAGGGCTTGGGTATTTGTAAAACGCATTTTAAAGCAAAAGGAGACAAAACTATGCTGTGATATTTCATCACAAGGTAGAATAGTGGCTATAGTTTTATAACCCAAATCAAAATCTCAATCGACAACTCGACCCCACCAGTCTTTAATGGCTCCTAGCGGAAAAGTGAGTCGGGTGCTAAGCGACTCATTTCGTGGTGGAGTGTCATAAATGTCCCCCCACCTTCCCCCAAAACGCAAAAACCTCCAAACCCCTCTTTGAAATTTTTTTCTATCATAATGTAGACCCTGCTATGTGCTGCACCGTAGGCATTGAAGAAGGGAAAAAAAAAGGAATTTTGTGTTTGGCTTATAAGCAGAAGCAGATGTTCTCAAAATCAGTTTGTTCTACAAGAAGAGCTTTAGTGTGCCACTTCACCATGGTTGAGACAAAGAGGAACCCCCCCGCCCCCCAAAGAACTGAAAGGTAAACAAACTGAAAATTGATTTTTTCAGTGATAAAGAGGAATATTTATGGACAGAAAATGTATTGCTTGTATTCATATGTATCCGAAACATCTGGGTTTTTTTTATTTTATGATGTATCACATGTATTCATGTATATACCTGAGACATCTATGTTTTATGTTTTGCATTTTCTTCCTTGTGTTGACTTTGTTTAGAATATTTTACTTATGTTGTCACTATACTTTTATCTGAAATGATAGCTTTTGTTTTTCCAGAAGCTCATGACAGTAATCAGCCGTAATCTAATAATTGTTAGTTGCATATTACCTCCCCCTTATCAAATAGTTTGTGTTTGTTTTGGGGAAAGGACATTAAAGTTTGTACTATAAATGTTAATTTGGATTTGTGGTATGGTGGATATAGAAAGCAGAAAAAGAATCACTACATCCACAGCCAGGTTGTCTGAATAAGTCAAGAGTTTCTTTTCACCTCTGGACTTTAAATGGTGCCCAACTCTGTGATTAGCTTTTTTTGTATATTCAAAGTTGGCAAAATTGATTTTGGGTAAAAATCGGAATGACACTACATTCTGTTCAGTACACACAAAAATACCAAGCCAGATTAAGCAACTGATCAGTTTCATTTGTGTAAAATACTTACAAAACTGATAGATGAACCGTCTAAAAAGACAATTATATAACAGAATTGATACCCTTCACAGTGGTTTTTGTTGTATGGTAAAAATTGTTCTTAGTACCAAGTGTCATTAAGAACCCCCCCCCAAAAAACAAACAAACAACCCATATAAATTACACACTAACACATTCACCATTAACATCAATTTAAACAGTCATTTATAACCTTTTGACATGTGAATTAGCTGTGTTATTGGGCGTACTGCTGTCTTCATTGTAGATCACCAGCAGTTTTTTTGTACCTTAACAAGTTAACTCTTTTGTTGATGAATCCGTAAATAAATTCTGCCTCGTCTTTACTTCCCAGGAGGGATTCTTGGAGCTTGTTTAGTATACATCGTACAATTGTCAACACCTGAAAAACTGTGATAAAAATGTCCCCATTTTTTGTCACTTTTTATTGTAATTTAGGTTTTTTTACATTTCATTATTTTTTGTAGATCATTTTGTCTGTATTTTCTTTTCTTCACTTGGTTTGTCATTTGTTTTCCAGTCTTAATTTCATGTCCCTGTCTTCCATCACTTACTTGGTTTGTCACTATATTTACTTGGTTTCTGTCATCTCTCTTGTCTTCAGTCATTTCGTTCATCTTATTTCAATTTTTTATTCAGTGTTCCTGTCTGTCTTCTTTTTTTGGTCTTTGTTCTAAACAGTTTTTCATTAATTTTTGTCATGTACGAATTTATGGATCTGAGTGTCATTCATGTTTACCATCTCCTGGTTCTATATTTTTGTCATTTCAGTGTTTTTCTGTTTTTCATTGTATTTCTTACCTTGGATGGCTTTTATGGTTCCTGTTGAATTTTGCTTACATATTGCTAAATACTGTGTGAATTTACTGTTCAAGTGTTTTGTGTGTTGTGCTTTTTTTGTTTTAGCTTAGCTATGCAGGGCGAGTGTTGAACATTCTGAGAGACATACTTTGTCACTTAATTAGTAAAGTCTGTTCTGGCTTGTCCTCATGTACTCTCTGCTCATCTGCCCCTCTAATGTGAATTGTTTGTATAGATCTATCCTGTTTTGTGCTGCTGTGGTCTTTACTTTACATTGTGTGGTGGTATGATTTGTACAGATCTCTTCCTTGTATAGATAGATTGGTCTGTGTTTTTCTGTGCTTTTTGTCTTCCACTCAAGTGTTCACCTTTCTGAGCATCGTCAGGAAGGAGGACTGCCTTAGGCAGCCACTGTTTGGTGCAAGTTGTATGATTCTTGTGACAGTAAATTTCCCCACCCCCATCACTTAATAGTTTGCTCATGTCTCATAAGTCTGCTTGGAATAATCAGCATAGCAGCAAGATACTGAATGTGTCCTGAATAACACGGTACATGGGAGTAGGTCTTGGTGGTGTATGGTGAGCTGCTCTGTTCCTTTTTATGCCAAAATATGGTACTTGTTTTGATATTGGAAACCACATTTTTGGAGGCAATTGTCTTCAGCATCTTTCATGCCTTCATGTTAGTGATATGTCACCTTTAAAGTTTTTGGTTTTAATTTGAACACTATACTATGACTAGGAGTTGACATTCAGCAATGGTAGGGTGTATAGGCAATAGCTGACCAAAAAAGTGCTTATCCCTGAATCAGATGTTACATATAATGTGAAGGATGACCTCACCATGAATATGGTTTGCACTGGAAAGTAGATGAGTCATTGAGAAAAATGTCAGGTAACTGCTGTGGACATGTGCAAGATTATGTGACACCCATAGATAGTTTGCAGATTTTTTGTCTACAATTTTTCTTCAGTTTGCAGAGTATGACAATTCAAATGTGCTTTTTTTTCCTTATAGATCTTGCACCAAACAATGGCTTTTTAAACTGTATATTCCAAGAATATTAAGAGAAAAAGCACTAAGTTTTAACAGATGAATGAATAAAAATATTGGGGGAAAATTTTTTCTTCTGCATGTATGCAAAAATATTGGTGTTTGATGTGTGAATAGACCTGGAAAAAGAATTTAGATGAAAAATGCACAAAACAAAGTAAAAACACAAAACAACCTTAGGGTGGAAGGTTATATTTTGTAATCATCACATCAGATTTCTTTGCATTCCTACTCCCTTACAAAGCTAATCCCTATGGGGAAAAAAACACAGAAACCCTCCAGATGAACATTTGAGGAATAGAGCGACAAGAAGATGGTTAGGGGTGCTTTCTTAGCAGCAATAAACAAAAATTAACAAAATCTAGTGTGTTTTTCTTGAATTGTAGACCATTTCGATGACTTGTGCAATAAAATATGTTTTTGCAGAAAATCGTTTCCCTTAACTGGCATTAGCTAGATGCCCTACCACTGGGGCTAGTTTTATGGAAGGCAATGGTTAAATAACAGCTATGTTTGACAATGGGTTTCGGAGAGATATTCAGATAATCGGATAATTTCTATCCCACAGATTATGCAGCCTTTCCCAAACACTGCTTATGCGCAACTGACATGACCAGATGGAAAAGCATAAAGGAACTACATCTATATATAGGCAGTCCTTGGCAGCAGATTCACTTAAAAACAAAATGTTATGACAAAAGAACTTCAGCAGGAACAACCACTGGATCAGTTAACTGGTTATGTCTCACGAGATCCATTAGTAGTGTGCAAAAATCACCTACATTCTGTAATGCACTATACTTTATATTGAAAAGTCCACTGGAAGTGACCTAAGTTTGACCTTTTTCTGTAATTTTAGGTTACGAATACAGTACTGAATAGTATACTATCTGCAATTGAGTGCAGGTTGTACTTCTCGTACATGGTCTTTGATTTCAGTCTGGATGATACCTTTCAGTCGACAAATAAGTCAACAGAGGGATGCAAAAAGTAATTGTCCCGGGACAAGTTTTTGCCCTGTCGGACACCTTGGGCATTAAATGTATGACATACCATTTGAAATAACTCAAAAAGGTGTCAAAAGGGAAACTACTCATGCTGTGAGATCAACTATTCCCCCCTGGCATGGAGTTGCTTCCCTAACTGCTTGTAGTGTAGTAAGAATAAATTTAACAAGCACGATTATTTAAAAAAAAAAAAAAAAAACTTTTAAAGATATCGGCACAAATGACTTCAAAAACAAAATCTGCAGGATGAGAAAACTAAAGTCGCTTTTGTTTCTGCCCTTACTTTTAATGCCTGGTGCAGAGCTCATGCTGCAGCAGGTAATGCAGGCAGGACTGTGAAAGAAAACTGATAAAATAATCACTAAAATTTCACATCTCACTAGTAAGTTCATAAACACTGTCAATAGAATTGTAAAAAGCAGATTACAATACCAAACGCATTTCAGTTTGGTTTCTGTGTCTACCTGCTGTGACAGATTAAACCGTTCATTTACAAATAAGCTCCTTCGTGAATACAAAATAGCCATTTTCCAAAGACTATCTTGAAACAGAAACAGTAAATACTGAATAATAAAAGCCAGTGCCATGCCCTACAGACTATGAAAGCCAGTGCCATGCACTACAGACTAGAATTCTTGCTCATTTCCTGTACCCCTCCACTATATGCACACAAGAACCGTCCGCAGCCCCTCAGCCCCTATTGTCGGTTCATGCCTAGCCGAGCTACTGTCCAGACGTTATCACATCGCTTCTCGCTGTGTCAGCAATGCTCATCACTATCAGGAATCTGAGCATTAGCTATAATATAGTTTTCTAGACCTTGCTTTTCTTGGCTTGTTTTAAAATGTGTTTAAAACTGGTTTATCATAACCTGTTTTCTTGTAGTGCTTGTGAAATCTGTATTGTGGAAAAGTTTCTGAAAAAAAAGGATATCCATGCTGTTGACTATTCTAGTGACCAGGAATTGATTATGGATTCAGGAACTTATGAAGAAGAACCACAAGCTGGCACCTCTGCTCAATCACTGGTGGAAAAGGAACTATCACTCCAAGACTTTTTCTCAATAATTCAAAATCTTTCTACAAGAATGGATACTTCTGAAAGTGCACCACACTCCCAGAAGAGAAAAATTAGTGCTAATGCAGATAAAGAAACCCTTGCTGAAAATGAAGGGAAAAGAAAGAAGGCAGGCAGTGACTCAGAAACTGTCATCGACGGTGTTTCTGATAAGGCAGACGCTACAGAGGAGGAAGATGACAATATTTTCGCCCAAATCTTTTGATGACAACGAAGGTCAAGCAAACAAAGTGTTTTGGAAGAAGGGTCAGAAAAACAGCCACAGACAGTAACTCGATCTTTGACTGAACCACCCCTCCCTTCTGGAAACAAGGTTAGTGAATTTGAACTTTGCTTGCCTTCTGTGTGTGCTTATCTTGAAATGAAGCATAACTTCAAAGCAGGAAGAAAAAGTTGTCACACTGGAATTAAACTTCTGACCCTGACGTACTTGAAGCAGTTGAAGGAATTAAAATCACTTTTGATGACTGCCCAGTAGATATCAAGCAAAGTTCGCAAAGGATGTTTAGCAAGCATGAAAATTATGCTGTTAACTCTGAGATAAGAAACTTGTTGAAAAAAGGTGTGAATAAAGAGTCTTTGCCTGAATCAGGACAAGTTGTCTCGCCTATCTTTGTAAAGGAGAAAAATGACATCATTTAGAATGATTTTAAATCTGAAAGCTCTGAACAAAAATGTGGAATATAAGAAATTTAAGATGGAAACAATATATACAGCTTTGGATCTAGTGACACTACAATTTTTTTCCCCACATCAATTGATCTGATAGATGCATATTATGTCATGGCAGTAGAGGATACTTTTCATAAATATCTGAAATTCAGATGGGAGAGAAAAACTACTGTTTTCAGGCAGCTGCCATGAGACTCGGTCCAATTCCCAGAAAATTCACAAAACTCATGAAACCTGTCCTAGCACGCTTACATGATATGGGTCACCTGATCACTTCATTCATTGATGACAGTTTGATTGATTGTGGGAGAGACTGAAACAGAAGTTGTACAGACAGTCACACTGACAGATGAACAGAAACAAAAACTGCTGTGTGCATGCATACAATTACTAAGTCGGGAAAGTACAACTAGGCCTATAAGATCTCTGGCATCTTGTATTGGACTCGCGGCAGGGAAACTAAAAAAGCTGTCAACAGGATTCCGTAATTAATGAGTTTGCTTGAAGATAAAGTCACAATAACTAACACAAGTAAATAAATGTATCCTCATTTACTGGAAACAAATGACACTTGAATGACAACACCATATGCTTGACAAGACAAAAGAAGCTGTAATTTTTAGGCCGACTTGTTCAAATTTTATGCATGTGTTGCCAGGTTCGGTTCAACAATAAGGGGGTAGAAGAAACAGGGGGGGAGATTGTAGTAGGACTTCAGGCACTCCACAACTCAAACCGTATATTGTTGCAAGGCCACACAGGGGTGTTATGGTAACGCAATTTATTGTTTCATTTATCACAACATCAAAACACCAACACACACACACCTGAAGCAAACCAGAGAATTCAGTTTAGTTCTACTCTATCCACATTTAACAAGGTACATAACTCATGAAAGGCACACATAGAAAATATTATTGTCGTCTAGCCAAATGTAAGAAAAACCACTCCTTTCATCACTCACACCAAGATACCAAGTTAATCTTAGGAAACCAATAGAGTGTATACAATTGTAAATCAACAACCAAATATTACAACCAGGAAAACCCTTTCCTCAGTACTCAACTGACATCTTGATAATGTCTTACAGAACTTAGTCTATGCTAAGATCTTTCACAACATTGGTTCCTATCAAACCCATGGATATTGTAGCACGAGAGAGAGAGAGAGATTGAGCAGGCATAATCTAGCGTCACAAAAATCACATAGGAAACTAGCAGCTTTTGGCACACATGACTGACCATAGTCACACCTGGTTGCTGAAACACCCCTAGTACAATAGTAGGGCAATTTCTCTAAGGACAAAGCTAGCCCTTTACTTTCACACAATAGACTAACCAGACAACCATCACAGTTTCTTACTCAGTCATCTGTTACAATTAAACTATGTCATAGTAGTTTAACCCAACAACTTTGTACCAGTCCACATAAATTTACCTGTGACCACTGTGATTTATAAACATCTCTCGGAATAACACAAAATCAAATGATTAGTTGCTCTTAAAATTCCACCGTAAGACTGACATCCAACTATATAGAATAAATCCAAGATCACACAGTTAAATAGTAAAAATATTATGATTTTAGCAAACTTCCATGTGTACAACAACTACACACTCTCTCACTGAACCAAATCAATAAATTGTATACACACAAATACAATTCGTTTATCAAATCTGCTTTTACCTTGATGAAACTTCTATCAAAAAGAAAATGTTTCACTTACAGCTCAACCAGAAGAACAAAACTGATGTTTTCTAGTCATATCTTATAGTCTCAGTCTACAGCCCAAACAGTTGTGTTAGTCCCTCTGAAATGCTGTTGCAGGTAAAGGCTGAGTGACTGCCAGCTTCCCTTATTTACACCATTTCCTATTCCACCTAAACCAATCAACTAAAATGGAAATATCTAGAATATCAGCTGATTCTAACCTAACCCAATCAACTCGAAATAAAAATACCCAGAAGAAACAATTCATCAAACAACGTGCCTTACTACAAGTTTGTGCCTTACTACAAGTTTGTTGAATAGAAGTCTAAGCTGGGGCAAGCTAAGATGTCAATCACATGATGTTTTAAGTGGGCAAAGCACACTTACTAACTCTCTCACTACCAGACCTGTGCACCCCCTTACTACTGATTTCAGTATTTTCATGGCAATTTTCAGCATTTTTCAACGAGTTTTTTCGCGTTATTCGTGACACACTTTTTCAACATGAAGCATAAACGTCTTTTTTTTAATTGGGTTTTTGTATCTCTATTTGTTTGCTCATCCCCCTTCCAATTTCTTTCCATTGTACAAAAGCTCATAAGCTTTTTCTTTTATCAACTAGCAAATCTGGACAGGTCTGATGACTTCATAAGTGATGTAATATACAGAGTGTAGAATTGGGAGGGGAAAAAAAAGAGGAAATTAAGCCGGGGTCCAGGGGCCGCTTAGGCCCTGGTGGGGTGCAGGGGCAAAGCCCCACTGGGGGGCACAGGGGGGCTGCCGAAAACGATTTTTCGCATTTTAAAGGCAGTTTGGAGGCCTCTCCAGGCACCATTTTGTGCAATGTGGAGGCATGTGTGTGTGTGTGTGTGTGTGTGAGAGAGAGACTTCAGACTTTTACTGTGCATTGGCCTTGGACCACAATACAAAAGCAAAATGGGCATAGGGAATGACACATAACAAGAGTTGTAAACATACGACAACCATCCTATGCTGAAAATGAAAGTGTCCCAATGTTTATGAAAACAAGATTATTACATCAGCCATTCCATGTATATCCAACAGTGAAAAGGCTACATCATGATATTCATAGTCAATAGTGTTTTACATACCTATATGTAATTAATCAACACGAGAATCCATTCTTACAAATTTATCTTACTTCTTCTTTTGATTGCATGAAAGACAAAACGCGATAAATTATATCTATCCTTTGGATTTACAGCTTGCAGTAACAGGTGTAAAGGCAGTCTTGTTGAATCTTTGAGAAATTTGTTTCTTAAATCTTCATAGATGGGGCAACTTAGTAAAAAGTGTTCTTCATTCTCAACTTGGTTTTTACAAACATAGAGTCCCAATTACACTACTATAACGGTGTGTATTATTGTTCAGTGGTAAGACATTAAACCGTACTTGTGAAACTGCAACACGAAAACAGTATGTATCCAGTTCCCCAATATATTTTTCTTTTTAAAAAATGACCTTAAAGTTTCTATAGCTATCATATCTATCTCGATCCCCTATAGTGCCCGTCCATTCTTGGATAAAACAATCTACAAGTCTCTGTTTAAAGCCACGTAAAAACACTTTTACATTTCCTACTCCTTGGTTTAACCAAACAATATTGTATCCAGTTAAACATAATATTTCCCTAACTTTTGAAACCCAGCATTGCTTACCAAATCTATCTAATTTTAGTAGCATTTCGTAGGCTTTGTGCGGTAACCGCTCACTATTCATCTGTAATAATCTAAACCAATATCTAATGCATGCAACATGAGTATTAACGTACAATGGGTACCTTCCCAGATCTCCATATACCATTTTATTTGGTGTCTTGGTTGGTACTCCTAAAAATCTTTTACATGCAATCATATGTACATTTTCTATCTGATCTAATCTATTCAATCCCCAAATTTCAGCGGAATATATCAGTATTGGTTGTATTTTTATATCAAAATTTTTTAAGAACGTGTTTGCTGTCATTTCTTTGCATTTCTGAAAAACTTTATGGAGTTGTAAAACCCCTTTTTTCCCTTTAGTAACTAAGTGTGCTGTACCTCTCTTTGTGCTTACCTTAGATGTAAAGTTAAACCCCAAATAACAATAACTGTTAACTACTTCTAGCTTTTTATTATTTAAGAACCATTTTTCATGTTTTCCTAAGTATCCCCCTTTCCTAAATACCATAACCTTAGTTTTATCGATATTTACGTTTAGTTTCATCTCATCACAACAAGTTTCTAAGACCTTAAGTTGATTCTGTAAGCCAGTATGTGTGGTTGACAGTAATGCAACATCATCAGCAAATAATAAGATAAACAGTTAAAAAATATCTGGATACATTTTAACCCCATGCTTGCCTTTTTCTTTCATGCTGGTTGCTAACTGATTAATAAAAATACAAAACAGTGTGGGGCTTAGAACACATCCCTGTCTTACACCCATAGGTGTATGAAACATGTTAGTTAGCTCAAAATTTGTTCGTATACATGCTAATAATGACTAATACATCGCTCTTAGTGATGCAAAAAACCTACCTTTTACACCCTGGTCATTAATATATTGCAATAATTTATCATGTTGAACTGAATCAAAGGCTTTCTTAAAATCTATGAAGGCCACATACAGTTTTCTACCTTTTTTATTCATAACGTTCTGGATAGTTGCATACAAAGTAAAGATTTGGTCAATGGTAGAATACTTTCGTCGAAAACCTGCCTGACATTCTGAAATCATATTATTGCTTTCTAGCCATCCATACAAACGAGTATTTAATATTGTGGTATAACATTTCGAAACTATGCTTAAAAGTGACACTCCTCTATAGTTATCTACATTCTCAGGATCTCCTTTCTTATACAAAGGAATGATTATGGCTTTGGACCATTCCTGAGGGTAGATTCCTTGACTGAATATTGTATTAAATAATTGTGTCAAAAATATATTTACAGTCACACCACCATTCTTTAACATTTCTGCAGAAATATCATCACTTCCACTGGCTTTGTTGTTTTTTAGTCTTCCAATAGCCTGAATAACTTCTATCTCTGAGATTTCCTTATTTAGAATATGGTCTGTTTCCTCAGATAAATCAATTGTAAAGTCGTATGCATCAATACTTTCATCTCCATTACCCTGAAAAATGTTTTTAAAGTGGTTAAACCAGTCATCATTTGTTATATTGTTTGTAACTTTTTTCTTATTACCATAACCCATTCTTCTTAATTCTTTCCAAAAATTGGAGGGACTGTTGACCTGATTTACTAACATTTCAGTTTGTTGCCTGTTAAATGTTTGTCTCTTGATTTTTAGCAACTGTCTATACCTCTTTCGTGATTCAACATAAATCATCCTATCTTCTTCCTTTCTAGTCCCTAGTGGTTAAGCTTTTTCCTGGTCTCTTGTTTTACTTTCTTACATTTATGATCAAACCATGGTGATCTCTTCTTTTTGACAAAACCAACTTGCTTTATCATACATCTGCTGGCATCTTTTAAAC
This sequence comes from Stramonita haemastoma, assembly GCA_030674155.1. Taxonomy (NCBI): domain Eukaryota; kingdom Metazoa; phylum Mollusca; class Gastropoda; order Neogastropoda; family Muricidae; genus Stramonita; species Stramonita haemastoma. Next base: position 47,150,084 of record CM060321.1, on the reverse strand, counting down.
ACTGTACAAATATATCAAGGGCCCTGTCTACATCTCTCTCTAAGTCATTTGTGGCTATCAACATTTTTTCTTTAATATCTTTACCCTCCCATAATTTGACAAATTCATCTTTAAATGTTTCATTCCAAATAAACTTTTCTTGTACTTTCTCTTCATTGTGTTTTTCTTTGATATGACAAACATTATGTGCTTTTCTTAATTCTATTTTCATACTTACTGGCAAATGATCTGATTCTATACTACTCTCTATTTCTAAAGCTGAAATATGGACAGATGAATATAGTTCCACAGACACAATAAAATAATCAACCATACTTTTGCCAGAGCATCCAATAAATGTACAGCTGTCATCAAAATCCAGGTCACTCAGGCCATTCAATATTATGCAGTCATGCATATTACACAATTCAATGAGCTGTTCACCAAAATTGTTAAAGTTACTGTCTTGAGATTTTCTTGGAAAGTGGCTGTACTCAGAGACTGTCATGTCTTCAAAATCACTGCTGTCTCCATTAAAGGTGTAGTTTTCTCCAGCAGTTCTCGCATTGAAATCTCCACTCAGTAGAATGGAAAAATCACCATAAAGTTCATATAAATCTGCCATACATTGGTCTAGTAATTCAATACCATAGTTTTGCTGTGACTTCCAAAACAGGGAATCACAAGGTGGAATATATGAACAAATCATCATTATGTTTTTGTCTGTAGAAAAAAGATCTTTGTCAATTTTTATAACTATTGTATTTTCTTGCTCTATCTGTATATGAGTAACAAAATTAGCAAAAGATTTTCTTACCATTACAATAACTCCACCAGAGTATCTTCCTTGATGGGACAACTTCTTTGCCTTGGAAGTAAATATCACAAAATCATCAAATAAAGCTGATTCAAAATCAAATGCTATGAAAGTTTCAGTAAGACATAGAAAATCATAGGACACTAGAAAATCAATAAAATCAGTATTTTCTAATTTCTGCAAAAGGCCATTTACATTATAATTGAGAAATTTAACACTTTGCGTATTTACACTATGTATATGCTGATTTTGCAACATTCTAGATGTTAATACAGATGACTTTATACCTGGTATTGTGGCCTGGCCAATTTCCTATTTGTTGGTGTGTGGTGTACCATTCTTTTTAGACTGACCTCTAGGCTGGGTTTGATGCCTGTTCCCTAGTTGCTTGCCAGAGTCTTTTTTGAATGAGTCAATGATACTGCTTTGGCTCTTTGACCTTGCAGCAGTTTTGTTCTGACTCAGGTGTGAGACGCGTGAGGTGGATGCAGCCCGCCTTGGACGTAAGTCATGGGAAGGAGGTGGAGTCCCTTGAGTGGGACCCCCCGCCCTATCAGACCTGCTACAACCATCACCAACCACCATGACACCACCATGTTCTGAGTCATGTCCACTTGTCATGTTGTCAGCTGTTGCTCCCTCTGTCTCTGTTATTTCTCGTACAGTCTTAATTGTCAGGTCACAATGGTCAATGTTGTCTTCAGAGTGATTCATTTGTGTTTTGCAGTTCGTTCGTGACAGTTATCTCTTGTCTTTGACTGTCAGTCATGGTACTCTCATCAAGTTCAGTGTTGATCCTGGTCATATTACATGGGAGTATTCTTGCGCTAGGTTCTAATTCTGTTATTACATCATCACAAACTCCTGTAACTGACTTGTCATCTTCCTGTCTGTCAATATTGATGTCATCTTCTTTGTCATCATTCTTATCATCATTGTCAGTGTCCTCATTATGTGAAACATCTGGTTCTAAAAAGTCATTCACTGTCATATTTTGCTGTTTGTCATTGTGGTCAGGAGTGTCATGTTCATACTTTTGCTCAGGGGGTGTCACTGCCTGCCTGATGATCTGCAGAGATCGCTCAGGTCTTTTGTCCTGTTCCCTTCTTGATTTGAAGTTCATGCCCCTGTTTTTTAACATCACCACCCTTCGATGCTCACTAACAGCTTGTCCACCAGTTTGACCATACCTGGTCACATCACTGTACAGACGTGTACCAGGGGTGACAGGCCCACTTGCTTTTACCTTGTAGTCCTGGTGGCGGGGGGGCATCCTGCCTCTGCCCTCCCGTCCCTGATTGCTGGTGGGGAGATTCCTTGTTTCCCGTTCCTCAGATGCATCCCCATAACTCCGAGGCCTGGATTGATGCGGCTGTTCAGGTCTCCTGTAGTGTCTGTCAACTGCTCCAAACCTCCCCTGTCCGGCTGTAGAGTGACGTTGAGGCTGCTCACTGTAGCGTGACAGAGACCCCTCAGTGTAGCGTGACAGAGACCCCTCAGTGTAGCGTGACAGAGACCCCTCAGTGTAGCGTGACAGAGACCCCTCATTGTAAACGAGACCTCCTCTCAGCCTGAGGACCACTGGGATGCTGTAACGTGACAGAGACCTCCTCTCAGCCTGAGGACCACTGGGATGCTGACTATTTCTGCCATTCTCTTCCTGCTGGGGGTAATAATAAGAATAGTCTGCATTTTTGCTTTTCCTGCCAAAACTGGGTGCCTGTCTGTCTCTGACATGAAGCTTTCCGTTATATATGTAGGCAATTTTGCCTTGCCCACGATGAATGTTTCTTTGGCGCGTTGTAAGGTCAGCTGCCACTCTGATGCCATTGTCCCTTAGGTTGTCTCTCAGCTCTTTGTCTGATAGAATTGCTAGTTTATCCGCAAATCGACAAAATCGGACTAGAATGGGTCGAGCATTATTGCTGTGGTGCTGTGGTCTCCCAATGCGAAATGCTCTGGAGATGTCATCTTGACACCAGTCTGGTTCCGAGGAATGGTCGTTGAGAATGTCAATGATGATTTGACACGTTGTGTATTCATCCTCATTGCTAAATTCATCAACACCCATAAATCTCAGGTTGTAAGCTTTTGTGTCTTGTTCTGTCAACTCTAACCTTTCTAGTGTCTCTACTCGGTCCATCATTGTTGAATTGTCTTCTTTCAGCTCTTTAATGTCCTCAGTATTGATAACAACTTTTTCTTTCAGTTCACTGATTTCAGCTATAAAGTGTGACAGATTGCTCTCCAGATTGCTGAATTTTTCATCCATGTCATTTTTTATTCCACTTAAATGTTGCTGTAGCCCTTGTTGCATTTGAGCAAAGTGCCAGTCAATGAAATGGAACATGTTGTTTGGTAAAGGGGTCGATATATTATGTGACATTTTCAGGTGCCTATGGATTTTTTTTTTCTTTTCCTTCTTCAAAAAAATATAATTTTTCAGGCGCCTGTGTTTTTGCTCTCAAAGAGGTGAAGACACAGGTAGAGGTTACGACCTGAGAATCTGCATACACACATATTGCAAATGTCACTACTCACCCATTGACATGGCACTGCATTTTGCCTCCTGTATATCACGTAGTTTATGCACGTGCAGCTTGTGTCAACATCAGGGAAGGGAGAAGCTATGAACTTGTGGCTGGAATTTGTCCTTCTTCCTTGCATGTAATATTTCAAGTACTATTTACAAACCACTGACAGGTCCTTTGACTAATTTACCAGCACAGTTTGATGCACAAAGTCACCAGCCACATGTCTGCCAAAAATGACGAAGATCTGTCCACTTAAACATATACAAATTTCCATTCAAGAGGGAGAGCCATTCCGCACGTCTGCACTCTGTCAATGCCACACACCCCAGCCGTGAGAGAGAGAGAGAGACTCAGACCTTTCATAAAGAACCACCAGAGTATGTCAAACTTGTTTTAAAAAGATCTATTCTGGGTAGCGGTAATATAAGTTTGTGTGTACCACTGTGATGGTTAATGGAAAACGTGGAGAGAGAGAGATCAATACACTCTCTGGTGAAGATTTAAGAAGATCCTATGCCTTTCTCATTTTACTTTTAATCTGATTTCGGAGTGGACTCACCATGACAGTTTGCATGGCCAGAAAACAAGTGCTGTCCAGTACAGCACCAGAGCGGAAGCCCTGTTCGGTATGATATAACTTCAGAGTCTTGATGTAACTTCAGAACAAGTCACTTTGCCGTTTTAACGATCAACTGATTTTTCGAAGATGCGAGAAATTTTACTGTTCCATGATTTTCCAAGAAATCAGCGCTTCTATAAATGAAGAGCCGTGGTTTGCTATGTTCCGACCGCATTCCAATTTTCGACACCACTTGCGAATGAAAGTTCAACTTTCACTAGCGAGTAGCCTGATGCGAGAGATGTAGCGCAGGTTTCAAACCTTACTCGGCAAAACGAACAGCCAATTTTGCTGCTTATGCATCTATATCCGCAACTGTACCTCTTTTAGCCCCATCCTGGCCTGTTAGCGTCATTTCGCATTCACTCTGCGTCTTTCTTTGCTTATAAGTGTATCACTTTGGTCTGTTTCTCCGCAAGTTTACACCGCTTTCCGCCATTTTGTTTTGAAGATACTGTTGTGCGCATGCGTCATCAGGGGAGATAAGTAACTGAACGATAGGTCCTAGCAGACGATGTAACGCGAGATGATTGGCATCGCTGAACGATAGAAGACGACGTTTTCGATTTCCGGATTTTTCGTTGACAAAAATAGGATTTTGTTTTATAAAATCGTATTTCCGTATTTTCCAACTTTTTCCGGAACAAATATGGAAAAATACGGAAGGTGCACAGGTCTGCACTACCCTAGGCCTATACAACAATGACTCAAGGCACACACAAAAGATCCTGACTGTAGACCTAGCTGACAAAGGTAATGGAAGACAAAAGCCCAGCCACCAGCCCTGGGGCTATAATAGGTCTATAGGCCTACATGTCTCGAGATTTTTGTTGTTGCTTTAGTCGAATTATAGTCCTTTCCAGATTTCTCTGATATCAGGACTGTGGTCAGAAGCCAGAAAGTCAGAGGTCCCACACTTCCGCAAGTTCTCCCACTTCAGCACCTCGGGCCACCCCAAAAATGTCACAATTCTTGATGCAACTTCATGAGATGAGACTCCACACGTTAGTCTCTCGAGATAGCTACAATACACCATCTCTGGGCCCATGAAGACAATGGCCACTTAAGGACTGGACCTTAAGAAAAGTCTCAAGTAGATTAACAAAGAGGGTCCAGACCACAACCTCAGGTACACAGACAAAACCTTGTACCAACAATCTGTATCACTCTTTGAAGAGAAGGAGAAGAGTGGGGGGGGGGGGGGGGGGGGGGGAGGAGAGGTTGTAGTCTAAACGTTATAGTGTCTGAAGTGCACACTATAACACACTCCCCAAGCTTTTAAATGCAATGTCCTCATTGCATGTTTACAGTACTCACAAACATAGCCAATTTGGCATGCTTAAAAACCTTTCTCTTCTGACAGAAACTGAGAACTAACCAATCTGAGAAACCTCCAAAAACACAGCTTGTAAAAAGTCTCAGATTTACCATCTAGGCCTGCACCGATTAGGCCTACTTCAAAACCAACAATTCATGACTGGTTTCAAAATTAATACCACTAGATTTACCAAACAAAAATACCATTAGCCATACTCATCATATTCTATCATCTTCCTCATAGCCTCCTGGGTTACCATTAACAAACACAAAATTTCAATGACATACACCAACCAGCATAATCATAAAACCATATGCAAAACAATGACAGTAACCTTCAAAATCAAACCATTTGCAACACAAAAGTAACAAAAACATTCATTGTTACATCAACACATCCTGAAAAGAAAAAAACAAAACATTCATAGTTGCTACAACTGCAAATCCAAACCTAGTAACTACAAGCACATGCTGCAAAAATTGCCCTAGCTGTGCCTGTGTCCAGTGTGACAGCTGAGAGACTAGAGAGGATTCAGTGTACAGAACATGGTCAAGACAGAGGGCAGGAGCCGTCTGAATGAGGAACGAGTCACAAGACTGATGAGACTCAACATCCATGGCAAATCTCTCAGAGACTTTGACTGCCGTGCTGCTGCCACTCGCTTCTTGGGCATGAAGCCATGCAGGAAATAAGTAGGATTTGTTTTTCTAGCACCTGTGTCACTGTCTGTGTCAGCCTGTTGTTTTGCATGACGTCATTTGTGTGACTTAAATTGTGCTAAGCCTATTCTTCTTTCTTGTTTTTATGCTTAGCGCTCATCTAGATATTTCATTCAATAAAGATTTAGTTTTGCTGCAGAACAATGCCCCCCTCCCCCCACCCCCTCACTGAAAAGTTTCATTTTGTTCACAGTACATACCGGTTCTTCTTTCTTGTTTCTATGCTTAGCGCTCATCTAGATCTTTCATTCAATTAAGATTTAGTTTTGCTGCTGAACAATCCCCCCCTCCCCATCACTGAATAGTTTCGTTTTGTTCACATTACGTACCGGATTTTATTTTCTGGGGACTGATTTTGGGGGAGTTGGTCAAGATATCTCTGAAATGGCAACTCGCAGTACTGGTTTTAAAAAATCATAGCGCAAACCCTGAAACACTACAAAACTTAATAAGCATACCCCCCAAAAAAAACAACAAAACAAACCAACAACACCCAAACAGAAACCAAACATGACACTGACAACAAAAAGAAGAAAAAAGAAAACAGCATACACACACTTAAGTCATTCAAATTTTTCATCACCAGTTTTCAGTGTTTTTCGAATTGTCAGTGTCATGTTTCGCTGTTCATGCTCCAGCTCAACAGAGTTCCATTGCTGCAGCCCACAAATACCCAACAGTCCGTGTCTGTATTGAGTGCTGTGGGCTTCACCAGTTCACTAAGATGCTCTGCTGCAAGGTATTTGAAGGTAAAGCCATTTTCCCCCACAAGAACCACATGGATTTTGTCATTCTGCCAGTCAGCAATGAGCAGTTGATGTTTTTCCCAGCGACAAAAACACACATCAGATGGCACAAAGGTGGACTCAGTGGGGCGGTAGATGTCAATTGGTTCGCTTTCTCCTTTACGAAACAGTTTGACCATTGCTCCATGTTTGGGCTGTTGGATACATTTCAGTTGGTCTTCTGAGATGCCCTCTTCAAGCTTTCTTTTCTTCTTTTGTGGTGAACCGATTTGGGATGAGTCTTTTCCATTGTCTATGATGACACAATACTGCTCGTCAGGAGAAACATCCATATTGAAAGGATTGGCCACATCCACTGGCATCACAAGACTGCCTGTCTTTGGCTGGACGAGGGGAACCTTCCAGCCCAAGGTTTGTTCTTTTAGTTCCAACTTCACCCTTCCCAGATGATGCAGTTGGGTATTGCCATCCTCATCACGCCACAGACACATCCTTGGAGTGCCTTTGGAAATTTGAATGACACCAACAGTATGGGAGAGCCGAAGCAGAACAGGGCAGCACTCCGATTTGCCACACTGACCAAAATAGCATACCACTTTTCCCTGAAAGACATCGTAGTCTACAGCAACTGTGGTAAAGTTTACACCACCTGTGGTAGAATCTTCTTCTAACTGTACAACAGCTACAGAGGAAAACAAATAGCATGGATTGCCTCTGAAGCATATCATCACTTGAGTTTGGTCAGTTGAAAAAGTCACACCAAGGATTTCCCGGACTTTTTTCGGATGGCGAACGTTCACGGGTATGATGGCATGTTCTGCAAAGGTTGCTAGTGGAAAGGCCTCTTCTGGTGGAGTGTGTTGCACAGGCTGGCCAAGAAAGTCTGTGAGGGCATGTTTCACATCCTTTGTGTCACAGATCAGGCTGGGATGAGGCACAGGGTCAGTCGTGACAGGTGACAGCAGATCCACGTCTTTGTCCAGTTGAAGCACCACCTTCTCGGCACTGTCAAGAATGTCGCTGACCTTTGTTCCATTTCCCCATCGCTCTTTGCCCTGGTCAAGAAGATTACGACTTTTCTTCCCCTCCTCTAGCAAGTAGGCGATCTGCTTATTGAGTCTCTTACTACCGTTCTGTGTGATGGACCACTGTCTGCTGTCAGCAAACTTGAACTGACGATCCACCCTGCCATGCAGCAGATCTGCCTGGTGACCAAGCTGCAAAAAAAAAAAGGAACATTCGTTATTGTCCTGTTACACACACACACACACACACACACACACACACACACACACACCACACCACACACACAGAGTTCTAAGAAAACAATTACAGAATTAACCACAAACAAAACCAAGATAGCTATATTTTATATTTGTTCAAACATTATACGATAAAAAATTTCACAAATTATTTATACTTGCACTTGTATGCGCATGTGCAGACACACACATACACATGTGAGTTGGGAAGATTTCCTCTGACCCTTAAAATCATATGCCAGATAATTTCCTTTTGGATTCATTTGATAGAATCAAATTCAAAACCAGACTCAAACATCAGATTAGTATACAATGATTTGTATCAGAAAAATACATGTGGTAAATGGATCACTACAGTAAAAAATATTCTTTACACAATTAGATTTTAACATTTGTGGAAAAACCAAAGTACTCTCGATGTACATCGGTTAAGCTATGCTGTTCAATCTGAGAATTCTGATAGAGAAGCATCTCCAACACCAAAAAGACTTGTACCACAATTTCATAGACTTCAAAAAGGCCTTTGACAGGGTATGGCATGACGGCCTCTGGCAAGTACTCAGGCACTTCAACATTGACAGCTGCCTAATTGAAGTCATCAAGGTTCTGAACGAGAACGCAAAAAGTGCAGTTTTCATGAACAATCACGTGGGCGAGTTCTTCAAGACCACGGTTGGGGTTCGCCAGGGCTGCCTTTTCTCACCTGTACTCTTCAACCTCTTCCTCGAAAACATCATGACAGAGACACTGCAAAACCACCACACTTCCATCTCCATTGGTGGAAGACCCCTTTGCAACCTCAGATTTGCAGATGACATTGACCTCATGGGCAGCTTCAAACAAGAACTGCAAATCCTCACAGACAATTTAACAGATCGAGCGAGCGCATACGGCATGGAGGTCAGTACAGAGAAATCAAAGATCATGGTCAACAGCGCGAGTAATGACATCACGGAAATAAAGATGAATGGAGAAACACTAGAAGAGGTGAGCCAATTCAAATACTTAGGCTCCATCCTAACAAAAGATGGCACTTCAAACAATGAAGTGAAAGCTCGCATTGCAACAGCAACATCTGCTCTAGTCAGACTCGAGAAGACCATCAGAAGCAACAACATCAGCTTCTGCACCAAATACCACCTTTACAAATCCCTCGTGATATCTATCCTCCTATATGGCTGTGAATCATGGACTCTGACAGCAGAGTTAGAGAGGAGAATCCAAGCATTTGAGAACAAGTGCCACAGAAGACTCCTCAAAATATCATACAAAGAACACAAGACCAATAACTATGTGAAAGAAGAAATCAAAAAGCGTGTGGGCCCCCAAGAGCCTTTGCTCTCCACCATAAAGAGGAGAAAGCTGATGTTTGGTCACACCACATGACACAACACCCTAGCAAAAACCATCTTGCAAGGAACAGTCGAGGGCAAGAGAAGAAGAGGCCGCCAAAAGAAATCATGGGTTGACAACATCAAAGACTGGACTGCCCAACCCCTGCAACACCTCCTACTAGCCACACAGGATCGTGAAGCATGGAAAAAGATCTCTGTTGCGTCTTCTCTCATGTCCCCCCTACGTCCTTTGGGACTGAGTGAGTGAGTTCAAAGAAAGCTTGAGGCCATGTATAAAACATTCTGGATCTACCAGAAGAAACTGCAAAGCTAAAATTTTATGATTTTGCTACCAAAGAGTACAGACTGGAACCATATTTAATAAACTATGAAAACAAACCCCATAAAAATACTTTTTGTAAATTTCGCAAAAGTTGTCACAGTTTAATGAGAAAGAACGGGAGGCACCAAAATAGCCCAGCGAGGACAGAAAATGTAAAAACTGTAACAAAATGGAAGACAAATTTGATTTACTCAATGAATGCGTCTTATATGATGAACTTGGAAACAATTTGTTAATAAAGATTAAAACCAGAGATAAAGAATGTAAACAATATATAGATAAGATAAGTTAAGCGACATTATTACAGTTGATATCTATCAAGCAGATATCATTAGATACGTGAATGAATGTTTGGAGAAAAGAGGCAAAGAAAAGTAGAATGCAACATGTTTTTAGTGCACATCATTTGGGCAGAAAGATAATTAAACCCGACATTTGTTTTGTTGTGTCAAATAGGTCTGCATGACTTAAATCGCAATAAATATTCTGAATCTGAATCACACACATGCACCAATGTATCATTTTTTTGTATGGATAAAATGTTATAAGGACCATTGACTAGAAAAGACTGTATGACCACTATTTCAGGGGGTCAAACTGATGTAAAAGGGCAAGGCTGGAATTTGAACTCGGAATCTCACTGTTTTAGTATTTACTTGGCAGGTGAATGTCTTAACCATCCCACCAACCTCTAATTCAATAATTAAAAACAAAACAAACAGGACACCCCTATCTTTCAAGGTTTCTGTACACTCTGCTTTCACTCCCCAATCGAACTGGTGAAGATGACCAATCTTGGCTTAAAAAAAAATAAAAAAATTTACAAGGATATATGAAAGCAATTAAAAAAATTTTTTTTTTAGGTCTATATCTACAATAATAACACAAAGGAAAACAATAGAAAACTGATGACAAGAGTTCACAGAGAGAGAGGTAGAGAAAGACGGTGACAAAGACAAAATCAGTTTATGCACAAGCAGATCTACCTACCTGGTTAGACAAGGCAGCTAGTCTTTTCTCTAAAGCAGAGTCCAGAATCATCTTCGAGTTAAGGAGCTCCTCCATTTGCTGAGTCTGTTTCTCCAGCCCGTCTAGTAGCTGTGACATCATGTGAACATTGTGACCTTTACCATGACCTGTGCACTCCTCACAGAGTGCACACTCACACTTCAGACACACACGATCTACATCCTTGTCTTCATGCCTTACACACTTTTTATTCACCAGTCTTCGAGCTTCAGCCAACTTTTCATCTCTGTAATGGAAGTTGGACTGCAGGAGTGATGCCCCACCTTCAGGCAAAGTGGTTTTTTTCCTACAGATGGGCAGGCAATGACATTGGACTTTCCAGCTTCGGCGAGCCCATCGAGGCAGTCCTGGCAAAAGGAATGGTAGCACTCTTTCATGAAGCGAGGAGAGTTGTAAATATCTTGGCACAAGGCACAAGTTAGGTCCTGTAGTTCGTAATTCACTGCCTGCATTGTGACTGTCCTGGTTTCACCTCCACTTTTGAAAACACAAGAGTGGACCTGTAAAATGATATTGGCAAATAATGAATAACTATCAATGTGATAACAACCATATCTCACTACACCAGCACACATGTGCATGCACATGCTCACACACAAAAACATAAGCAAGTTTTAATTGTTTACTGTATGTACATACTTAAAAAAAAGTATACATACTTCCATAAAAAAAGTTGTAGAAATCAGTCAAACAGAAGAGAATTTTAAAATATATACAGGGGGGGGGGGGGGGGGGGGGGGGATTAGCTTAGTGGGTAGAGCGTTGAATGCCCAGGATCAAGCCACCATGGGTGTTGTCATTTAAATTTTTTAAAATTTTACCCTGGAGTTAACACGAACACTGACTCCATTCCCAAACACTGAAACTGTCCTTTGGATGAGACCATAAACCAAGACCCCATGCAAAATGCACATGACATCTTGCGCACATGTTAAAAATATGTCCTGCATCAGAAGGCCATTTTGTATCAGTAGCCTGTAGGAACAGATGACAATTTAAATAAGTAACAAGTAAACCGTGCAGTTTACCGTGAGATTCTGGGTTTGATTCCCAGCCTTGCCCTTTCTTCCCAGTTTGATGAAAAAAATCAAACAATGTAAAGTCATTAGGATGAGACTATAAACCGAGGCCCCATGTGCGAATGCAGGCAGAACATTTTGCACACATGCTAAAACCCCATTCCGTCTTTCGGAGGAGCACGCCATCAGTGTGCTGGTAGGAGCGGATAACAAAATTATATAAAAAACAGCATGCACACAGGTGTCATGTTTAGGCACCATCCCCCGAGGAAAAATTGGGGAATTGGAGTCCCCAAGGTAGCTCTGGGCCATATATAGATATACAAAAATTATGGGTAGGCGCTGCACTTGTGGCGACGTGCTCTCCCTGGGGAGAGCAGCCCGAATTTCACGCAGGGAATCTGCTGTGACATAAAGTGGTGTAATTTTTTTTAATTTTTTTAAATGCATGCAAACTAGAACTCTGTGGTTCACCAATGGTGAGATTTTACATATCATATAGGTGACCCATTTTACCTACCATAATGTAGAGTTTGCATTTTGACTTTGGGTAAATACATATAATCAGTAATCACTCACACACACACACACACTAATATATATATATATATATATATATATATATATATATATATATATATATATATATGAGAGAGAGGTCAGCAACATGTATTCACCAATTTCACCAAAAAAAACACTCCAACAAACCCAACACACACAAGTTGGGTTGACACAAAAAAGAAACAATAGGCTATTCAAAAGACATGTATGGGGGTGGGAATGGATAACAGAATTTACAAAACTGCATGTACACGGACCCATGTAAAAAAGCACAGGAAAGCTCATTCCATTATGCTGGAAATAAAAAAAATAATCCACTCTCTAAATTATAAATATTGATAATAAAAAAAACAGGCCTATAAACTAGATTCAATTAGGTATACACGTGGGGCGAGCATGGTTTGACCTCTTCCACACGGTAAACCCATTCCTCTTATCACGAAACGGAATGGGAAAAAACAAAACAAAAAAACTTGCTTTAAAACAACGTTAAACACGTTCTACACGCCAATCTTATAATTTGATCCACATTGCTTCCCTTTTCATAAATCAAAACGAAACAAAATACAATAGGCCTACTAGCTTAGTTTGGACCAGAACAAAGCCAGCCCGCCCACGAGGCCAACTCATTCGTCTAGTTGCTACTAGCCTAGGCCTACACATGCGTCGCGAAAATACAAATAAAATAATCGACAAAAGTTTTCATAGAGTAAAAAAAAAAAAACCCACACTTTTCCAGCTCTGAAAACATACTTACAATTTTGATGGAATTTCTCTCAGCTTCCCACACTAATGTACCACACACAAAAAAAACACCCTAGCGAGCTGTGGATCGGTAGTCTTTCCTCTCTCAGCACCGCACGCCGACTGCCAACATGCTTAACCTAGGCCCTAGACCACAAAATCAAATACCGGATGTAGGCCTAAACTTTACACTACTCATAAGGGTTAGCTTCCGGGGTCAAGTAGTATCCTGTATGCCATGCAGGAACAGGTTTGCTGTTTTTTACAGAATTTGTCAAGCATAAACAAATGGAAAGTATACTTATTTTTAGCGTTGATACCATAGATAAACACCAGGTAGAGATAAGAAAGTGGGGACAGATAATCAAATGAGGATTGCTTGTGTCCCCTACAGAGTTGACCCCTGCATGTATATTGTAGTGAGGCAGCCAGCCGACTGAGGGGGTACAGTGTTTGTTAAAAAAAAAAAAGTTCAAACCTACCAAATTTGTTTGTATTGTCTTGAGTTTTGAGTCAGAGGCTGGTCTTTCTGAAAGAACAGTTTTTATTTCTGTGGATGCCTTAGTGTGTGCCGTACGAAGGCAAGTGTGGTATATGAAAATAGAAGGAAAACTGCCAGAATGAAACGCAGCCTTAGGCGCAGGATTTTTTTTTCAAACTGTTCACTGATTGGTCAGTTTTCACTGCCAAAAAACGAACTAGGCATAGGCCTACAACTTGGGGGGGAAAAAGGGACAAACTTGAGAACAGTTTACATCAAAACTTATTTCGGCCTTAACTTACTTGTTACTTGTTAGGGTTACTTGACTGATATTTCAGTGCACCAGAGTAAGCAAAAAACCCCACAAAAAACCCATCCCCAAAACCCCAATCCAAAACAAACAACAAAAAACCCCACCCCAAAACACTCCCACCTAAACAAATAAGCAAACAAAACCCCACAATAATTTACAACAGTTTTTTTTTGTTTTGTTTTTAATCAGGCCTATCAAGTTTCAGCAAAGAAGAGATGTTACGTTGCTCCTGGACACTTTGATTACCCCTAAGTGGACTAACTGGTGTAAAATTGATATGATTTTGATACTGATGCAGCATATTTGTGAAAATCTGCATTTAAGTCTTAACGTAATGCCTATATTTACTTATATTTTTCGTTTCTTTGACGCTGTCATTAACGCAGTGGACGTTTTCGCCACTAAGGTTTAGTAGTAGTAATAGTAGTAGTAGTAGGCACCCATCAGTCTCGGAGGACTATGGAGTTGTGCTCTAGTCTTCAGAGTGCAAAGCTTGGGTACGTAAGTATGGAGGGCAAACTGTTACCCATGCAGCAGACTCCCCCTCCCCCTCTCCCACGCCACTGGAATGATCCATTGGAAAGCCAATGACCGATACGAATGGTTCCAGTATCGTTGCAGGAGCCACCAGAACGTTGCCATAAACAGCCCCGAGCCGCCTTGGGTCTCCAACTCCCCGATTTTTCCTCAGGGATGGTGTCTAAACACGACACCTGTGTGCATGCTTTTTTTTTTTTTTTTTGTCATCCCTCCTACCGGCACACATGGCCTGCTCTTCCGAAAGGCGGAACGGGGTTTTAACGTGTGCGCAAGATGTTCTGTGTGCGTTTGCACACGGGGCCTAGGTTTATAGTCTTATCCGAATGACTAAGGTTCAAATGTTCATGAATCCAGTGTAGACTAGTGAAAATGAATTCAGATGACAATCCGGATGTGAGTGTTTGGCTACACACCGCCTTTAGAAAAACGAACTTTTCCTTATGTTTTTTCTGTATGACTCGTATCCATTCCGCACGTACTAAGGCACCCACAGGAATAAAAACCACTTATTGTGAAAGACTAGCCTCTGACTAAAAACTCATGTGATTTTGCACAAATTTGGTAGGATTGAACTTTTAAAACATTTTTCAGCAAACACTGCACCCCTAAAGTACTTTGCATTCAACCTTTGTGTTTAATATAATTGATATTGTGTAAACTTTTTAAGTAATGATCCTTTTAAGTAAGCTGGATAATTATGTCTATCATGATTACGATATGGTTATGAATGTGATTTTTATGAACATAATCATAAGACTGAGTGTGGTATTAGAATATATATGTCCCAAAATATCTGCCTTACAACGGATAGATTCCTCTCGTGTTCCGTTACATGATTTTATTTTAAATTCAAGGCATATATTTCCTGTAGAATGAAGTTTATTGATGACATGCACGCGAACCCGTGTGTGTGTGTGTGGGGGGGGGGGGGGGGGGGGGGGGGGGGGGGAGACAAGGCAAGGCAAGGCAAGACAAAATTCTTTTATTCGAGGATAATAGATAAGCACTCGTGTGCTTTTTTACATCCAGTCCCCGCCCTTTTCAGGGATAACATTAAGATAAAAAAAAATAGCCACAACTACACAACAACAATTAAAATGATCCAAATACCAAAAGTAAGGAACCATACCAAGTATCAAACAACAGGCAAGAAATAACACAGAGATACAATTTTAAGGTAATGTTATAAAAGGTCACTCATTCAGAAACGAAAATAAGAAGTAAGAATCAATGATAATTTTGATTTGAATAAAGGAAAACAAACAAAAACAAAACAAACAAAAACAAAACAAAACCAAAAAAGCGCAATAATTAAAGAGCAAACATGAGAATATGATGAGGTTAAATGACTGAAAACATCAATCCACCACCATCTATCATCAAAATAAGTCCCATAAAACATAAGATTTTGAAAAAAGGGGAGAAAGAACAACAACAACAGGTAAGGAATAAGACAGAGATACAATATTGAGGTAATGTTACAGAAAGGCACTAATTCTGAAACAAGAATATGAAGTAAGAATCAATGATCAATCAATGAGAGAGAGAGAGAGGAGAGAGAGAGAGAGAGAGAGAGAGAGAGAGAGAGAGAGAGAGAGAGAGATTTTTTTTCTCTCCTTTTATCAAAACGTCACGATTTATATTGACTTATTTTGTTGATAGATAGTGGTGGATTGATGTTTTCAGTTGCTTACCCCATTATATTCTCTTGTTTCCTCTTCAATTATTAGCGCCTAAAAAAAAAAGATTATCATTTGATTCTTATTTGTTTAAATTTTAGTTTCTGAATAAGTGCATTTTTAAAAAATTACCTTATTATTGTATTTCTGTCTTTATTTTTTGTCTGTTGTTTGCTACTTGGTATGATCCCTGATCCCTGATAAGGGCAGGGACTGGATGTAAAACAGCACACGACTGCTTATTCGTTATCCTCGAAATAAAAGAATTTGCCTTGCCTTGCCTTGCTGTCTGCTAGGCCTAGGTTCCGACCGTAATATGCACGAGCTGGGTCAACGCTGTAGGAACACAAGCAATCCTCATGAATTTTGATGAGCATTTCCAACTTTCTTGTGACTGCTTGGTATTGCTCTATGTCCTTAATCCCCCAAAACAAGTGCACCATGCATTTTTTCATACCTTTAAAAATCTGTGAAAATCAACAACAACAAAAATTTTCCGGCTGGCGCTCTACACAGGGGTGTAACCTGATCCGTGAGAGACTGGATTAGTGGTGATGTCAGCTGCAAGTATCTACTTTTTTTTTTTTTTTTAACATGTGTTCATCCCCCCCCCCTCCCTGTCTTTTCTACTACCATAAAAAAGTGCACTCACTGAACTATATAGGTTTTTTGTTTGTTTGGTTTTTTGTTTTGTTTTTAAAGTGGAGTGGTGAATACTTTAGCGTTTTCAGTGGACAAAAACAAAACAAACAAACAAAAACAAAAACAAAAAAACGTGGAAAAAGTGACGTCATCGCTAACATGATTTCAGGATTATTGAACACATGTTATTTTTATTGTTGAGTATTTGACATTCATTACTATATTTTGTTGTTCTTGTTGTTGTTTATATTAATAGATATTATTAATAGTAGTAGAACTGCATACACACGGGAACTGGATTTAAAAAGTCCCACAAGAGTGCTTATTCCATTATCTTAAATATAAAACAACAACAACAATAATAATAAAAGCAGCAGCAGCAGCAGCAGCAGCAGCAGTAGTAGTAGTAGTAGTAGTAGTAGTAGTAGTAGTAGTAGTAGTAGTAGTAGTAGTAGTAGTAGTAACAACAACAACAACAACAATAATAAAAATAACAACAACAACAACAATAATAGCAATAACAATAATAATAAAACCGCGGAACAGACAGAACACGTAGGATGATCAAATTTGATTGGCGGATACCTACTACAATCATTCCCATGAGACCAATGTCGTGTGTGCGAACGCAAGCAGAACATCTTGCTCACACGTTAAACTCCCCCCCCCCCCCCCCCCCATTTTTTTTTTCGGAAGAATCGTGTGCCGGTAGGAACGGATGACAAACTTTACAAAACTGCATACACACGGGGACTGGATGTAAAAAAGCACATGAGTGCTTATTCCATTATCCTCGAAATAAAAGAATGACATTATGATGTTGGCTTTTTGTTGTTGTTGTTGTTAGTTACCTTCCACCCCCCCCCCCCCTTCCGAAAAAAAAAGAAGTTTCACAACCTTAGCCTAGCCCTTGGCTAGAACTCCATGGTTCATCAGTCAGTGAGATTTTGCCCACCATTAAGGTAGCTGCATTTCGACTCCGGGGATGGTTTCTTTCTGATTTCTGAAATGGCATACATGTGCACAACAACATCAATGTGTAAAAGTGTGTGCACACAATGGGTCGGTGGTCTAGAGAGGTAATGCACCTGCCTTGAAAGTGACAAGTGCAGGTTCAATCCCCAATAGATCTAATAATAATAATAATAATAATAATAATAATAATAATAATAATAATAATAATAATAATAATAATAATAATGTGACAAGTGCAGGTTCAATCCCCAATAGATCTAATAATAATAATAATAATAATAATAATAATAATAATAATAATAATAATAATAATAATACATGGAATTTATATAGCGCTATATCTTGTAAAAACAAATCAAAGCGCTTGCACTCGACCCTCACAACAAACAACCAATGACAATAAATAATTCTAGCAAAATCGAAAGCACACACACGCGCGCGTGCGCGCGCGCACGCGCACACACACACGCACACACACACACACACACACACACACACACACACACACACACACACACACACACACACACACACACACACACACACACACACACACACACTAATAGACGTTATACATTTTGACAGGGTGAATGGAATTTCAATTGTTGAAGGCAGGGACAAATAGGAGATGAAAACAGAAGGCAAAAATCTTAGGTTTGAAACAAGTGTGTCTTGAGGTTGGATTTAAAAGTGTCATATGTAGGCTTTTGCCGAAGGGAGAGAGGGAGGTCATTCCAGATTGATGGACCAGAAATAG
>CM060321.1:47111673-47126673 GCA_030674155.1 Stramonita haemastoma | reverse complement strand
GGGCGGGGACTGGATGTAAAAAAGCACATGAGTGCTTATCTATTATCCTCGAATAAAAGAATTGCTTGCCTTGCCTTGCCTTGCCTCTCTCTGTCTGTCTGTCTCTGTCTGTCTGTCTGTCTGTCTGTCTGTCTGTCTGTCTGTCTGTCTGTCTGTCTGTCTGTCTGTCTGTCTGTCTTCTCTCTCTCTCTCTCTCTCTCTCTCTCTCTCTCTCTCTCTCTCTCTCTCTCTCTCTCTCTCTCTCTCTCACCACAAATGAACACCAGGAAAGGCGCCAGTTCTTCATTGTCAATTTTATTCAAGAACAAACAAAGAAAACAAGTCACAGCATTTGGTTCTGTCATAAGTCATTAACATTAACCACAGTTAAGCACACATAACCATTTGCCTTAAAAAAACAACAGGAAAAATTAAAGCACACAGTGCATAGCAGTTCTGAAATAAACAGAAAGGAGAGAGAGAGAGGGGGGGGGGGGGGGGGGGGCAGAAGAAGCAGATGTAACATTGGGGTTGGGATTGAGATACAGAGAAGATGAAATCATCTGAACCAATCATTATCCCTGAAGTTTAAATGTAGCAAGCTTCTTTTCTAAACTGGTGGGAAAATGGTTGCCTGACTCCATAAATGGTAAACCTCAGAGTTCTATCTGGAAAGAAAGAAGAAGGAGAAGAAAGAATTCACCACAAAGAACATTGCAGTCTATAAAATTAAAAATGCCATTCCTGTCTCTGGAACCACTGCAGCCTTCACGCTTGCGGTTATAGATTTTTCTGTCCAGTTGTGCTGTTTTTCTCCAAATAAAATCCTTCCTCTCGCAATAATTTCTCCTGGCTTCAGGTTTCTTCCAGAATATTCCTTGAAGCTTCCCAATACACAGCAGGGCAGTATTTTGGGTTCTTTTTTTTTGAGTTTGTGAAAGGTGGGTATACAAAAAATCTAACCTCTGCATGTCTGTGTCTTTGTAGCATGTGTTTGTGTGGATGTGTTTGTGTGGCAATTCTATCTTTAATAGTAATCTTGATTGTAGAGGGAAAGACAATAATAATATCACTAGAGAGAAAAAAATCAATCGGAAAGGTATTTGAAAATCTGAAAGCCTCAGAAAATGACATGATGAATGCACATGCAGAGCATGATATACTCACTCTTTGATCCATTGAAAAAACAGATTTTAATCCATTCAACTTTTCTTTTACATGAATTAAAGAAAAAGAAAAAAAAAAGGGGGGGGGGGGGGTAGCCTAGTGATTAGAGCATCGTGCTCATAATCCGACAGCCTGGGATCAGCCATCACCAGGCACTTGTTCAAGGGGGGGGGGGGGGGGGGGTGGTGTTCCTCTGGGGTTTACATCAGTACCAACTCTACTCCCCTGAAAGTCCTTCAGATGAGACAATAAACTGAGTTCAAATGTACGAACTCATGCAGAACATCATGCGCTCGTGTCAAAGACCCATCCGAAGAGTAGGCTAGTTCATGCCAGTAGGAATGGATGATGATTACAAATGGCATGCATACTAGTGCCGTGTTTAAACATCATCCCTGAAGTTGGAATGTGGCTTCCTTAATTAACAGTGGTACAACGGGTAGCATACACAAAATCTCCCCCCTTTGGTGAACCTCAGAGCTCAAGCTGATGAGCAAAACAAAAAGCCAAAAAAGTATGTGTGACATTTTTGTGAACTTACGAACTTCATATTTTATATACCAATATTATTTTGGGCACACAGAAAACAAGTTTTGACCACCAAACCATTAAAATCTCACACTACCCTGAAGAAATCTAGAATGAAGGCACATAGCAAAACTTGTTCTGCTCGTGTTTTTTTCTTTCCAATTTGCTTCAACTGTGAAATGAACAAATAAAAATCACAAAAATACAACTAGTTCAGAATTTAAAAAGAAAAATAAGAGATAAAAACAAGACTGCCAAAACTGAAAAGTCTGGTGGACACACGATGAAAGCAAGACCACAGACACTCAGAATATCAATCAACATGTACAAAAGAAAATAAAGTCTTTATCAGCATGCGTCAGCTGTTTTCAATGAGCTCTGATTATAACAAATCAGCAACAGTCTGTTGTTTCTAATTGAATTCTCTAAAGGTCTTTACATTTTCCAGGAAGGCATTGCATACAGAGTGTCTGGAAAAAAATAGGACCACATTTCCTTCAGTCGGAATGTGGCTACCTTAATGATGGGCAAAAACAGTCACATATGCAAACTCTCACCATCAGTGAACCTTGGAGCTCCAGGCGAGGAATGAAAAAAAAACAACCAAAAACAAAACCCAACCACAATACTAAACAAAAGCAGTTTAGAAAGAACAGAGAAGTGTTTTGAGTTTACCAAAAGCTGAAAATCACTGTCCATGAAAGAAGAAATGGGGTATGAGCATGTACTGAAGCCTGAATGGTTGGATCAGATGAGTACAACCTTTGAAAGTGTACTACTTCTTCCTCCTCACCACTGGGCAAAGATCCCAAGACTTTTGATCAATCATGATTTAGCTAGATGTTTAACACATGCTGATAAAAACTTTATTTTCATTATCGTTACAGTGCCAGGAAACACTTTCTTTTCTCCAACGCTGACAGAAGTAGCTGGTTACCATCAACATTCACAGATATCCATTTATTATTGTACCCCCCCCCCCCCTCCCTAAATTGGCGGAATGGAATGGTTCAGGAGAGTGGAAGCCACACACACTCTGATGAGTTACTTGACAGTTCACATGCATGCAAAAATCCCATCAGCATGATTCCTAGTAGTTGATCAAGTTACGATCCCAACAAAAGTGGACCGTATCTAGGATATTTTGCACTGTGTATAAGCACACAGACTGGCTGAAGGAATGAAACTAAATAGACTGGGCACACCCGGCACTGTCTACACTGAAACCAGCAGGAAAAAGTGTGTAGGACAATCTGGTGAACGAAGAAGCAGCTGACAGTTACAGGCAGACAGGCGGTTAAGATGGGAACAAACATCCATGCACTGAGATACAGACTGCTCACTTTGAAAAGACACGAAATATGTTCTTCAGAAAATTAAGAATGGATGACTGATGTAACTCTGGAGTTTGAGAGTAGAATAACACAACTGTAAAAGCTTGCATGTGATGAAGTAACACTTTTATGACAAAGGTTTGGGTGTAGAAATGCTGAAATAGTGATGTGTGACAATCACACGAAATACCTCAAATAATTTCATCATATTCACAGTAGTTGCAAGTGTACATCTTTCCTTATCTTTTGCCAGGGGAATGAACTAGTCTGATATCACCATTCCTTACAAGTTTTGTCTTTTCACAAAGAGAAAATAACCCCACCCGAAATGGTGAGTACATCTAATATTTCTTTCGTATCTTTGGTTGTTGTTCGTGTACACAGTGATGTATCTATCTGCTATTTTAGGCAACAGTTATGTTAAGATGCATTAAAAACCTCAGTTGGGTTTAGAGACCTATGTATTTCATCATTCTTTCTGTTCAAACACATGTGATATCACAACAGAGCCATCTACCCGTGCACATCAGTTATGAGACATTCAATATGAAGGAAGGGGGAAAAAAAGAGAAAGTTTTCCTCTTCTTCTTGGACAGCTTGCACTAAGCAATAGTAGCAGTACAAACATTTTTTCTCTCTCCAGAAATGGTCCTGATTTCTATCTGTGTGTGTGTGTGTGTGTGTGTGTGTGTGTGTGTGTGTGTGTGTGTGTGTGTGTGTGTGTGTGTGTGTGTATCTGTGTGTCTTGTCTGTTGTGTGTGTCGCTCTACTTAAAGTAGAAACAGGAGAACTTGTTAAACAGATGGTTTAGTCGGTCACCATATGTTACAAAATCAAAAAGAAAAACATTGATCACTTCAGAAAGCAGAGGCAGGAGATAAGAAAATAGATAATTAACATGACAAAAACCAACCCATGGTTGTTCCAAATTCAGTCTCAAAGTTTGACATTTCTGCTGAATAATTTCAGTGTGTGAAATGCTACAGCCGATATTAGACATTTTCTTAAACTGTATTTGAGCATTATATTGATTTGATGATAATTTCCCACCATTGGTTTATTCTTCCTTTGTAGAATGTGTATGATAGGTTTGCTTTGGTCTCAGGTTGTTTATTCCAAGTAAGCATGGTTAATGAATTTTAAACTTCACTGGTTTGCAAAATATCATAGATTTGAATGTGGCATATTCCCTGATTTGTTTATTTATTAATTTTTCGTTTTGATTTTTTAGTTGGTCCCTTGGCTACAGCTCTGAAGTTCACAAATGATGATATTTGTGGATGTGACTGCTTTTGCCCACCATGAAGGTAGCCCCATTCCAACTATGGGGTGTATGCTGAGTGTATTTGTGTTTCCCATAACCCACCGAACGCTGACATGAATTAAGGGATCTTTAATTACGTACATATTTGATTTTTATTTATTTTTTATTCATATATTTGTTCTTTCATATCGAGGATTATGGAATAATCACTCATGTGCTTAAATTTTTTTTTATACTTCCAGTCCCCATGCGTATGCAGTTTTGTAAATCTAGTAATCTGTTCCCAGTGGCACATGCTGGCCCTCTCTTATGAAAAGCGGAACAAGATTTAACGTAAGATGTTCTGCATGTGTATATACATAAAGGGAATTAAGGCACCGGCACATCTGCATTTGAGGTTGACCTGGAAGATCATAAAAACCCCTACCCCTAATTGACCAGACGCCACTGAGATTCGAACCCATGACTTTATGGACCCACAGGATTGAAGTCGATTGGTCTTAACCACTTGGCTAAAACATATGTCGTTTTGATATTAATTTATAGACAGAAGTGACAGCTCTGATATTGGCTCTGGTAATAAACTTACATGTATGAAGGTTTTTGGGGTGGGTGGGTGGTATTTTCCACAGCCTGAATACAGTTACACAGTCATCTTGTCTTACTCTCCATCTGCTTGATGTTGCGTGTGTCATGTCTACGTGCTGGTGCTACGTTGTTTTACACCAACATGATTTTGCTTAAGCCAACAGTTTGAGGAATCATTAGTGAACTACAGTATACTTTTCTCTGTAGTTCTTGAGTTCTGATCTTAAAGGATGTAATTTCCCAAAGGCAGAATGTGGCCGCCTGAATGGTAGGCAAAAACAGTCGCATAGAATCTGATCATTAAAAAACCTGGCGCTCTAGCCGAGGATTGAAAAGAAAAAGTAGAATGAACTAATGGGTGTGGCATTTTTTCCAGAATCTTATGCTTTCACATTTCATGAGTTATGGGTTGTACATACTCCTCCCCTCCATTCATGTCCATCACAATAGGAGTAGAAAAACAAAGATTCCCTATTCAGTACTTCCGAGGCTACATTTGTGATTCTATCACATCGCAGCTGATGACAGGAAATTATGAAAATCTGATCTAAAAAAATAACCAACAACCCCCCCCCCCCCGAAAAAAACACACCTCCTCCCCTCCTTTTGATCATTATACCAATATATATATTATGACCAAAATTTTCTCATGGTATTAATATCAATGTGGTGTGTGTGTGTGTGTGTGTGTGTGTGCGTGCGTGCGTGCGTGCGTGCTGCGTGTGTGCGTGCGTGTGTGTGTGTGAAATATCTAAGCCTTTGTAAAGGTTGTATAACTGAAGTGTACAGGAAAAAAACACACAAACTTGTTCTTGATATCAGTCACACATAAAGGTTGTGCAGGCAGCCACAAATAGTCACACAACTACAGAAGCAAGCAGTAGCATTTGACACACAATTTCTGTCCATTCTCCATCACTTTCCTTAAAAAGCACAATATTAGTCCTTTCTGTCTTATGTCTAATACAGTCATACAGCTATCTAAGAAAACATTTTACACAGCAATGAAAGAATATTTCATTCACTCTGAAACAACACCCTCCCACCCCCATCATTCAATCCATGATTTTTGTAAGCGGCAATCACCCATGTAATCTGAAATAAGCAGACAAGACAGCAACTAGTCCTTAGATGTACACGTGCTAATAAAACTGTCATTGACCCATTTTCTCCAATTTCTTGATCTTTTCTCCAGTTTCAACCACACATATCAAACATTGAACATAACGCTGTCAATCTGATTTTGATTTTAAGGGAAGCAGTAGCCTTAACATAAGCAGAACAACCATAAGTACCATCATTCATTAAAAAAAAAGAAGAAATGCCATCCAAACATGCCTGCATACATCCCAAATCTTTAGAATAGTTACAGGTCAAACGTACCAATATACATTATGTCCAAAATCTCTCGTGGTATTAATATCAGTATCAGTATGAATATACCCCTGTACTTCAAGCAAATGACTCCTTTCATGAACGAATGTTATACAGACTTTATATATAAAAGCCCCAAATAATCATGTTTCCCTGTTTGGAGTTTTTCAGACAAGCGTCTTAGAGTAAAAAGAATTGAAAGTATAAAAAAACTAAATTAAAAATGGCTAAAATAAGAGGATCCAAGAAAAAAAAGAAAGTTTTTTACTGGATTGGAAAAAAAACCCTCTGACTATAACAAATGCTGATTCTCTCCATATCTTAAACAAAACAACAAAAAAACTCCAAATGCTCAAACATCATAGGATTTTCTTTCTTCAAACACACCACAGCATCCAAAAAAGGGTGTTATGCCTTCAGACACCTTTCAGAATGGGGTGACTCTGTTGGACTGTCAAACATATACATTCTAGTCTTCATGGACCAGTCAGGCATTGCCTCATCAAACACTAGGCAAGCAGCAGCAGCAGCAGCAGGAGCATTGAATGATTATCACATTAGCCAGCGCTGTACACTCATCCAGCTTTGATTTTCTTCCAACTATTGAAAGCCTCTGAAAATTATTGAAAGCCTCCATAAATTATTGAACAAATACAATACCTGCAGTAGTTTATACCTGAAGAAAAGTAACAGTATGCTTGTTTTTGTCTTCTCCGTTTTAGCACCTCGGTCTCTGAGAGTAAGATCAGTGAAAATCTCATTAGCATAAGTGTGACCCATCTCCCACACGCAACCAGCCATTCCTAATATATATATGTTTATGTAGTGTCATCAGTGGTAAGCCTCACATTTTTAAAGCATATTGAAACGAAGGGTTACAGGAAGGCGAGGATCATCATCAATCATCATCATCATCATCATCATTATCATCATCATCATCATCATCATCATCATCATCATCATCATCACAT
Source organism: Stramonita haemastoma (assembly GCA_030674155.1). Classification (NCBI taxonomy): domain Eukaryota; kingdom Metazoa; phylum Mollusca; class Gastropoda; order Neogastropoda; family Muricidae; genus Stramonita; species Stramonita haemastoma. The sequence goes on along the minus strand of CM060321.1, from coordinate 47,119,468 downwards.
CATCATCATCATCATCATCAATTATCTGATCAATGCTGTCAGTCAAAGGCTGGGGTGAAAGAGGCAACAAACTCCTCACCACTTGTGTGTGTGTGTGTGTGTGTGTGTGTGTGTGTGTGTGTGTGTGTGTGTGTGTGTGTGTGTGTGTGTGTGTGTGTGTGTGTGTGTGTGTGTGTGTGTGTGTGTGTGTGTGTGTGTGTGTGTGTGTGTGTGACTCTGACTCGAGGAATAGGGAGAAAAATCAGGGACACACTAAATCAAAGTCACTGATCAATATCAAAACATAACAACAGTTCAGTTCATACACATTATGATCAGCCATCTTACATAATGTCACAGAGCCTTCTCTCTCTCTCTCTCTCTCTCTCTCTCTCTCTCTCTCTCTCTCTCTCTCTCTCTCTCTCTCTCTCTCCTCTCTCTCTCTCTCTCTCTCTCTCAGGTGAGGAGTGGTATGTGGAAGTGAGGCATGGGAATAACATGAATCCTAACACAGTTTGGTAAGTAGTTCTGTATTGTATATCATAGCCCTGAAAAGGTACACCTTTTACAATATTATCACTTCATTTTGAAGTGTATTTTTTATGTTTATGACCCAACTATGGCTGTAGATATAGTTTTAATGCACATAACTGCAACCAATAGCTACAAACAGTCCTTTTCTTTCCTTGAAAAAATGTCAGTCCCTGAAAAAAATCTGCTGGGACAGAAAAATAATCACAACAGCAGCATCAAAAAGTGGTTTCCCATCAAATGACCAGAAAGAGGTTGTTTCCCTTATTAGGAGATTCTACCTTCTGTTTTAGTCTGTTAAAAAAAAAAGCAGTGAAGATAATAGCCCACTTTTCTTCTTCTTCTTCTTCTTCTTCTTCTTCTTCTTCTTCTTCTTTCTTCTTCTTCTTCTTCATTTTAAAGAATTCAAAGCAGGCTGTTGTCATTCAACAGGAATTAGATAAAAAGTTTATTTCATATCAGACTTAGACCACCATACAGTCTTTGATGATGTAATGTAATTTTAATAGAAAGTTGGCCTTTCTCACAAATAGATTTGAGCCTGACAGATCCAAGTGATACAACGCACTTGTTTTTGAACTAGAATATACCCAACACTTTTGCAAAGATTCCCGATACATGAATCCCCCCCCCCCCCCCTTTAAAAAAACACAAAAAAACTTAAAATATCGATGATTTCATGCACACTACATACACTTGATTTATCTGATTTGAAAAACCCTCATTTCAAAATTTCCTGTAGCAAAATTCCTGTTTGTTGTCAACACATCAGCTAGCAGCTACATCTACTCTCTTAATTAAAAGAGTTTTGCCCCAAAGAAGGGATAATCAAATCAGCAAGGCTACCTTGTCAGAGCACAGCTATTTCTACAGTTCTGAGACACGGTTGTATTACAGAGAGAGGCATGTCTGTCTGATTTTCTACATCTCTATTTTTCTGAAGAGATGTCATAGCTCTAGTCACACAAGAAGGGAACCACACTTGGCATTTGGATCAAGAGATAGGCAAGAAATCATTAAATTCAATTCAACTCTGTGAAAGCATGAGCAATCCTTTCAATTTGAGAATGCAAACCTGCATTTACAACATAGAAATTGATTTTTTTTTCAAGGACTGTTTCATTCACAATGGAGCACGTCTTCAAAATACAACATTTTGAACAGTTGGAAAACAAGTCAAAATCACTTCATACATACATAATACATACATAATACATAATACATACATACATACATACATACATACATACATACATACATACATACATACATACATACATACATACATACATACATACATACATGTACACACACATACATACATGTACACACACATACATACATACATACATGTACACACACATACATGTACACACACACATACACACACCTCTGTAAATCACTGTTGTAAGGTTTATCATAGTGATTATACATCACAAAAAATATAACTGTGTACAATCCAATATTGTGTAACACTTCTCACAAAAAACTACAGTCACATCAAGTATAGGCCAGGCAGTGTGACACAATGAAATGTTTTCAGGACACCAGTCAAGAGCTGTTTACAAAAGCACATTCCAATATCCAACAAGACCTTAGAGGATGTCCAGCAAAATGTCACAGATGATACTCTGTCCCGTCAACTAGATTTCCACAGACCTTGTAGGGAATTAAAGCTTGTGATTCCTCTGCTAACAGAGTAGCCTGTCTGTTCTCCATCAAAATGCTGACAGTTCAAAAAAGTATTCAGACATATCAAAATTATTGTTATTAGGAACATATAACGAAATCAGTGAAAGCACAAGTACAACTGCAATTAAAAAAAAAAAATGTTTTCAAACTTATTTTGGTCACAACAACACATAAATGCCAAGCAAACAATGTACACAAGTAGCTTTTGAATCAGTCAGTTATGAATATCATTGCTCACAGAGTAATCTCTGGGGCGGATGAAAAAAAGTATGTAATTCTTACTTACTCTGTTACCCTTGAAAAATAAAGATTATTCATTCATTCATTCATTCATCTCTTTCTCTCTGACACATGTGTGCGAGTATCTGCACACAATCAATCACACACACACACACACACACACACACACACACACACACACACACACACACACACACACACACACACACACTCACACACACAGAGACCACAGCATTATTCAGAGCTAGTCAAGAGTCCCAGTCAGTGAGATCTGATAAAAGCAGGGAATAAGCCATTATCAAAAACCAAAGGATTAAGTCACAATGTGTCCCACCAACTGCTGTCTCCACCCTCTCTTCATCTCATGTGATACACTTAGACACCCCTTCTTGTTCACATGCCCCTGAGGCACAACCCCTCTCTCCCCAGTTTACACACACACACACACACACACACACACACACACACACACACACACAACACACACACACACAACATACACACACACACACACATACACACACACACAAACACACACACACACACACACACAAACACATACACACACAAACACATACACACACAAATAAACACAAACACACAACACACACACACACACACACACACAAACACAGACAGACAGACAGACAGACAGACAGACAGACAGACAGACACACACACACACACACACACACACACACACACACACACACACACACACACACACACACACACACACCCCTCTCTAACACACCCAGCTATTCCCTGACAGTCATCAGACATACTCCTCGTGGTCATTGGAGGCGGGTCCCTGAAGGGTTCGGGTGCTGTCAGGCAGGAGAGCGATGTCGGCGAAGACACCCATCAGTTTATGAAAGTGAGGCCCCAGGTTGAGCATACTATCCAATTCCAGGCCACTGGCGCCCATAGACAACATACTGGACCCTGACCCTGACCCTGACCTTTGCCCTCCGTCGTCCATCTCCCACATCATATTGTCGTTGCCGGCTGACTCCCCGTGGGAGTGTTTCTCCAGGCCCGGGAAGCGAGCTCCGAGGGCTGTGTCGTCTTCCGCCACTTCTGGAAGCTTGGAGAAGACAGGTTTGGGGGCGTCCATCCCACCCCCTCGTCCCTCGTGTTCGAACTCAAACTCGGAGCAGGTGAAAGAGTCATTGGCACCGCTGTCACTGTCGCTGGAGTCCGCTGCTGCTGCTGCTGCTGGTGGAGGAGGTGGCTCCAGCAGATTGTTGGCGCCCTCTAGCGGCTCCTCTGACCCCGGGGTGGGCAGGGGGTGGAGGGGGTGGTGGTGGTGAGGGTGGGGAGGGAAGGCAGGAGAGGGGTGGTGGTGGTGGTGGTGGTGGTGGGGGTGTTCGCTGGAGGAGGACACGGCTTCCAGCATGCTGGCCGTGCTCTTGAGGTCAGCGCGGGCGTTGAGGCGATTGACCTCGTCCACGGTCAGCCCTCGACTGTACCACAGGGCCTGAGGGTCTGAGGGAGGCTGGAGGGGCGCGTGGCCATTGGGCTGGGGAGGGTTGGAGGAGGAGGAGGAGGAGCTGTGACTGTGGTGACTGCCCAGAGAGTGAGCAGAGTTGCTTCCCTGAGAGCGAGCTACGCCTGCCTGAGGACACTCCCCACGCCTCCTCCTCGGGGACTGTTCCGAGCCCCGAAAGGATTGGCGGCCCCATGAGGGGTGCTTCGTGCTCCGAAAGGGGCCTGATGCACGGTAGCCAGAGCGGAGCCAGGACGACTGGGCTGAGCTGACAGAGGCAGGGGGGAAGGCCGTGCTGGGGGGGCGGAGGACAAGGCAGACCCTGTGACAGAGGCGGGACTCTGTCGGCTGTGGGCGCCCTCTCTGAACTGCGGTCCTGCCGTGGGGTTGAAGCGATCACGACCGGCCTGGGGGTGTTGATGGTGGTTGGGGTTCAGGTGAGCTTTCAGGTCCCGACTGTGGCGGAAACGCTGGTAATGCTGAATGATGTCCGAGTCGGAAGGAGCGATGGAGCTGGCGTTCTCCAGGTCGTAATGCTCCGGAACGCCCTCCTCGCCCAGGGCACCACCCCCTCGGGTGTGCTCGATGTTCTCGATGATCATGGTGCCGTCCTCGAAATGGGTAGGCTGAGACAACTCGGACACGTTGGATCCGATAAGGTCTGGCCTGACGGAGAGAGAGGTGGTCTTCTGCCCTGCCAGCTCTTCGGCGATGTGGTTCCGGATGATCATCTCCTCCAGCTGGGCGTTGTCAGCGTAGCGAGGGCTGCTCCGGTGTTGCGCTGCCGTGTCCGGCCCCGTCAGCTTGTCCTCGTTCACCTCCTTGCCCCCCATGCTCTCCCGCTCTTTCTTGGCGGGCAGGCAGGGACGGAACCAGCTGCGGCGGACCTGGAAGAGGATGAAGATGATGACGATGGCGATGACCAGAAGGATGGAGAGGGCGATGACGACGATGATGCCTGGCTGCAGACTCCGCTCCTGGGCGGCCATAGCCAGGGCGCTGCAGTTGTACAGTTCTCCGTTGGGCTGACAGCTGAAGCCGTCGCCGCAGGGGTTGTGTGCACACACCGCCCCACAGCCCAGCCCCACACCCCCGCTGATCCGGATCTCGTAACGGTCCGAGGTTCCGTTCAGAGGCTGCTTGTTGCCGTTGATGCGAAACTCGCTCACGCAGCCTTCAAAACCTGCCAGAACATGCATAGAGATATAGAGGGGTGTGTACAGCCACACACACACACACACACACACACACACACACACACACACACACACACACACACACACACACACACGCATGCACGCACACGGGACGGGATAGCCTAGTGGTCAGAACATTGCGCTCGCAATTTGACGACCCGAGTTCGATTCCCATTAGAGGGGATTTTTCTCCTGGAGTTAACATCAGTGCTGACTCCACTCTCCCCAAAAGTCTTTCGGATGAGACTGTAAACCGAACGCACGCAGAACATCTTGCGCACACGTTAAATCTTGTTCCGCTTTTCGTAAGAGTAGGCCATTGTGTGCCGGTGGGAAGAGATGACAATATCTACAAAACTGCATACACACGGGGACTGGATGAAAAAAAGCACATGAGTGCTTATTCCATTATCCTCGATATAAAAGCAAAAAAAGAATAAAAACGCACACACACGCATGCACACACACACACACATGCACACACGCACGCATGCATGCACGCACGCACGCGCATGCACGCACACACACACACGCACGCACGCACGTACGCACGCACGCACGCACGCACGCACGCACGCACGCACACACACACACACACACACACACACAGAGACTCAAATGGACAAATTGTAAGTCCACCTTCACGTTCGGGACTACCTTGTATTTGGCTGCTTTGCTATTCATACCCATGTTATTTTGTATTTTTATTATTTGTCTGTATGACATAAGCCAATGTTATTCTGTCTTGGGTTTGTTTTACCTTGTGAGGTTCTGTTTGGAAGAAAATCCTTACTTATTTGAGTCTTTTCAAAATAGCTTGATATTTGTCTTTGAATGTTTAAGAAGTCAATTTTCTTGATTTTTTGAGAGGGCAGGATGAAAAAAAAGTTGTGTAAACTTACTCTTTTACCCTCAATAAAGATAATTTTGACTTGACTTTACACACAACACACACACACACACACACACACACACACACACACACACACACACACACACACACACACACACACACACACACACTTTTTCATGGATAATTTGATGAAAAAAAAACACGTAGCCTACTGCTTATTCAATATATTATTTTAATATAAGTCATAGACTTACAGACAGATAGACAAACAGACACAGTCAGTCAGTCAGTCAGTCAGTCAGTCAGTCAGTCAGTCAGTCAGTCAGTCAGTCAGTCAGTCAGACAGACAGACAGACAGACAGACAGACTGAAAGACAGACAGGCAGACAGACAGACAGACAGACAGACAGACAGACTGACAGACAGACAGGCAGACAGACAGACAAACTTCAGGCCAATGTTGTCATATGAAGAGATTTTACTATCGCTCCATAAGTATTAAAACGTCTGAAAAAAATCTTTTAAGGCAACTCTCGTGTTCCACAACAACATAAAGTGCACAATAAGCTTAACCATCTCCCCACAAACGAAAGTACAAGGAAAGATCTCTGGTTTTCAGATTTTGCTATCACCTCAATAACTATTACACAATTAAAAAAAACTTTTAAGACAGCTTTTGCATTTTACAACAATATAAAGTGCACAGTGCCCATTTCCCCAAAGATAATTGTACAAAAATCCTTGTTAAGATTTGGCTATCAGCTCAATTCTTTCTATCTATCTATCTATCTATCTATCTATCTATCTATCTATCTATCTATCTATCTATCTATCTATCTATCTATCTACTATCTATCCTATCTACCTCCCTACCTTCCTCCTACCTACCTACCTACCTACCTACCTACCTACCTACCTACCTACCTACCTACCTCCTACCTACTCGTCCGTCCGTCCGTCCGTCCGTCCGTCCGTCCGTCCGTCCGTCCGTCCGTCTTCCATCCTATCATCCATCCTATCCTATCATCCATCTCATCATCTATCTATCTATCTATCTATCTATCTATCTATCTATCTATCTATCTATCTATCTATCTATCTATCCCTTAGTCTGGCGACAATGGGGGCACCCCTGAAGACTTGACAACCCGTTCCCTCCATTCCTCTCTCTGTTCTGCCTTTCTCAAAGTTTTGTTGAGTTCTAGGCCTGTCCATTCGCTGATGGACAGAGCTGATTCAGTTCAATTATTATCAAGCAATTAGAAAAACAACAACAAAAACAACCACCTTTGAAGGCAGCTTTTGTGTTTCATAACAACACAAAGATCACTGTACCTATCTACCCCATTCCACACCCATCAACCTGCCCCCCCCCCCCCCGACACACACACACACACACACACACACACACACACACACACACACACACACACACACATACAACACACACACACACACACACACACACACACACACACACACACACACACACACAAGACCTTTGAACAGTCTGCCGTTAGGCAGAATGGTGGCTCCCCCCACTGTCATACTGTCGATGTCCAGAGAGTCAAAAGGGAACAGCGAGGCGAAGATGCGGGACTGCGAGAGCGTGGGGCTGTTGTCGATGGCGATGGTGAGGTTGTTGTTGTTGTTGGTGGTGAGGGTGAGGGTGTGCCAGGCATTGTCCAGGAGGTCAGCCACCACCATCATGGGCTGTCCTGAGGACAAGGCCAGTTTCACGGCTCCCTCCTCCGCCTGGGAATGGAATCAGGTAGTAGTAGTAGTAGTAGTAGTAGTAGTAGTAGTAGTAGTAGT
>CM060321.1:47096673-47106673 GCA_030674155.1 Stramonita haemastoma | reverse complement strand
CCCGATGTCCCCAAAGTCGGAATGTAGCTATCTCAATGGGGGATTAAAACAGTCGCATATACGCTACTCTACTCTACTCTACTCTATATTACGCAAAAATATTACCATTTAGCTTAGTAAACCATGAAGAAAAATAAGAGGAGATAATGAATACTGGGAAGGAAGGTGGCAGGATGGTTTAGACGCTCACATGTTTACTAACAAGTCAACCGTGAGGTTCTGGGTTCGATTCCCAGTCTTGCCTATTCTTCTCAGTTAGACGAGAAAATTGAACTAAATTTCAGGCCTTTCGGAGGAAACTCGAAACCAGCCGGACCCGTGTGCTTAGGGACTTTGTGCATGTCAAAAGAACCTTCGACATTTGACAATGGGAAAGAGCAGGGAAATACCCCCCGATTTCCCAGGCAAAATTGGTTGGTTCAACTGTTTCCCAAAAGTTGGAATGTGGCTACTTGAATGGGGGAGGGGAGAGGGGGGTGGTCACATACACAAAACTCTCAACATTGGTAAACATCGGAGCTCTAGATGAGGAACGACAGAAAACAAAAGCAAAACAGAAACAGCAAAACAACACCCCCCTCCCCTCAAATCATTGGATACATCTTCAGTAAATCAAACGAGTTGTAATCCGAGGAGAAACTATTAACAGCATTCGATATGCAGATAACACAACTCGTATGGCAGACGACAGTGAAAACCTGCAGGCAATAGATCTAGTGAAGGACACTGTTAAAGAAGAGAGAAGTCAGGTCATTTGAACAACACTCTTAATTAATTAAACTTGCATCCGTAAAATGGATGAAACTCAATTCTATGGTACCAGTCTTCCCAATGAGCACTTAGTAAAATCACTCGGGGTAGGAACCAGCCTGAGTCTGAAAATTCCGTTGACTCTTAATGGATTAAAATCTTCGACCTTCCAGCTCGTAACCCAGCAGCTAACCACTGCGCCAAGGTTGCTGGTTATTATTACCATCATCGAAACAGTTTTCTTCTTCTTTGACTGTCTGATACTCTCTTTTGCTTGCTGTTGCTTTGTTTTTCGCCATTATGATTGTGTGTGTGTGTGTGTGTGTGTGTGTGTGTGTGTGTGTGTGTGTGTGTGTGTGTGTGTGTGTGTGTGTGTGCCGCGCGCGCTCACACACACACACGCGCGCGCTTGCACGCACGCGCATGCATGCACGCAAGCACACACACGCGCGCGCGCACGCATGCATGCACACATACACATACGCACGCATGCACATACACAAACCACACACGAACCACACCTTATCCGACCATCATCCTGACTTTTCATCTCCCCCCCTCCCCCACACACACTCTCTCGCTAAAACACACAAAGAGAACCGCACCACCACCACCACCACCACCACCACCACCACCACCACCCTCCCTCTCTCTAAATCCCCCCTATCCCCCCACCTTTCCCCCTAGCCCCCCACCCTTCCCCCTACCCCCCCCACGCCCCTACACCCACTCCCACCACCCCCAACCGGCTTCCTCCCACCCAAACACCCCGCGCACACACCCTCCCCCTCCCCCCTCTTCACCCCCCATCCCCACCACCCCCCTCAAATAATACAAACAAAAAAAAACCCAAACAAACTCACTAAGTTCACAGCGAAGGCCGCTTCTGTCTTCAGGGCATCTGCACTCCACCCCGGACCAGCGATCCAAACACACGTCGTGGGCGGCACTGCGACTCTGGCTAGAGGAGCCCCCCCCACCACCACCAGCCCCACCCCCTCCGCAAGAGTGGGGCCCGCAGAGACTCCCTGCCGCGCTCCTGGGGCAGGTGGTGCTGACGTTGCTGTGGGCCAGGGCGGAGGGGAGGAGAAGGAGGGGTCGCCCGTTGACCTGCAGGCTGTGGAGACAGCCCTCCATCCCCGCGCTGTGCATCTCCCCCGGGAAGGGTAGGAGAGAGCTGAAGTCTTCCACGCCTCCCACGCTCAGGCTCACTCCTTCCACTGAGGTCGTTCTGTGTGCAGGAGTGTGTGTTGGGGGTGAGGTGGGGGTGGGGTAGGGTGAGGGGTGGGGGGTGGGGTGGGGGAGGGGTGGGGAGAGACGGGTTTTTTTTGGGGGTTTATTTATTTGTTTGCAGAAGCAACAACATCAGCTTCTGCACCAAATACCACCTTTACAAATCCCTCGTGATATCTATCCTCCTATATGGCTGTGAATCATGGACTCTGACAGCAGAGTTAGAGAGGAGAATCCAAGCATTCGAGAACAAGTGCCACAGAAGACTCCTCAAAATATCATACAAAGAACACAAGACCATAACTATGTGATAGAAGAAATCAAAAAGCGTGTGGGCCCCCAAGAGCCTTTGCTCTCCACCATAAAGAGGAGAAAGCTGATGTGGTTTGGTCACACCACAAGACACAACACCCTAGCAAAAACCATCCTGCAAGGAACAGTCGAGGGCAAGAGAAGAAGAGGCCGCCAAAAGAAATCATGGGTTGACAACATCAAAGACTGGACCGCCCAACCCTGCAACACCTCCTACTAGCCACGCAGGATCGTGAAGCATGGAAAAAGATCTCTGTTGCGTCTTCTCTCATGTCCCCCCTACGTCCCTTGGGACATGGGACTGAGTGAGTGAGTGAGTTATTTGTTTGATTTTGTTTTGTCTTGTTTTGTTTGTTGTTAGTGTTGTTGTTGTTGTTGTTAGTGTTGTTGTTAATAATAATAACAATAACAATAACAATAATAATAATAATAATAATAATAATAATAATAATAATAATGATGATGATGTGTGATGATGATGATGATGATGATGATGATACTACTACTACTACTACTACACTACTACTACTACTACTACTACTACTACTACTACTAATTTTGTTGTTGTTGTTGTTGTTGTTGTTGTTGTTGTTGTTGTTGTTGTTCTTCTTCTTCTTCTTCTTCTTCTTCTTCTTCTTCTTCTTCTTCTTCTTCTATTATTATTATTATTATCATCATTATCATCGTCATCATCGTCGTCGTCACCATCATCATCGTCGTCGTCATCATCATCATCATCATCATCATCATCATCATCATCAATAATAATAATAATGATAATAATAATAATAATAATAATAATAATAATAATAATAATAATAATAATAACAATAATAATAATAATAATAATAATAACAATAACAATAATAATAATAATAAATAATAATAATAATAATATAATAAATAATAATAATGATGATAATAATAATAACAATAATTATAACCATTATCACCACTATAATCTTTATCAATATTATCATTATTATTGGAATCTTTTTTTTTGGGGGGGGGGGGGTATTAACTTTGCAATTTTAAAGCATAGAACCTGAATAAATCAACAATGATTTAAAAGGCACATGAAAACAACCCACCTTAAAGAAACCCCAAACAACCCAACAAAACACATATTCATAACCGAGGTTATAGCTTGATTCTTTTTTCCCTTTTATTCCTTGATTTCCAGCAAAGTAGAATAAGCACTCATGTGCTTTTAATTTTTTTTTTACACCTAGTCCCTGCGTGTATGCAGTTCTGTAAATTTTGTCATCCGTTTCCACCGGCACAAAAATAGCCTACTCTTTAAAAAAAAAAAAGCAGAACAGGTTTTAACGTGCGCGCGAGTTGTTCTGCGTGGGTCCGCACACGGGACCTCAGTTTACAGTCTCATACGAAAGACTTTTGGGGGTAGTGGAGTCAGCACTGATGTTAAACTCCAGTGGAGAAATACCCTATAAAACGGGATTCAAACCTGGATCAGCAGATCACGAGCGCAATGCGCAACGCTCTAACCAACCAGACTATCCGGTCCCCCTGGGTGGTTAAGACCGTTTAACTTCAACCCTGTGCTTCCATGAAGTCCGGGGTTCCAATCTTGCTAGCGGCGTCCGGTGAAGGGTGGGGAATTAAAAAAAAAATCTTCTTGGTCAATTTACACTGCAGACTTGCCAGTGCCGTAATCCATTTCAAGCAGAAGATCAAATATGCACGTTAAAATGTATACTTCATGCCAGGGTCAGGCGGGTTATGGAAATACGACCATACCCAGCATGGATCCTACACAAACAGTGAGCTGATGTAAAGTGGGAATGTGTGTTGGCTGAGGCCAGTGGGCAGACCTCCTGCAGAGTTACAAGCACAGGAGAAGAGTAGGCACTACACATCACACCCAGTAATGGAACACATAGAAGAACAATAAACGATGAAAAATGAACAAAAACTAGTGTTCATGCCTTAGAGATAGAAAGATAGATAGGTAGATGGAGATAGATATAAAGATAGACAGATAGAGATAACTAGCTAGCTAGCTAGCTAGCTAGCTAGAAAGAGAGAGAGGAGAGAGAGAGAGAGAGAGAGAGAGAGAGAGAGAGAGAGAGAGAGAGAGAGAGAGAGAGAGAGAGAGAGAGAGAGAGAGAGAGAGCAAGGCAAGGCAAGGCAAGGCAAGGCAAGGCAAGGCAAGGCAAATTATTTTATTCGAGGATAATAGATAAGCACTCGTGTGCTTTTTTTTTTTACATCCAGTCCCCACCCTTTTCAGGGATAACATCAAGATAAAAAGATACTAAACAATAAAACTATGCGCAGTACCAAACAACATACAAGAAATAAGGACACTATATATAATAAGGTAATAAAAATGCACTCATTTAGAAGGCGAAAATCAGAAGTCACAATAAAATGAGAGAGAGAGAGAGAGAGAGAGAGAGAGAGAGAGAGAGAGAGAGAGAGAGAGGAGAGAGGGAGAGGAGAGAGAGAGAGAGAGAGAGTAGAATTTAAAAAAAAAATCCAATTTTGAAGACAAAAAATTATTATATTGTATTACATATATGCACACATATATGTGCATAAACACGCTTGTATGTATGTATGTATGTATGTATGTATGTATGTATGTATGTATGTTATGTATGTATGTATGTATGTATGTATGTATGTATGTATGTATGCATGCATGCATGCATGCATGCTGCCTGTCTGTCTGTCTGTCTGTCATGTCTGTCTGTCTGTCTGTCTGTGTCTGTCTGTCTGTATGTATGTATGTATGTGTATTTATGTATGTGTATTTATGTCTGTCTGTCTGTCTGTCTGTCTGTCTGTCTGTATGTATGTGTGCGTGCGTTGGCATTGATGTACGTGCGCGCGCGCGCGAGCACAGCACGAGTGCGCACGTGCAACACGCGTGGCCGTGGACATGCCTACAGCAGGGACAGTGAACTGACCTGGAGGGAAAGGTGAGGGAGCTGTAACAGGCCGTGTTGTGCGGGTCACAGGGCTCGCACTGCTTCCCGTCATCCCCACACCGCTGCACTACCAGGGACGACATCTGCACCATCGCCACCAACAGCCACCGTCACACAGTGTCTTGTTGTTGTTGTTGTGATGATGATGATGATGATGATAAATGATGATGATGATGATGATGATGGTGATGTTGTTGATGGTGGAGGTGGTTGTGGTGGTGGTGGTGATGGTGGTGATGATGATGGTGTGGTGATGATGATGGTGGTGATAATGATGATGATGGTGGTGATGGTGGGGGTGATGATGATGGTGGTAATGATGGTGATGATGATGGTGGTGGTGGTGATGATAATGATGGTGGTGGTGGTGGTGGTGATGATAATGATGGTGATGACTATGATGTCAATTCTTGTATGTATGTATGTGTGTAGTTGTGTGTTATGTGTGTATGTGTGTATGTATGTATGTATTTATTTTCAGGATAGTGGAAACACATTCACATGCTTTTTGGGTTTACACCCAGTCCCTGAGTGCATGCGGTTTTGTAAATGTTGTCATCAGTTCCCACCGGCGTACAATGGTCTACTCTTCCAAAAAGTGGAACAGGTTTTATCGTGTGGAAGATGTTCCTCGGTTTATAGTCTCATGATGACGATGTCACTAATGAAATTTATCTCCATCAGCATTATTCTGTTTTGAAGATGATGACGACGATGACACTAAAGATCATCGTGTCGATGAGGATGATGATGAGTTATTTCTACATCTGCATCATTCGTTCATTATTATTGTCTTGATGATAATGACGATGGCAACTGTGATGCCAATGATGATGACGGGTTTATCGCCAGTGACACTGTTTTTTTTCAGTTCGATAATGAGGATAGTGATAACAAGGACTGTAATGACAGTCACGATGTCGTTGAAGCTGAATTTACCTCCATCACTACTATTCCCTTATTTTGATGATGGTGATGACGATGACGATGGCAACAATGATGAATGATCATCACTCCAAAAAGAAAGAAAGAAACAACGAACACATCTCTTACTCCTCCACTCCCAAAACAAGCAAACAAATACAAACAAACAAACAAACAAACAGCGAACCCTTTACTCTCCCACTTCAAACAAAACAAGCAAACAAATACAAACAAACAAACAACAAACCTTCTACTCTCCCACTCCAAAACAAAGACAGAAAGAAACAAACCAAACCAAACCAAACCAAACCCACATCAAAACCAACCTGTAACTGCAAAATGGCCTCCAGTCTGAACCAGTGACCCGTGTTGACCTTGGTATCTTTGACCTCGACCTTCACAGGACCCTCCTCGGCCACACCCAACCTGAAGGTGAAGGTCAGCACCCCCTTCACCACCTGCAAAGCCAGGTAGCCCTTCTCCCGGCCCCCATCCAGCCTGACTGGGTTGAAGACCAGGAGAGCATTGGGTGACACGGTAGCCAGGTAGCCGGTCAGGATCAAAGAACTGTACTCCCCGATAGGAGCCAACGTCAGGTAAGACTTCTCCCCGAAACCCAGACTCACCCCCTCGCACAGGTCGCCATAGTAACCGTAAGGACACTGGCACCGGAAGCCGCCCAACTCGTCCCGGCAGGTGGCACCGTGATGGCAGGGTCGGCTGACGCAGTGGTAACGGTTCTGGCACAGCGGACCGTAAAAGTCCGGCAAACACTGGCAGGAGAAGGACCCCTCCTGGTTGATGCACTGGCCCCCCGAGTGGCAGGGCTGGTTGAGGCACTCGTCCACGTCCTCCTCGCAGTACGGCCCCGTCCACTGAGCGGGGCAGGAGCAGGCGTCGTTCTCGCAGCTGCCCCCGTGGCTGCAGAAGCTGCCCCCGCACGGCTCCTGCGCAGTCTGGCAACGCTCGCCGCCGTAAGCCGGGGGACAGTCGCAGGCCTCGGTGAGCGCCGGGGTGGCGGAGGTCAGGACCAGATGTTGCCCGCTGTGGGTCACCAGCCCCGGGGTCAAGGTCACCTCAGTGCTGCACGCGCCCCCGTGGAGGCAGGGGTTGGAGGCGCAGAGCTGGACGGCGGCGGTGTGGACGTCCACGCCAGCCCTGCTCTCCAGCGTGGACTCCAGCTCGCGCAGCTTCTGCGCCAAGAGCCGCTGGGGCACCACGCCCTCGCCCTCCTGCACGGCCAGGTACACGTACAGGCCGGCGTCCGTCTTCTTCAGGCTGATGACTAACGGCTCACTAGACTGGCCGAACAAGCTTTCCACCGCGCTGACGAAAGCCACGAACTTGGTGTTGAGAAAGGCGGAGACACTCAGGCGGTTCAGCAGCACGGCCACCGCGTTCTTCAGCACGGGCAGGCTGAAGCGCCGGACCTGCACCGTCACCGTGTAGCTCACCTCCTCGAAGCTGCCGTCAGACCCCGCCACCAGCAAGGAGTACGTCTCCTCCTCAGGGTCCGCCAGCATTCTCAGCCCGCAACCCCCTCGCGGGATGCTGAAGAGGGAGGAGGAGGAGGAGGAGGAGGAGGAGGAGGAGGAGGAGGAGGAGGAGGAGGAGAGGGCCCCGGACACGATCCGGCACGTGTAGTTCCCTTCCACGTCCACGTCCAGAGGTCTGACGTCAGCGATGACGCCCACGGACGTCATGCCGTCCATGATGGCCACCCGCACGGTCAGAGGGCGGGCCTGGGGCGGGGCGTTGTTGATGTCAGTGACGATGACGGTGAAGGTCAGCGAGGACGACAGGCGCGCCCCGCCCAGGCCGCCGTGGTCGTAGACGATGACCGGCACATGGAAGAGCTCGTGCAGGTCGCGGTGGATGGGCCGGCGCGTGCTGACCACGCCCGTGTCGTTAGACACCTGGAAAAACTGCGCGGCGGGCCCCGGCAGCAGGTGGTAGAGGTAGGGACCCTGGTTAGGGCTGAGGTCCGGGTCGGAGGTGTTGAGGGACAGCGTGATGACGTGGGTGCCTGCTGGCTGACCCTCTCTGACGTAAGCGGTCAGCTGAGGGGGCACGAAGACAGGTCCATTGTCGTTGATGTCCAGGAGGTAGACAATCACCTCGCAAGAGCCTGCAGAAGAACAGGAGCCTGTCTTTCGTTTTTTCATGACATTGGGGCTGCTCCAGTATGGGATAGCCTATCATTCGTTTTTTCATGACATTGGGGCTGCTCCAGAATGGGATAGCCTATCATTCGTTTTTTCATGACATTGGGGCTGCTCCAGTATGGGATAGCCTATCATTCGTTTTTTCATGACATTGGGGCTGCTCCAGTATGGGATAGCCTATCATTCGTTTTTTCATGACATTGGGGCTGCTCCAGAATGGGATAGCCTATCATTCGTTTTTTCATGACATTGGGGCTGCTCCAGTATGGGATAGCCTATCATTCGTTTTTTCATGACATTGGGGCTGCTCCAGTATGGGATAGCCTATCATTCGTTTTTTCATGACATTGGGGCTGCTCCAGTATGGGATAGCCTATCATTCGTTTTTTCATGACATTGGGGCTGCTCCAGTATGGGATAGCCTATCATTCGTTTTCATGATTTATGACATTGGGGCTGCTCTCGTGGGGGATAGCCTATCTTTCGTTTTCATGAATTGGGGCTGCTCCAGTGGGGGATAGCTTATCTTTCGTTTTCATGAATTGGGGCTGCTCTCGTGGGGGATAGCCTATCATTCGTTTTTTCCTGACATTGGGGCTGCTCCAGTATGGGATAGCCTATCTTTCGTTTTCATGAATTGGGGCTGCTCCAGTATGGGATAGCCTATCATTCGTTTTTTCATGACATTGGGGCTGCTCCAGAATGGGATAGCCTATCATTCGTTTTTTCCTGACATTGGGGCTGCTCCAGTATGGGATAGCCTATCATTCGTTTTTTCCTGACATTGGGGCTGCTCCAGTATGGGATAGCCTATCATTCGTTTTCATGATTTATGACATTGGGGCTGCTCCAGTATGGGATAGCCTATCATTCGTTTTCATGATTTATGACATTGGGGCTGCTCCAGTGGGGGATAGCCTATCATTCGTTTTTTCCTGACATTGGGGCTGTTCTAGTTTTCCTGACATTGGGGCTGCTCCAGTGGGGGATAGCCTATCATTCGTTTTTTCCTGACATTGGGGCTGTTCTAGTTTTCATGAATTGGGGCTGCTCTCGTGGGGGATAGCCTATCATTCGTTTTTTCCTGACATTGGGGCTGCTCCAGTGGGGGATAGCCTATCTTTCGTTTTCATGAATTGGGGCTGCTCTCGCGGGGGATAGCCTATCATTCGTTTTTTCCTGACATTGGGGCTGCTCCAGTGGGGGATAGCCTATCTTTCGTTTTCATGAATTGGGGCTGCTCTCGTGGGGGATAGCCTATCATTCGTTTTTTCCTGACATTGGGGCTGCTCTCGTGGGGGATACTATCTCGTGTACACCTAGTCAGTGGGGTCGGTGATTTAGGAGGGTGGCACATGTGTCTGGAAAGTGACAGACAAGTGCAGGTTTGATCCCTCGAAAATCAAGGGAGGGAGGAGAGAGAGAGAGAGAGAGAGAGAGAGAGAGAGAGAGAGAGAGAGAGAGAGAGAGAGAGAGAGAGAGAACACTGAACACTGAACACTGAAATGATTTAATGTACATTGGCCTTGGACCACAATACATTGGCTGGGCTTGGGTGTACCAATACGTTCTTCCATATCATTTATGAAGCAAATGCACAAATAATGATTTTTCACTGATGAAAAAAGAAAAGAAAAGAAAAACACACATTTACTCTTT
>CM060321.1:47084173-47089173 GCA_030674155.1 Stramonita haemastoma | reverse complement strand
TCTGCTTAAACAAAACTTTCTCATTTCAATGTTTACACGAACTAAATTATACAATTGAAAGGTAGGCTACACAATTTATGATCATTCACTGGTGTGTGCATGTGTATGTATGTCTAAAAAAAACTTCGAAGAACTCACACATTTTTCTTTTACGGTTTCATTGTGTCTGCGCAATTAAAATGGCACAAATTTTAAAAAAAAAGAAGTAACCGTGCAGATACGCACACAAACAAATGAAATTTATGATATCACAACAAAACTGTAAATAACAGGAACCTAGTCAACACAATTAAATATCAAATACCTCCCGTGGGTATGTCAGAAGCCTGTCAGTATAAAAAGCATCTTCACCTTCTAGAAGTTCTCTGCAAGGAATTCCCGCTTTTCTATCCGTCTCTTTGCTTCTGGCTTGCTCCTTTTCTTCCTGTCACCCTCTTTTTTGTCTACTTTCTGCTTTCCTGGTCATTTCTCCTGCTCTTTTTCCAGAAAAATCCCTTATGAGGTAACAGTTCTCTCCCACGCTGAAGTCAGATGGGGCCTGACTTGTCAGCCGCTTACTTAAAGGCACACATTAATTTTTCGCTCATATGACAGACAACAATAATTGCTGTATGAACGTTCGATGACGACGAGGAAGATATCCAATTATCATGCCATGTAAAACATCTGTATTCTATCTTCAGACAGACATACAACGTCCACCCTGAGAGAGAGGAGAGAGAGAGAGAGAGAGAGAGAGAGAGAGAGAGAGAGAGAGAGAGAGAGAGAGAGAGAGAGAGAGAGAAGACAGACAGACAGACAGACAGACAGACAGACAGACAGAAGAGAGAGAGAGAGAGAGAGAGAGAGAGAGAGAGAGAGAGAGAGAGAGAGAGAGAGAGGAGAGGGGAGAGAGAGTAGAGAGAGAGAGAGAGAGAGAGAGAGAGAGAGAGAGAGAGAGAGAGAGAGAGAGAGAGAGAGAGAGAGAGAGAGAGAGAGAGAGAGAGAGACAGACAGACAGACAGACAGACAGACAGACAGACAGACAGACAGACAGACAGACAGACAGACAGAGAGACAGAGAGAGAGAGAGAGAGAGAGAGAGAGAGAGAGAGAGAGAGAGAGAGAGAGAGAGAGAGAGAGAGAGAGAGAGAGAGATGGGCGCTGCCTTCAAGATGGTGGCCCCTGGAGAAGGGAGGACGAGATAGCCTGGTTGGTTAGAGCGTTGCGCATCGTGTTCGTGATCTGCTGACCTGAGTTCGAATTCCGTTCAAGGGGATATTTTTCCCTGCAGTTAACATAAGCGCCGACTCAACTCCCCCAAAAGTCCTTCGGGTGAGACTACAAACCGAGGTCCTGAGTGCAAACGCACGCAGAACATCGTGCGCATTCGTAAAAACCTGTTCCGCTTTTCGGAAGAATAAGTCATTGCGTGCTGGTGGGAATAGATGACAACATTGACAAAACTGCGTACACACGGGGACTGGATGTAATAAAACACACGAGAGCTTATTCCATTCTCCTCGAAATACAACAATAAATAAATGACTAAATAAACCCCAGAGACACCAAGCGGGGACGGGATAGCTCAGCGTTCAGAGCACTAACTTCCCCCCAGCCAATGTTAAACAGCGTCAAGCGTGGTTACCAATTAGATGGGTAACCGTTTGCGCGCCTTGGCTTCAGTACAGTTCCTCCCCCCCCCCCCAGTTCACCCAGCTGTAAATGGGTACCTGCCCTCTTTAGGGTCAGGGAAGGTAAAAGCAGCGAGGGAGAGGAGATGGGCGCCGGCCCTTAACATGCTGGCCCCTTAGAAAAGCTGAGGTCTCTGTCACCTCTTGTGCACACGTTAAATCCTGTTCCGCTTTTCGTAGGAGTAGGCCATCGTGTGCCGGTGGGAACAGATGACATTTACAAAATTGCAGACACACGGGGACTGGATGTAAAAAGGCACAAGAGTGCTAATTCCATTATCCTCGATATAAAAGACTAAACCAAAATCAAATTAAATCAAATCCTACGACCACACAGGTTAGAGGGGGGGGGGGGGGGGGACACCTTTGCCCGAGAAGAAACACCAGGGACAACTGCAGCAGACCTTGTTGATGGCGAGGGCGGAGTTGACGTTGCCCCCCACGATGTGGTAGGTCAGGCTGTTGGCCCGGGAGGTGGTGGCACTGACCGTGCCCAGCACGCTGCCCACGCCACTGTTCTCCGCCACCCGCACGTCGGCGGGTAGGTCCGCGAAGATCGGGGCTGACCCCGACAGCCGCTGCAAGGTCACCGTGACCTGCACCGTACTGTTCAGAGGATTCTGGCCCTGGGGAGGGAATAATAATCATAATATAATAATAAAATGGAGGCTTATATAGCGCGAATTCCCAAAAAACATGGGCTCACCGCGCTGTACAATCAAATCAAAATAAAATAGGTTACATATCAACGTGAACAATTTTGACTAGCACAAAAAAAACATACGGAAAAATGCATACACATACAATACACAGCATATTACAATTATTAAGAAGAAGAAGGAGATTAAGTTTGATCTGTTTGTTTTTTTGTTTGTTTGTTTATTTGTTTTTTTCAAGTAACAGGAAAAGTCCGTAGTATTACTGAAGAAGATAATGTCAAGAGTCATCATTTTAGCTGGGGGGGGGGGGGGGGTAGCTTAGTGGTTACAAAGGATTTCTCCTCTGGAGTTAATATCAGTACCGGCTCCACTTCCTCAGAAAGTCCTTCGGATGAAACTGTAAACAGGAGTCCAGTGTGCACACGCATGCAAGAACATCTTGCGCCCTTGTTAAAATCCGTTGTGCCTTTTGGAAGAGCAGGCCAGTGAGAGATGGTAGGAACGGATGTGAAAATTAAGAAAAACATGCACATTGGTGGTGTGTTCAGACATCATTCCGGAAGTCGGAATGCAGCTACCTTAATGGGTAAACGGTCGCATACACAAACTCTCACCATTGGTAAATTTCGGAGCTCTCAGTACAGTCCCCTAGTTCACCCAGCTGTAAATGGTTACCTTCCCTCTTTTGGGACAGGGAAGGTAATACAGTGAGGGAGAGGAGATGGGCGCCGCCCTCAAGATGCTGGCCCCTAGAGAAACTGAGGTCTTTGACATCTCGCTCCCCGACAACAGCATAGGTTCTGGGAACACCATTACCTTTTTACTTCGTGCAGAAGGGTTTTTAATGGGGATAAGAACAGCAGGGGACCATCAGGTGGATATCACAGGGTGTGGCTGGTACAGTGGGTAGCACCTTTGACGCTCCATTCAAAGATCACGAGTTCAATTTCACAGGCTGCTGCTGCCAGACTGAAAGAGACTTTTCCTCTGGAGTCCCCGAATCTGTAGATTCCAGTCCCCTTCCAGCTTAAAAATTAATGGGACTCCAAAACCAAGATCCCTAACATAAGTACGTGCGTATTTAAATTTGACGCACCTGAAGTCCCATTCTTCCATTGTTGACTACTTTGAAGTCATCCCTCACGATGTGTGGCAGCATGTTACGACAGGACTATTCTCTGTTTCATCGTTGTCCTTTCAAGACTATGCCTAGGTATTTGTGTGGCGCTTTTGTCTTTCTTTTGATAAGAATTATGCTGAAATCAAAACTTATCTAGTCCCCCGTGGGAATGCAGGGGGCTCTTTCAGAATAAATAGCATTCCCACCTTCTGGAAACAGATTATGTTAGTCATTTCCCGTTTTCTATCACTGTTTGTTTTCGTCTCTTTCCTAGCCCTTCTTATTTGCTTAAAAAAAAATCACTTTTATTTATTTTCTGCCTTTCTAGCCCGTTTTCCTGCCATCCCCCCCCCCCCCCCAGCAAATCTTACAAATGCTTTCTTTTTCAGATGTGGAATGACTTTTTGCCTATACCATTGTTTTGTTCTGGCAACCAGGTGGTGATATGTAAACAGTGAGATGGGCAAAGGACGTCCATTTTACAATGTTACTTGCTCAGCAGCAGCAGCAGCAGCAACAGAAGCAGCAGCAACGGCAACAACAGCAGCAGCAACAATAGAAAAAACAGTAGCAGCAGCAATAACAATAGCAGCAACAACAGTAGCAGCAGCAACAACAACAGCAGCAGCAGCAGCAACAGAAAAAACAGTAGCAGCAGCAACAACAGCAGCAGCAGCAACAGAAAAAACAGTAGCAGCAGCAACAACAACAGCAGCAGCAGCAACAGAAAAAACAGTAGCAGCAGCAACAACAATAGCAGCAGCAGCAACAGAAAAAACAGTAGCAGCAGCAACAACAGTAGCAGCAACAACAGTAGCAGCAGCAACAACAACAGCAGCAGCAGCAACAGAAAAAAAACAGTAGCAGCAGCAATAACAATAGCAGCAACAGCAACAGAAAAAACAGTAGCAGCAGCAACAACAGTAGCAGCAACAACAGTAGCAGCAGCAACAACAACAGCAGCAGCAGCAACAGAAAAAACAGTAGCAGCAGCAATAACAATAGCAGCAACAGCAACAGAAAAAACAGTAGCAGCAGCAACAACAATAGCAGCAGCAGCAACAGAAAAAACAGTAGCAGCAGCAACAACAGTAGCAGCAACAACAGTAGCAGCAGCAACAACAACAGCAGCAGCAGCAACAGAAAAAACAGTAGCAGCAGCAACAACAACAGCAGCAGCAGCAACAGAAAAAACAGTAGCAGCAGCAACAACAGTAGCAGCAACAACAGTAGCAGCAGCAACAACAACAGCAGCAGCAGCAACGGCAACAACAGCAGCAGCAACGGCAACAACAGCAGCAGCAGCAACAACAACAACAGCAGCAGCAGCAACGGCAACAACAGCAGCAGCAACAACAGCAGCAGCAGCAGCAACAGCAACAGCAGCAGCAACAACAACAACATCATCAGCAGCAACGGCAACAACAGCATCAGCAGCAACGGCAACAACAGCAGCAGCAACAACAGCAGCAGCAGCAGCAGCAACAACAACAGCAGCAGCAACAACAACAACAGCAGCAGCAGCAACGGCAACAGCAGCAGCAGCAA
>CM060321.1:47074173-47079173 GCA_030674155.1 Stramonita haemastoma | reverse complement strand
ACTGGAATGATCCTTTGGAAAGGCAATGGCCGATATGAATGGTTCCAGTACCGTCGCAGGAGCTACCAGAACGTTGCCATATACAGCCCCTATCCGCCCTGGGACTCCAATTCCCCGATTTCTCCTCAGGGATGGTGTCTAAACACCTGTGTCCATGCTGTTTTTTTTTTTTTTTTTTAAATAATTTTGTCATCCGCTCCTACCGGCACACGATGGACTGCTCTTCCAAAAGGCGGAACGGGGTTTTAACGTGTGCACAAGATGTTCTGTGCGCGTTCGCACACGGGGCATCGGTTTATAGTCTCATCCGAATGACATTCAGTTCTTTGACATTCAGTTCATCTTTTTCGTCAAACTTGGAAGAAAGGGCGACACACTACAACACAATAACTACACTACCATCCAATCCACTCACCGCCATTGGTCGGATCCCCGATAGCCTGGGTGTACACTGACCGCTCAAAGGCGGGCGCGTTGTCGTTGACGTCATCAACATAGACGATGACGTGGCATGACGCTGACTGGGGAGGGATGCCCTGGTCAGTTGCCACGACAACCAGGTGGTACTGTGCTCGGTCTTCACGGTCCAAGGGCCGAGTGGTCAAGATCTCTCCAGAACCGGGCAGCACTGTGAAGCGATCACCTTGGCTGCTCTGGAGCTGGTAGCTGGAAAGTGTAGACAGTATATATATATAGACAGTATATATATATATATATATATATATATATATATATATATATATATATATATATATATATAAAATAAATATATATATTATATATATATAAATATATATCTGTGTGTGTATTGTCTGTCTGTCTGTCTGTCTGTCTGTGTCTGTCTGTCTGTCTGTATGTATGTATGTATGTATGTATGTATGTATTATGTATGTATGTATGATATATATATATATAAACACACAGAGGGTTAACCAGAAGTGTGTGTGTGTGTGTGTGTGTGTGTGTGTGTGTGTGTGTGTGTGTGTGTGTGTGTGTGTGTGTGTGTGTTGTGTGAAATTTTCAGTTTGAGCCTGTTCACATCTAGTAAATATTGCACAAAAAAGGAGGATTAAAAAAGCTAATACACACATACACACATTTTTGGTTAACCAGAAAGGTGTGTGTGTGTGTGTGTGTGTGTGTGTGTGTGTGTGTGTGTGTGTGTGTGTGTGTGTGTGAGAGAGAGAGAGAGAGAGAGAGAGAGAGAGAGAGAGAGAGAGAGAGAGAGAGAGACAGAGACAGAGACAGAGACAGAGACAGAGAGACAGAATGAACAATAAACAAAAATGCTTTTTTCAGGTTACAACTCACCAAGCTCACATTGCCAGGAAATGAGTTGACCATGACGCCAACAGTTTGACATGGAAACCATAACAAACCTGTGTTCACTTTTTGTCACAGTTCATGACATATTGTTGGCAACTGTCACACTCAAGTCATGCGCAGACAGGGCAGTGTGTTGGTCCCAGGACTGTGGCTGTTGTCACCCCAGGGAAAACCAGATCAGATCATGAAGAACCTACATCTTCCATAGTGCATGTAATTGTGTGTCGAGGTGTGTGGTTTTGCTGGCCCATTTCCCTGATCCTGCATTGTCCAGATTTTCACGTTCTTCTGATGAGATAATGTTCTGAACATCTTGCTTGATGACTACGCAGTCATTTTGATTGCCTGTGCTTTTGCATAAAAAATTCTAATGCTGCATTATTGGACTCACACAACACCACATAAGATGTATCTGTGGTGTGGAGAATAACTTTTGTAGATGATCAGTTTCTATGTCAGTAGAATGTCTATGTCACATGCTGTTTTTATGTCTGTTCTTTGAAGTGATCCAATGAAGTTACAGTCTGATGTTCAGGAAGGGTCTCCATCATCCTTATTTTTCAAATATGAATATATCTGATTTTTTTTAGATGGAAGGCTTGATGAAAAAAAGCAATTGCACTGCTTATTCAACGTACCATCTGGAAATAAACATTTGATTTGATTTGCAATATAACTGACCATCGCTATCACACTGATCTTCCCATGTACTTGTCCTGGGCACTGTGTCAAGTTTGTTGTGTAGGAAGAATGGTTCAGCCACAGTTTGTAAAGGTGGAGACACAGGTACACCAGAATACCAAAAACCCCCAGTAGCTGCTTACTTTTCCACAGAGGATGCTGGAGGCCTGTTGGTATGAACAGCATCCCTGCCCCATATACCTCTCTTTTGTTTCTGTCTTATTCCTTTTCTTCCTGACACCTTCTTCCTACCAATTTTATGCCTTGCATGTTTTCCCTAGAGAGACTGAGAATATAACATTTCTGTCACATGTCAATGCCAGATGTGCTGGGCCTGACCTGTTAGGTGCCTGATGGCAGCACAACGTATTTTCACTCATATGACAGACAGCAATTCATTGCTGTCTGAATGTTTGACAAAGAAGAAGAAGTTGGTTGCTTTCAATGTTGCTTCATTGCTCTCTTTTGATTTCATCAAATTTGGTTGGGTGGTTTTTTCTTGAAATACTGACTTTGGGACCTTTGATTCAGTGTACAATCCACCACATTTGTTCTTGGTTGAGGGCTAACAGGCTTGAGTCTGAAAACAAGCAAAGGGAATCTACCTCATCTACGACCTTCCAGCTTGTTACAGTGTTGTCTGTCAGCAGGGTGTTCAGAGTCATCTCCACAGTAGCTGAAGTCCAGTGACTGCAGGTATGGTGGAAATGCTTACCACAGCTCTGGAACCTTGCCTTTTTGCTTCCCTCACATGTCATAGGACCAAGAGAGAGAGAGAGAGAGAGAGAGAGAGAGAGAGAGAGAGAGAGAGAGAGAGAGAGAGAGAGAGAGAGAGAGAGAGAGAGAGAGACAGACAGACAGACAGACAGACAGACAGACGGACAGACAGACAGACAGACAGGCAGGCAGGCAGGCAGGCAGACAGACAGACAGACAGAGAGGCAGGCAGACAGACAGACAGATAGACAGACAGACAGAAAGTCAGACAGAGAGACAGACAGGTCTTCTGTTTGCTTGAAAGTTGGTAGTCAATGAACAAAATCAGAATCAAAGAAATGAATAAAATGTAATCAGATGAAAGGAACCAGCAAAAGGTAAGCCATCAATGACTTACTCAATCACAAAATCAATAACGTTTTAAAAAAAAGAAAAGGAAGTTAAAGAGAACATGAAATGGCACAAAACCAATGATTGACACTTACATGATCTGCGCGTTGACACCTTCATCCTGGTCAGTAGCTGTTACGGTGATCACTGATTGGCTGCCATCACCGTTCTCTGTCACGTGGGCAACGTAGGGGGCGGAGCTTGTGAACTGAGGGGCGTGGTCATTGACATCCTTGACATACACTGTCAGTGTTCCGGTGCCAGTTTGTCTTGGGATGCCTGCACACAGCAATGAATTGAAAAAGTCAATGAATAAGGAATAAAAGAGATATATCTATGTAAATGAAAAGGAAATAGGGCCCAACATTGTTTTCAGTTAGCCTGTGTATTTTTTTTTTGTAAATCCTGCAGACTCAGAGAAAAATGTACCAAGTGTTATTTTTGTTATGGCATGTTACCCAGATTAACCTCTGGGGGTCACTCAGAAAATGCACACTTTCTCACTCACCTCACCTGGGAATCACTGTGAGATTAAAAGTACACACTTGGTGAGAAGTTTGCTTGATAACTCTTTTCAAGCACCTGGTCACATAAGCTGCCATACTCCAATTTCAAAGGACCCCCTTATGCTCTTTTAACCGCGAGTGTTTGTTGTTACGTTTAGAGCTTGCCTTTGTTTTGAAGACAAACACAACATGACATTTTGAAGCATGGCAGCAGTATAGTATAGGCCTCAGCCCGTTACTTCACATCCGCACCTGACAAAACAGTTAACTGGTCTGGGCCATTCATAGGCTTTGATATTAATGTTTTATTATTTTCAGACTAGCGTCTGGACAGCTCTTTGCGCTAGTGAATTAACAAATCATTAAAAATATATGGATCACTATTGTCATGAAAGCATATGCCGATCATGAGCGCACATGTTAGACATGGTCCATCTAATACTTATGAAAGAGGATTGCATGTATAGCCTAACCATGCACTTTTGTGATGCAGTGTGCAGTTATTGGGGTTGCTTTTCAAATGGCCGATCAGGATTAGAGAAGGGTCAGTTTGCGCTGGCTAACACGCCATAGCATGAATAACAGGTGTAAAGGTAAAAGGTCAAGGTGTCCCATAACCTAGGCGGTTGTAGGGGAGCGAGGCATCAGAGACCTCAACTTCTGTAAGGGCCAGCATATCGAAGGCGGCGCCCATGTCATCTCCCTCGCTGCTTTACCTTCCCTGACACTACAGAGGGCAGGTACCCATTTACAGCTGGGTGAACTGGGGGGGGGGGGGGACTGTACTAAAGCCAAGGTGCTCAAGCAGTCACCCATCCATGTGGTAACTAACAGGTGCACCACAGTTAATTAAAAGGATGCAGAGAGAGGCTGAGATGGGGAGAAGAGACCGTGCCTGGTCTTTCCCTGTCAGGAGTTTTTTTACCTGGTGTAAGAGAAACCAATGCGATAGGTAAGCTGTACTGTCCCCACATCAAAAAAAGCGAATTTATCAACTAACGGCAGTTCAGCTGCCTTTCTGTGGTATCACAAGCCTGCAGTAAGCCCACCATTAATTAAAGTAGGTGTATTCCAAATTCGGGGATGATGTCTTAACTTGACACCTGTGTGAATGCTTTAAAAAATGGTCATCCATTGTTACCGGGTATGCTATGGCCTACTTCTCTAAAAGGCAGAATGGGTTTTATCGTGTGTGCAAGATGCTCTGCACCTCGGAAGCAGAGTAAGTATTCACGTTAACTCCAGGGCGAAAAATCTCCTCATACGGGTTCCTCGGTAGTGGCTGATATCCAGGCCATCAGATTTCAGACTCAAAGTTCTAAGCACTAGGCTATCCTCTGCCCCCTCTCCCCTCCACCCCAAGTAAAATAACATTTATTT
>CM060321.1:47061673-47064173 GCA_030674155.1 Stramonita haemastoma | reverse complement strand
CATTGAGGTACACAACCAAGTTCTCTGTAAAGATTAGTCAGGAGAGAGAGAGAGAGAGAGAGAGAGAGGAGAGAGAGAGAGAGAGAGAGAGAGAGAGAGAGAGAGAGAGAGAGAGAGAGAGAGAGAGAGAGAGAGAGAGAGAGAGAGAAGAGAGAAAGAAACAGACAGGACAAACAGACAGGCAGGAGACAGAGGGAAGAGACGGAAAGAAGACAGAACAACTGGAAAGACGCACCATTGACAGAGACACAAAGATTACACAGCGAAAACGAACCTTAAAAAAACCACCGCATCAAAAGGGACCAGCACAGTATCCCAATGTTCCCTCCAGTTCTTTTGCTCTCTCCCTCTCTTCACAGCCCATACTGAAGACCACAGACTGGTTTATCACCCGCTGTAACCTGGCCCACACACTGTGCCCAACCAGACCTAGCAGTGACATCGCTCTATCACTTTTAACAACAGAAGATCTGGCGCACAGGTTATAAAACCCGCTCCGCTTTTCGGAAGAGTATGTTATTGTGTGCCAGTGAGAACGAATGATGAAATTTACACAAATGCACACACACGAGGACTAAATGTAAAAAAAAAAGCACATGAGGGCTTATCCATTTATTCTTGAAATAAAAGAATGAAATATATACCAAAAACTCCCCCCCCCCCAAAAAAAAAAAAGCTGGAAGTTATTCATCAATGGATATGGATAAAAAAGGATAACATGATGGTCACAGGCAGCTTAAAGAAGGTCAGTGTTTGTTTTCTCTGCCTCCATATTGGGTGAGGTGCACAGTGCCGGATCTTCTCCTCTGCTTGCAACTCTGCAGGAGGTCTGTCTGCCTCTCAGCCAACACAATCCAACTTCAGAGCATCTCCTTTCATTGTGCATGATACATGCTTAATAAATTCGTTTTTCTGTTACCCACTAAACGCTGACATAAATTACAAAATCCTTACCATGCATATCTGATGGTCTGCATGCGTATATACATGAAAGGAACTTAGGGCACTGGCAGGTCTGCACTTTCACTTGACCTGGGAGATCGTACAAACCCCCTATCCTTAAGTCAGGGGATGACGCTGCCAAGACTCGAACATAATTATGACTTCGAGGACTAATGGGATTGAAGTCAGAGGGTCTTTACCATTCGGCTCTGTAGCGTCAGTCAAAAGAGACTATTACGTGCAGAATGAGGTTTTCAGTTCAGTTGTAGAGTACACAAGCCAGTCACTCTCTCCCTGTCCAAATGCATAAAATGAGAGAGTCTGAGAGAGAGGGGAGAGAGAGAGAGAGAGAGAGAGAGAGAGGGGGGGGGGGCAGAAAACGTATTGCTCCTATCAATCTTTAAATAGAATGAAAGACACTCAAACTCAAACTTGAACAGCCAGTGTTTTTCATCTGTAAATGCCAACAAAAAGTCTAAAAAGTTGTTAAAAAAAGAGAACAAAGTCCACTAAAGTTTAGTAGCAAGTCACCATCTCGTTCTCTGTAATGATTGCTTAGGTAAGTATGTATGTATGTATGTATGTATGTATGTATGTATGTATGTATGTATGTATGTATGTATGTATGTATGTATGTATGTATGTATGTATGTATGTATGTATGTATGTATGTATGTATGTATGTATGTAAGTATGTCTGCTGTCTGTCTGTCTGTCTGTCTGTCTGTCTGTATGTTTTATAGGTAGGTAGGTAGGAAGGTAGGTAGGCTGGCAGGCAGGCAGGCATATAGGTAAGTAGGTAAGTAGGTAGGTAGGTTGGTAGGCGAAAATGAAACGAAATTTCATTTCATGAGGGGTATAGACTAAGTACATAGACCCTTTTCACTCAGCCCTCAAAAGAAAGAAACAAAACAAAACATGTCAACATACATGTTTAGGAGCAATGATTAAAGTAGAATAAGTAAAAAAATTGTAAAGAAAAATCATAAAATATGGAAAAAAAGCATTTGTGAAAAGAGAGGAAAAAAGAAGAAAAGACTGATGGAGTGATGTAAAAAGAGAAAAAAAGAGAAAGAAGAAGAAAAGGAGGAAGAAGAGGAAGAAAAGGAGGAGGAGGAGGAAGAAGAAGAAGAAGAAGAAGTAGAAGAAGAAGAAGAAGAAGAAGAAGAAGAAGAAGAAGAAGAAGAGAAGAAGAAGAAGAAGAAGAAGAAGAAGAAAGAATGCGAAGAAAGAAATTGCGAAGAAGAATGCGAAGAAGAAGAAGACTTGCGAAGAAGAAGAATAATTGCGAAGAAGAAGAAGAATTGCGAAGAAGAAGAAGAATTGCGAAGAAGAAGAAGAAGTATTGCGAAGAAGAAGAAGAAGAAGAAGAAGAAGAAGAAGAAGAAGAAGAAGAAGAAGAAGAAGAAGAAGAAGAAGAAGAAGAAGAAGAAGGTCAAGAAAGGAGGGAAAAAGAGAGTAAAGGAGAAAGAGTGTGGATGGCAAGAGAGAGAGAGGGGGGGAGAGGGAGAGAGAGAGAGAGAGAGGAGAGAGAGAGAGAGAGAGAGAGAGAGAGAGA
>CM060321.1:47036673-47051673 GCA_030674155.1 Stramonita haemastoma | reverse complement strand
TGATGATGATGATGATGTGATGATGATGATGATAATAACCACCGAAAAAAAACAAAACTATAATAATCGTAATGATGATGACAACAATAAGAAGACTACTACTATACTACTACTACTACTACTTACTACTACTACTACTACTACTACTACTACTACTATACTACTCTGCTGCTGCTGCTGCTGCTGCTGCTGCTGCTACAACAACAACTACTACTACCTTATCTTGAACCCCCCCAACCCTAAACTAACCAAAGCGCTTACAGTCAAAACCTTCGTGCGCATGCAACCATTTGCAAAAAGTATCAACATACATAAATTAATAAACACACAGACACAGACACAGACAGACAGACAGACACACAGACACAGACACAGACACACAGACACACACACACACACACACACCACACACACACACACACACACACACACACACACACACACAGAGTAATGCGTTTAGGCGGGAGTGATGGGGTTATAGTGTGTGTGTGTGGGGGGGGGGGTGGGGGGTGGTTGGGGGGGGGGGGGGGCGGTTGACTTGCACACTCATTGCCTAAGCAGGTACACATTCACATGCATCATACCCCGCATTCCCAGAACATTGTTCCAAACTAAAGCTTTGCAATCCTGAAAGATCAATCACGAATAATACCCAAGTGACAGCAAAAAACAGAACAGTCTACAAGAACGGTTTTTTTTTTTTTTTTTTTTTTTTTTTTTTAAATAGCTAAACCAGAGGTGTATCATTCACAAGTGAAAGATAGTCATAAAAAAGAACAACGCAACTGTTGGTTTCATGTGCATTTGGTTTATGTATTGATAGACATGAAACCTATCATCAAACTAAGAGAAACAGCAACGTTTCCAAACGTTTTGGCAGCAGGAGCATAATATGTAGATAGATACATATTTTGTCGCCACAGTTATGCATCTTGGTGGATACGTACACACACAAAAGATTTTGTGATTAAACATAACATTCAATGCAATGAATTCACGCAGTTTTCATAACGTCAAAACCAACAACTCTACTTTTGATACGCCAATACACATACGCACACACACACACACACACACACACACACACACACACACACACACACACACACACACACACACACACACACACACACACACACACACACACATTATATATATATATAAAATGCCAGCCACAAGATCTTGTTGACGCGGCCTGAAGTTGATTATTTGTATCATCAGTTTCTGATGAAGTAGAGAAGACAAAAGAAAAAAAGACCCAGTGATAGTATCAGTGCCCAAGACTGAACGGTTTTCTGTCTCCTTCCAGACAGAACAACTATCAGTATAAACAATCAGGCGTTACTTTTGAAGTCTGGTATGACAGATGCTGTAGCCGAGTGTTTTAGACCGTTTGATTTCAATCCTTTGGGTCCACGAAGTCTTCGGTTCGAATCTATTCGGCGGCCTCTGGTGAATTAAAGGATTTTTTTTCTTTTTTACGATCTCCTAGGTTAACTTCAAGTGCAGAACTACCACTGCCTTAATTTTCTTTGTGTACGTACACATGCAGAAGATCAAATATGCATGTTAAAGATCTCGTAATTCAGTTCAGCTGTCGGTGGATTAAGGAAACAGGAACATACCCAACATGCAGCCTGTACAAATACAATGAGCTGCTTTGAAGTGGGAATGTGTCGGCTGAGGCCAGCGGGCAGACCCTGCAAAATGACAAGGACAGGAGAAGACCAGCCACTACACACCCATCAGCTAAAGGAACAGAGAGAGAGGAGAGAGGAGAGAGAGGAGAGAGAGAGAGAGGAGAGAGAGAGAGGAAGAGAGGAGAGAGGAGGAGAGAGAGAGAGAGAGAGAGAGAGTTTATTCTTTTATATCGAGGATAACAGAATAAGCAATCATGTGCTTTTTTTCATCCGGTCCCCGTGTGTATGCAGTTTTGTAAATATTGTCATCTGTTCCCACCGGCACACGATGGCCTACTCTTACGAAAAGCGGAACAGGATTTAACGTGTGCGCAAGATGTTCTGCGTGCGTTCGCACACGGGGCCTCGGTTTAAAGTCTCATCAGAAGGACATTTGAGAGAGAGAGAGAGAGAGAGAGAGAGAGAGAGAGAGAGGAGAGAGAGAGAGAGAGAGAGAGAGAGAGAGGAGGAGAGGAGAGAGAGAGAGAGAGAGAGAGAAGTTTGTTATTTTCGGAATTTGACCTTTTCTTCCCTGTATTTCTTTTTTTTTATGGTGGTTAATTCCATTTTCGCTACCGTTATAAAAAGCACAGCTCCAGATAAAAAAAAGCAGACATTAGGATCCAAAGATACAAACAACATCTTGAAAAAAAAAATCCAACAACCCACAAATACATAGCAGCTACCTGAATCTCCCTTCCCCCCTCCCTGCCCCCCCTCCCCCACGCACGCACGCACGCACGCACGCACACACACACACACACACACACACACACAACACACACACACACACACACACACACACACACACGCACACACACACACACACACCCACACACACACACACACACACACAACATCACCACCACCACCACCACCACCAAAAACTTCATCACAAATTATACACGAGGTCTCCCATCCTTGCTCTGACCTCTGAAGGGGGCCATTGGCGTTGGCTGGGCGATAAAGCAAGGGGAGTGACATAAGATAAAGAGACCTTTTCGTGTTAGTCAGTCATGAGACGGCATCTGGCTGGGGCCCCTAGGGGGAAAAACAACACAGCGGAGAGGAATACCGAAATAGCTGGAGAGGACAGAGGAGCTGTTTAATTTCCTCGTGGTGGCCCACTAAAGTTCTGAAACAGGGCTTAGTGTATTGGTCCTTAACCGGTGCTCTGTCCCCAAACAGAAACAAACTAAGTTTTGTCAACGGGAAGAGCAGGTCAGATTTCAGGCAGAGAGAGAACTCTGTTTTCTTGTGTGTGTGTGTGTGTGTGTGTGTGTGTTGTGTGTGTGTGTGTGTGTGTGTGTGTGTGTGTGTGTGTGTGTGTTGTGTGTGTTGTTGGTGTGTGTTTGTTGTGTGTGTGTATGTATGTGTGTGTATGTATGTGTGTGTGTTTGTGTGTGTGTATGTATGTGTCTGTGTATGTGTGTGTATGTGTGTGTGTACTTTAATGGGCCCATGAGCTTAAATTACAACTATGGATTGAAGCCTTCAAGAGTGAACACACACACACACACACACACACACACACGCCCACCCACCCACCCACCCACACCCACCCCCACCCACCCACACACACACCACACACGCCCCCCCCCCCCCACAATCTAAACCTAATCTACAACTGTAAAAAAAAGGACACCTTCACAGAATATGCAACATTTGGTGTTCATTTTCCATCTGCAAATGAAAGACTTGAGTGTCAATCGATGAACTCAGGGGCTGTTCAGACTCAGACTTAGTCGCCGCTACAGCTGCAGAAGCCTGACATTCATATTCATCACCATCATGGCCCCTGAGGTCCCGCACGCCAATGGTTCCACTGTCACCTCTCTCTCTGTCTGTCTGTCTGTCTGTCTGTCTGTCTGTCTGTCTGTCTCTCTCTCTCTCTTCTCTCTCTCTCTCTCTCTCTCTCTCTCTCTCTCTCTCTCTCTCTCTCTCCCCCTCTCTCTCACCACACACACACACAAGAGATACACACACACACACACACACGTTGTTGTTAGTTGGAGGTGTTTCTTAAACTGATGTAATCCCTGATAAGGGCGGGGACTGGATATAAAAAAAGCACATGAGTGCTTATTCATTATCATTATCCTCGTAATAAAAGAATCTGATTTGGTTTGGTTTGGTTTGGTTTGATTTGATTTGATTTGCTCTCTCTCTCTCTCTCTCTCTCTCTCTCTCTCTCTCTCTCTCTCTCTCTCTCTCTCTCTCTCTCTCTCTCTCTCTCTCTCTCTCGGGGACGGATAGCCTAGTGGTCAGAACATTGCGCTGGCAATTTGACGACCCGGGTTCGAGT
This sequence comes from Stramonita haemastoma, assembly GCA_030674155.1. Lineage (NCBI taxonomy): Eukaryota > Metazoa > Mollusca > Gastropoda > Neogastropoda > Muricidae > Stramonita > Stramonita haemastoma. Next base: position 47,047,689 of record CM060321.1, on the reverse strand, counting down.
CCGGTCGAGGAGATTTTTCTCCTGGAGTTAACATCAGTGCAGACTCCACTCTCCCCTTAAGTCCTTCGGATGAGACTTTAAACCGAGGCCCCGTGTGCAAACGCACGCAGAACATCTTGCGCACACTTTAAATCCTGTTCCGCTTTTCGTAAGAGTAGGCCATCGTGTGCCGGTGGGAACAGATGACATTTACAAAACTGCATACACGCGGGGACTGAATGTAAAAAAAGCACAAGAGTGCTTATTCCATTATCCTCGATATAAAAGAATAAATCAAATCAAATCAAATCTCTCTCTTCGGGCACGTGGGCAATGTCAAGTTCATCAAGAGCTATTTGTGTCCCAGTCATCATGGGGGCGGGATAGCTCAGTGGTCAGAGCACTCGCTTTCCCCATGCCAATGTTAAGCAGCATCGAGCGTGAAACCTTACTAATTAGATGGGTGACCATTTGCACTCCTCGGCTTCAGTATAGTCCTCTAGTTCACCCAGCTGTAAATGGGTACCTACCCTCTTTAGGGTCAGGGAAGGTAAAGCAGTGAGGGAGAGGAGATGGGTGCCTCCCTAAATATGCTGGCTCCTGGAGAAGTTGAGGTCTCTGATGCCTCGCTCCCCTACGACTGTATGGGATGCCTTTACTTTTTTTTTTTTTACCTTTACCATCATGCTTCTGATCATGTCGAAGGAGAAGATTTGTTTACCTTAACCCCCCAAAACAAAACAAAACAAAGCGGGTGGATGTTTAACGCATGCACAAGACATTATGCGTATGTGCGCTCACGGAATCTCAGTCTATAGTCTCATCCGAAGGGACTGTACGGAGAATCGATAATCATAGACCCAATATACGGGGCAGGATAGCCCAGTGGACAGAGCACCGCGCACGTAATCTGACAGCCGGGGTTTCAGCCACCACCGAGGGGATTTTTCGTCTGGCTGGAATTAACATCAGTACTGACTCCACTCCAACGGAAGTACTTTGGATGAGACTATAAACCGAGGTCCCGTGTACGAACGCATGCAGAACGTCTTGCACACACATTAAAACCCGTTCTGCCTTTCGAAAGAGTAGGCTATTGTATGCCAGCAGGAACGGATGAACAAAAATATCGCACACTGGTGTCGTGTTTAGACATCCTTCTCGAAACTGGAATGCCGTTACCTTAATGGCGGATAAAAACGGCCGCAGACGCAAAATCTGACCATTGGTGAACCTCGGAGCTCTAGTCGAGAGATAAGGAAATAAAAAGAAGAGGACCTAATGTTAACTCCAGGGGAGAAATACCACCAAACAGACAAGCTCAGGGGAGACTCAAACCCATACCTCCAGATTTCTCCAGATCACACGTTCAACGCTCTAACCACTGTACCTCTTCAGGCGACTATGACGTCACGCATGACCACAAATGATCTCACCAGAGGATGACGTAGAAAGATCACGCGCGACGGTCAAGTTTAGTGGCCCCGTTGTTCTACCTTTCTCTCAGACTCCCGCAAGACCTGTGGGAGTTATTGCCAGCCTGCCCATGCAATTTTTAACCCTCCCTCATGAATAATTCGCACCCCTGGTCCATTTTTAGCTGCTTTGTTCATTACACGCTGCGCTTCCACTGATTTGTTCTGTTCCCTTCTGTGGTCACTCTTTTTATTTTTTGTGTTCTTTTTTAAGCCTCTAACAACAACAAAAAAAGACAAACAGCAACAACAAAAAAAGACAAACAGCAACAATAAAAAAAAGCTTAGGAGGATTTTTGACGTGGGGGGGAACAAAAAGGTAAACTGTTAGTTTAGCCTGATTGTGTGTTTGTCCTTTTAGGAAACAATCCCAAACTGTTTTTAGTCACCAAAAAACCTCGTTACATTCTTATTTTGATTATTTGTATCGGTCCATTTTCTTGTTTCCACTGTCGACCGAACCACCTATTCCAAACTGATGAGACTTGACACTGAATTTAAGAAAGGGTTAACCAGTGCGCTGACCAAGCCTTGAGTCCCAAAATGTGTGTGTGTGTGTGTTGTGTGTGTGTGTGTGTGTGTGTTTGTGCGTGTGCACGTGCGCGTGTGTGTGTGTGTCTGTGTGTGTGTAGGTGTGGGTGGGTCTGTTTGTATGTGTATACCTGTGATTGTGTTATTCAAACTGACCACGGGAAAGCAGGACTTGTTTGCCTATATGTAACCCCCCTGCCCCCCCCCCACCCCGCATTGCAAGGGACAGAAAGGTTATGATCGGAAGCCGGAATTTCCTCCCGCTGTTTCACTAGACCTTCACTTATAATTTGAAAACAACAACAACAACAAACAAACAAACAAATAAACAAGCAAGCAAACACACACATGCACACACATACACACATACATACATACACACACACACACACACACACACACACACACACACACACACACACAAACACAACACACACACACACACACACACACACACACACAAGAAAACAGACTGTAGTATCAGTCCAGGAAATGTGAGCAACATTAAACCCCAGCCTAGCTAGCTGTGAAGTTGAAGCGAAAGTGGAAGAAACTCAAGTTTCCAAGATCCACCAATTTCCTGTTTCCGGGGATGGAAACGTCTGTAGTCTTCAGACCCCAGGTTTTCAGGTTGAAATCAATCAATACAAAGCCTTGCACACACTGGCAGACCTCCCACTGCCACACACTCAACTTCTGGGACTTAGACTTACCACTCCCTATCCACCCCCTCTCCTCAACTCCCCCCCTCCCCCTCCATCCTGCGTGGTGGGAATGCCGGGGTCCCTTCCAGTATAAATAGCATCCCTACCTTCTGGAAACTCTGAGCTAAAACTATCCCCTTTTCTGTCACTCCCTTTATTTCTGTCCCTTTCCTTACCCCTATTTCAGTATAAATAGCCACTCTCCTTTCAGTACTACCTTCTGGAAACTCTCGAGGTAGAAATATCCCTTTTTTTTGTCGCTCCCTTTGTTTCTGTCTTTTTCCTTACCCCCATTTCAGTATCAATAGCATCCCTACCATTCGGAAACTCTCGAGCTAACACCATTTCATTTTCTGTTGCTCCCTTTGTTTCTGTCCCTTTCCTTACCCCTATTTCAGTAGAAATAGCCACCATACCTTCTGGAAACTTTCGAGGTAGAAATATCCCCTTTTCTGTCGCTCCCTTTGTTTCTGTCTTTTTCCTTACCCATCTCTTTCTATCTCTATCTCTTCTCTCCTGCTTTCTTTTCTGACTATACCCAGCCTACTTTCTAATATTTTTATTTTTTATTTTTAAAGCGAATCTGAAACTTTTTTCCTATGAACTTCTCGATGAGCTACTCTGAAGTGGGAATGTGTCTGCCGAGGCCAGCGGGTAGACCTCCTGCATGAGTTGCAAGCACAGGGGAAGACTACGAAACCTATGCACCTCCCCCCCCCAAGAAGGTAAAAGGTGAAAGATAAAGGTGTCTCATAACCTAGGCGGCCGTAGGGGAGCGAGGCATCTGAGACCTCAGCTTCTCTAGGGGCCAGCATATTGAGGGCGGCGCCCATCTCCTCTCCCTCGCTGCTTTACCTTCCCCGACCCTAAAGAGGGCAGGTACCCATTTACAGCTGGGTGAACTGGGGGGGGGGGGGGGGGGGGGGGGCTATACTGAAGCCAAGGCGCGCAAACGGTCACCCATCCAAATGGTAACCACGCTCGATGCTGCTTAACTTGACTTGGGGAAAAGCGAGTGCTCTGACCAGTAAAGCAAAAGGACGAAAGAAAAAAAAAAAGAAAGGCCGACTTGCCAGGTCTGTCTCTACTGCCTAAGGGACTTGCTCAGACCAGACTCCATTATTTGTTCCCCGCTTTCACGTTTCTCGCACCTTCTTTCTGTATTGAGTTATTTACAGGCACACTTAGGTTTTTTGGGGGGCCGGGGAAGTCAGAATGCAGCTACCTTCATGCTGGACAAACAGTCTCCTGGGCAAAATCTCACCATAGGTGAACTTCAGAGCTCTAGCTGAAGAACGAAAACAAAACCAAACCAAAAAAAAAAGCTACAACTCTAAACCTTCACTTCATTCATCATCTCCACCCCCTTTTCTCAATATCAAAAACCACACACCTGGAACTCTCCATTGTAAGACAGGTATTTTACCTGATAAAAATAAAGCTTCACATTGACTTTCTCATTCACCAACCTTTTCCAGTTCTCTTTCCCACCTTTCCCGCTCCTTTCTTGATCCGTTTATTTTGTTTTTAACCCTTGTCGCCTTTTTTCTTGTTTCTCGTCTGTAACGGATGACGGCAACCATGCGAGCTAGGTGAAATGGATGGCCTCTAAACGCCCTCGGCGACTTGGCCAAAACACTGGTTTTTGTTACATGACGTTCCGTTTTTATCCCCTGACAGCTTGGGAAGGAGAGGAAGTAGGCTATTTTTGTGTTTGTTTTTTCCGCTAAAAGCGTGTCATATCATGCTTTTTGTTTTGGATCTTTTCGTGGCAGGTTCAAAATAATAAAAAAAGAGTTCTACTTTTATATCATTACGTGTTCGTTGTATGTGTGACATGCAAAAAATGCATTGTTTGCTTGTACATAGCAATTTTGACCTTTTGGGAGGAGGGTGGGAGGGTGGGATAGCCTAGTGGATAGAGCATTGATCCCGTGATTTAACATCCCAGGATCGATTCCGGGCCTAAGCCACTAACGAGACGCTTATTCGAAGGAATTTTCCTCTCTGGAGTTAACATCAGTACTGACTCAACTCCCCAGAAGATCCTTTGGATGAGACTAAGGTCCTGTGTGGAAATGCGCGCAGAATATCTTGCGCACATGTGAAATCCCGTGTTGTCTTTTGGAAGAGGGGGCCATCTGTGCTGAGAACCAGATGACAAAAATGTTTTTACCCCCCCCCCCTCCATGCATGCATACTGGTGTTATACAGGTACAGGCACATGTGTCCCATAACCTATGACTTGAGAGAGACACACAGAGATCAAATCAAATCAAATTCTTTTATTTCGAGGATAATGAATAAGCACCCATGGTGCTTTTTCCCCATCCAGTCTCCAGATGAGAGAGAGAGAGAAAGAGAGAGAGAGAGAGAGAGAGAGAGGAGAGAGAGAGAGAGAGAGAGAGAGAGAGAGAGAGAGAGAGAGAGAGAGAGAGAGAGAGAGAGAGAGAGAGAAGAGAACACATTTGTTTTGTCTACTCTTAATGATAGTTAAAGAGAAAATCACACTAGCTTTGGTTTTTCTTTTTTTTCTTTTTTTGGGTGGGTTTTGGTTTGCCTTTTCACCCCATTCCACCACTATCTTAAAAAAAAAGACCCCCCCCCACCCCATCCCCCCACCCCCCCCAAAAAAAAAAAGAGAGAGAAAAGACTCCCCCATGCTGTGATAAATCGTGAAGCACAATGGGCAAATCATTGCCACGACCCTCCTCCTCCCCCTCCACTGACGGTTCTGCCTCATTGACACAACTGGAAGATCAGCAGTTAAAAGCTCATCACTCGCACCGCCTGCAAGGGCCTTAGGTCTGCTGCTGTACTGGGGGTCTGGCTGGCTGGCTGGCTGGCGGCAAGAGAAAGGTATGGTGGTGGCTACGGTGGCTGGCACCACTCACATCCCAGGCCAGGCAGAGTGCTTAGCACACTGTGGTGTGGGTTTCAACTTTTGTGCATGCTGCATTGTATTGTGTTGTGTTGTGTTGTATCGTACTGTGTTCTAACGTTTTGTATCGTATTGTATTATATTATATTATACTGTATTGTATACCACTGTAAGTCACGACAGATTTCTCTGCGTGAAATTCGGGCTACTCTTCTCTGGTGGGAGCGCATCGCTACATGAACAGCGCCACCCATTTGTTTGGGTCTTTTCCTGTCTGCAACTGTATTTGTTTCCTTATCAGAGTGGCTTTTTCTACAGAATTTTGCCATGGACAAATCCCTTGTTGCCGTGGGTTCTTTTACCTGCACTAGATAATTATGTGTAACATACATGACCTCAGTTTATCGTCTCATACAGAAGACTAGCACCCAGAACACCTCTCATGGTATAGTGGATGAGAGAAGAGTTTTTGGCCCAAACGGGATTCGAACCACCACACACTTCAAACCAGGACTTTTTTTGCTTTCGAATCAGGTGCATTAGTAACCTCTAGACCACCGATCCACTGTGGGATACATTGTGGGATATATAGGTGTTAGGGAGTGCTAAAACACTCTGGTGTGGGTTTTTTTGTTGTGACACACTGTAGTGTGGGTTTCTTTTGTTCTGGTCACACACTCTGGTGTGTAACACACTGTAGTGTGGGTTTCTTTTCTTCTGGTCACACACTCTGGTGTGTAACACACTGTAGTGTGGGTTTCTTTTGTTTGTCACGCACTGTTAACATGTGTGGGTTTCCTTTGATGTAACACACTGTAGTGTGGGTTTCATTTGTTGTAACACACTGTAGTGTGGGTTTCCTTTGATGTAACACACTGTAGTGTGGGTTTCTTTATACTGTATTGGTTGATAACACACTGTAGTGTGGGTTTCCTTTGATGTAACACACTGTAGTGTGGGTTTGCCATTTTGTTATGTAACACACTGTAGTGTGGGTTTCCTTTGATGTAACACACTGTAGTGTGGGTTTCATTTTGATTGTAACACACTGTGGTGTGGGTTTCATTTGTTGTGGGAAACTACACAACACACACACACACACACACACACACACACACACACACACACACACACACACACACACACACATAATATAAAATATATATGTCAGAGCACAAGTTATGTTGCATATACATCCACTATTCACATTATCTTCTACAAATCTATTATTATATATATATATATATCTACTTCTCTTCTATATATATCATAAATAGTGCTAACACACTTCGGTGTGTGTGTTATCCATTGTGGGATACATATAGGTCATAGAGAGTGCTAACACACTGTGGCGTCGGTTTTAACACTTGTGGGATATAGATGTGATGGGGCGGTAATTGGATTACCTCCCATGCAATCAGAGTGCTGTTGCAGCCTTGTGTTTCTAAATCGGTACACACCTGCGAATTGTGTGACACTCTGCTTCGCTAGGTGGTAGTTGAAAACCGTCCATTGAGTACATTTTACCTACGCGATAATAAGCAGAATGTATACAGCCTCTTTTTACAGGCTAAATCTCAACTTTCTAGCCATACCCTCGTAACCAAGAAGTTGTAGAAAGGTAAAGGTGTCCCATAACCTGTGTGGTCGTAGGGGAGCGAGGCGTCAGAGACCTCAGCTTCTCTAGGGGCCAGCATGTTGAGGGTGGCGAGAAAGGTATATGCAGATCAAATATATCCACTCTGTTACAACAATTGGTTCTGCAAGGAGGATGAAAAAGAAATTGGGCTACTGGTTTGAGCATAATGAAGCTGGTCAGTGAGATCACTATTGTACCTCGGGACATGGTGCATGTTTGACAGTGGTGGATGGGGCGGGATAGCTCAGTGTTAGAGCGCTCGCTTTCCCCCAGTCAAGTTAAGCAGCGTCGAGCGTGGTTACCACTTGGATGGGTGACCGTTTGCGCGCCTTAGCTTCAGTACAGTTTCCCCCAGTTCACCCAGCTGTAAATGGGTACCTGCCCTCTTTAGGGTCAGGGAAGATAAAGCAGCGAGGGAGAGGATGATGGGCGCCGCCCTCAATACGCTGGCCCCTAGAGAAGCTGAGGTCTCTGATGCCTCGTTCCCTTACAACCGCCTAGGCTATGGGACACCTTTACCTTTTAACTTTTACCTTATGTGATGGGAAGGTAATTACATAACCTGGGGCATCGTGTCTCTAAACCGGGACACCTGCGAATTGTGCGTGCGAGGCTCTGTTTTGTTGGGTGAAGGTAGAAAAGCTTTGTTGAATACACTTTACCCACTGGGTAAAATGTAGCATTTATGCAGCTGCTTTTTAGGGGCCACATCCAACTGTCTAGCAGAGAAGTTGTACAGAGGTATAGCAGATCAAATAGAAACACTCTGAAATGTCACACACACACACACACACACACACAAACATATATATATATATATATATATATATATATATATATATATATATATATATTGCTAACACACTGTAATGCGGGTTTCAACCATTGTGGGGGAGATATAAGTCAGACACAGTGCTAACAGTGTAACATGAGTGCTTTTTCTTTCTCTTTTTTTTACATCCAGTCCCCCTAGTTTTCAGGGATAACATGACATACATACACGCAACTTCCACCGCCAACTAGCCAAACCACTTAGCCAAACAGCAAGAACAATACCCCAAACAAAACAGAAAATAACTACAGACCCCCCTAACCTCCTTCCCCAAACAAAACAAACAAGACTAAGACACAACAAATCGAGCAAAAAAACCGAACACAAACTGAAGAAAAAAAGCACACAACACCCCTCCCCTCAAAACAGCCACCACCACCACCGGTAACAAGCAACAAAACAAACCACATGAAGTTATAGTATTTTTGGCCCAAACCGAAAAAATAACCTTCAACCGCTCTTCGTCATTATTGGAAAAAAGCAACAACTATAGCAACAACATAACAAACAGAACACAGAGAGAGAGAGAGAGAGAGAGAGAGAGAGAGAGAGAGAGAGAGAGAGAGAGAGAGAGAGAGAGAGAGAGAGAGAGAGAGAGAGAGAGAGAGAGATTAAAACCTCAGAAAGAGCAGCGAAGATAAAAGAGCCCTTCTTTGAATCGTCCAGCTTTATAAAAAAAAAAAAAAGCACAGACCCAAAAGAATACAACTGAAACGAATTCATTAACAAAACAACGGGAAGAAAAACAGTGGTTTGATCTTAAAAACAGCAAGTTCCAAACTGGTGAAACGTAATGAGAGAGAGAGAGAGAGAGAGAGAGAGAGAGAGAGAGAGAGAGAGAGAGAGAGAGAGAGAGAGAGAGAGAGAGAGAGAGAGAGAGAGAGAGAGAGAGAGAGAGGAACAATAGCAAAAGAGGACAGGATGCTTCTTTCAATTTGTCCCCAGCCACAGAAGCTTAAACACAGCATAGGACAGCGGAAGACTTCATTAACGAAACAAATACAAAGAAAAAAACCAGTTCAGTTTTGACATTACCAACTGAATCTTTTGTAGCAACACTTAATATGAGAGAGAGAGAGAGAGAGAGAGAGAGAGAGAGAGAGAGAGAGAGAGGAGAGGAGAGAGGGAGAGAGAGAGAGAGAGAGAGAGAGAGAGAGAGAGAGAGAGAGAGAGAGATCCAAATTCACTTTTATTAATTTACACTTCCTCAATTTCCTCAATGAAGTCTAAGAAAAGACCCCCCCTCCCCCCCATATTTCTCTCCAACCGATTTCTTCCAACTTCAACATCAGCTTGAACATTTGTTTTGAAATGCTTCTTTGTTTAAATTCTCAAGCCCAGTCAAGTCAAGCTGAGAAGCACACTGGCCAAATCATCACTGCAAACCCCGCCCTTCCCTCAACTGTTCTGTGCCATTAGCTAAAGCTGACGATCATCGGTTAAATCATGGTTATTTCTCTGAAGGGTGTGAAAGTAAATCAATGTCCAGACTGGTTCTAACTGTGACATAACGTATCAAAGGTGAAGGTGTGCCCTTAACCTATGCGGTGGTTGGAGAGCGAGATGTCAGAGGCCTCAGCTTCTCTAAGGGCCAGCAGTTTGAGGGCGGCGCCCATCTCCTCTCCTCGCTGCTTTACCTTCCTGACCCTAAAGGGGGCAGGTACCTATTTGCAGCTGGGGGAACTGGGGCACTGTGGTAAAGCCAAGGCGCGCAAATGGTCACTCATACCCCCTTAGTAACCATGCTCAATTCCGTTTAACCTCCTAGAGAAGCTGAGGTCTCTGACATCTCGCTCCCCAACGACCACATAGGTTATGGGAACACTTTTATTCTTTGCCGTTAATACTCAAGGCAGTTTTTCCTCAAAACTTTGATTTCAGACAAATGGAATAGAACTGAAATCTGTCCCATCACTCAGAAAAGGGGTTCCATTTATGAACAGTCTGAGAACTTTAGAGAATTAGTAAATGTCATTTTCTGTGTTCAGGAAAGATAACAAACCAGGGCTGTACTGCATAATACAGTAAGAACAGAAGCTTAAAAGTGGAACAAGTACATGGGCAAAGAAACAATACATAACTTTTAATATATATATATATAATATACATATAAACACATATACATATATACATATACACACACACAGACACAGAGATACAGATACACATACATACACATATACTGAGACAGACAGAGAGACAAACACAAACACACACACACAGACACAGACACAGACAAACACCAGACACAGACACACCACACACACACACACACACACACACACACACACACACACACACACACACACACACACACACACACACACACACACACACACACCGCCTCGTGTTCTTCTCATCTCATCTCATTTACGTGACGGTGTGAAAAACTGCAGACAGATGTCTTTTTCCTCATTATTCTGGATGAATGATCTCTCTCTCCTCTCCTCTCTCTCTCCTCTCTCTCTCTCCTCTCTCTTCTCTCTCTCTCTCTCTCTCTCTCTCTCCTCTCTCTCTCCCCCCCCTCTCCCTCTCCCATCTCCCCCCTCTCTCTCCCTTCTCTCATTGTGTCTGCCTGTCTTATTCATTATATGTCTTCACCAAAGAACCAGCTTTTAACGTCAAAGTTTTTTTTTTTTTTTTCCTTTTTGCGTTGTTAATGATCACTTTCGTTCCTCTCCTCCTCTGCTGCAGCATTCTTCTGTTGGATGGTTTGAAAGAAGCCATTTCTTTCTGTTATCTTTAGCCATCGTTAAAGCCTGTCTGTCTGTCTGTCTTGTCTGTCTTGTCTGTCTGTCTATTTCTCTCTCTCTCTCTCTCTCTCCTCTCTCTCTCTCCCTCTCTCTCTCTCTCTCTCTCTCTCTCTCTCTCTCTCTCTCTCTCCTCTCCTCCTCTCTCTCTCTCTCTTTCCTCTCCTCTCCTACTCATCCCATCCCCCCCCCTCTCTCTCTCTATATATATATCTTCTCTCTCTC
>CM060321.1:47026673-47031673 GCA_030674155.1 Stramonita haemastoma | reverse complement strand
ATTATCTTTTTTTTTTGTTTTTCACCCAGGCATTTTTCTTTCCCCAGTTTTACTTGTGTTATATTAAAACCCCCAACGAATGAATGAATGAATGAATTAATAAACAAATTAATTCCAGATTTCGTCTGTTTATTCTTATCTTCGTGGATACCATTGGAAATTAAACCTGCCAATTTGGTCAGGACACTCGGGACGGACCTTCCCGTTCTCTCCGATTTTCAACTGTTGGGGTTCTTTTGACCCGCGCAAGTCTGTGTGCACATGGTGTGGGCTGGTTTAAAGTCTCTCCACGAAAGACAAGACACTCAACTTTTTCCCGTCAGACTGGGAAGAAAGGGTAAAGCTGAGAATCGACCCAAGAACTCATGGTTTACTTGTTAGGCAAGGTGAACGTCTAAACATCCTGCCACCTTCTTCCTTAGTCGGTAAGATGACTGATAACTTCCAGTCAGCTCACCCTGCCAGTCACCTTTACACCATGGTGACAATGTGTCAGGGTAAAAAGGTAAAAGTAAAGGTGTCCCATAACCTAGGTGGTCGTAAGAGAGCGAGGCATCAGAGACCTTCCTTCTCTAGGGGCCAGCATATTGAGGGCGGTGCCTATCTTCTCTCTCTCTCTCTCTCTCTCTCTCTCTCTCTCTCTCTCTCTCTCTCTCTCTTCTCTCTCTCTGCTTTACCTATCCTGACCCTCAAAAGGGTAGGTACCCATTTACAGCTGGGTGAACTGGGGGAACTGCTACTGTAGCCAAGGCGAGCAAACGGTCACCAATCCAACTGGTAACCTCGCTCGACACTGCTTAACCTGGCTGGTGGAAAGCGAGCGCTCTGACCACTGGACTATCCCGTCCCCATCCCCGTCTCTGGGTACCCATGTCTTATGAAGTGTCAGATGAAGTATAAAATATTCCTTTCCATAGACACTCCACTTCTGTACGAGCCTTCGGCGATGTTTGCAGAGTGGCACAACATCATAAATAACTTAGGCTACTACTACCTCCAGCCAGTGCTATCATTCATAGACAACACTGAATGATGTGCAGTCACATTGGTCACGACATTTAATTCTCTGTACCATGCTTCCCCTCATCCTCTCTTTCCCTGTCCATTTAATGAAAAAAAAAAAACCGGTTTGGAAATATATATGACAATTTTCTGTTTGAGCAGAGTCCAGAAAGCTAATACATCAAGCAGCATTAGTTTTGACAGCTACTGTGCTCAATGGAGAGAGTGGACTAAGCCAGAATCAGCAGTACTACATAGTAACAGGCCAAGTTAAAACGCTTTATCACAGACAAAAAGCGTCAAGGGTAAAATCACTTGCAGAAATGAAGGTTATTCTTAGATGACCTAATGTCCAGGTCTACCTATATCCTTTTTTTTCTTCTTCACGACTATTTCATCCCCTTCAGACAAATTTTCACGGGATGACAAGGTCGTCTAACCTTTGTAGTATACGCTTTACCACTTTACTTTGTCGGATTTCATCTTACAGCGTGGTACCATGGTGTGTCAAAAGTAGTTGAAGTTCAGTCTACGGTTTAGGTAAGCCAATGTACTAAAAGACATTGCTGTCAAAGTGCCTTGGGATATTTTTGTGAGAGTGGGAACATGATCAATCATTAGAGAGAATATATACACATACAATCGTCCCTGTGCCCCCTCTACAGCCAGCCAGCAAACCAGACGCACACACACACACACAGACACACACATAGACACACACACACACATACAGAAACACACGAACAGAGAAACGCACAAAGAAACACACACTCATACATACACACACAGAAACACACACACAGAAACACACACACATACACACACAAACACACAAACAATTACTTTTTACACTCACCCTTAGAAACTGTCTTTCAGGTAATGTAAGCTTGTTTCTATTCTGATACTCTCCTAAAATACACGCCATAAAAAGCCAGTTGCAATCTTCCTCTCCCTTCCTTTATGTTTACAGCAAATCAAACGGGTGTTACAAACAAAACAAAAACGTAGACAAACAAATAAGCAAACAGACAAGCAATGCTCTTATCAAGTCATTGCCTTGTAATTCACCCTGCTTCCTTCCCCATTCCTGTGCATATACCCACCTTCCCCTCAATTATTTTTACATCACACACACACACACACACACACACACACACACACACACACACACACACACACACACACACACACACACACACACACAGTGTAAACTTAAGCTCTTACCATCAATAAAGATCATTTTGACTTGACTTGATACATAGACACAAACACACAGTCACACAAAGACACAAGACACACACACACACACACACACACACACACACACACACACACACACACACACACACACACACACCACACACATCTCCTTTTCCATTATAAATATATTTTTCTAACTTCCTCTCGAGAGTTCTTACAGTTCTTCTGTGCTTACATGTTATCAATACACATAAATCTGTCAGCGAAGTCACCCACATTTCCTTTTGTTACCCCCTATCTCCCCAATCTGGCGCTCCTCTGCTCCCAAATGTCTGTCCCTTGATCCAGAAGGAAACCTCATTATCCCTGGAGTTGCACTGAGAGAGATCCAGCGGAAAATAAACAAGGGCTCTTTGTTTGTCTTGGTAATGAAGGCAGAAGCTTGAGCACGTGAAGTACATTCTCATCACAGCTGATTTATGGCTTTGATTGTTTCTTTTTTTGGTTTTCGTTTTGCTTGGCTAAGGCTCCCCCCCCCCCCCCCCATTGGAGAGACCAGTTCTTCAAAGGTTGTAGGAACTATTTGGGTTAACATTTTGGAATGTTAAGATGTTTGTTGTGGAATTAAGAGGTTTCTTTCCCCTGTGATTGTCGTTTCTTATGTAAACATATTCAAAGAATGCGGTGCTCCTCGTTATGCAGGTACATGGATATTTATGTAGAAATGTCCTTGCATATAGGGGACGGAATAGCTTAGCGGTCAGAGCACACACTTTCCCAAGCTAATGTTAAGCAGCACTGAGCGTGGTTACCAAGTGGATGGGTGATCGTTTGCATGGCTTGGGTCCATTACAAATCTCTAATTCACCCAGCTGTAAATGGGTACCTGCCCTCTTTAAGGTCAGGGAAGGTAAAGCAAGGTAAAGCAGCGAGGGAGAGGAGATTGGCGCCGCCTTCAATATGCTGGCCCCTGAGAAGTTGACGTCTCTGATGCCTTGCTCCCTTATGACCACATAGATTATGGGAAATTATATAATACATATAATTATCTATCTATCTATCTATCTATCTATCTATCTATCTATCTATCTATCTATCTATCTATCTATCTATCTATCTATCTACCTACCACTACCTACCTATCTACCTACCTACCTACCTATCTACCTATCTACCTATCTATCTATCTATCTATCTATCTCTGTGTGTGGCACATATGTGTGTGTGTGCATATATGTGTGTAGGGGTGTGAGCACGTGCACATAAACGATGACAAGATTTACAAAACTGCATACACACGGGGACTGGATGTAAAAAAGCACACGAATGCTTATTGAGTGCCTATTCCATTATCCTCAAGATAAAGAAAATAAATTAAAAAATAAATAAAGCGTGTTTATGCTTAAGTGGGAGGTTTTTTTTTTTTTTTTTTTAAAATCTCACTGGGGGTGTTATAACTGTTAAAATAACCATCAGAAACGTAATGCACTTTTCTTTTTATAAAGCAAATTGGGAAAATATCATTAACTCTCTATCTCAATCTGTACTCTCTCTCTCTCTCTCTCTCTTCTCTCTCTCTCTCTCTCTCTCTCTCTCTCTCTCTCTCTCTCTCTCTCTCTCTCTCTCTCTCACTCTTTCTCTAGGGATACCCTAGTGGTCAGAACATTGTACTGGCAATTTGACGACCCGAGTTCGATTCCCGTTCGAGGGGATTTTTTCCTGGAGCTAACATCAGTGCTGACTCCACTCTCCCTAAACGCACGCAGAACATCTTGCGCACACGTTAAATCCTGTTCCGCTTTTGGTAAGAGTAGGCCATTGTGCGCCAGTGGAAACAGGTGACAAGATTGACAAAACTGCATACACACGGGGACTGGCTGAAGAAAAGCACATGCGTACTTATTCTATTATCATCGATATAAAAGAATAAAACAAAAGATTAAAAAAATCTCTGTCACTCTCCCTCCATCACCTCTCTCTGTGCCTCTCTGTTACGTTGTTTGTCTGTCTATATGTCTCTTTTTTTCTCCCATATTTTATCTAACAGAACAGAACGAAACTTAATGACATTGCACACAGGTTTGTAAGCACGAAAACTAACAAGCAAACAAGCAAGCAAATAAACAATAAAAAAAACCCCAAACCCTCACGCACGCTTAGCAAAGTCTCGTTTTCTGCTGCTTTCAGTGTCTTTTCCATTTTTGCTTAGTGTCTGTCAATATACCTTCTGTCTCTATTTTCTCTCTTGTAACCGATTTTGAGGGTTAATGAGTTTGTCTGTTGACACACACAGCTCATTCTGTCAGACATCAATTTTCTAACGATTCCCCCCCCCCCCCTACCTCCCCCCCTCAACCTTCTACCCGCCTGCCTGTCTATCTGTCTGCCTGTCTGTCTCTCCGCTTTTCTCTCTTTTTGTGTAGATCTTCCTTCCTACCTCTGGTGACTGATCTCTATTCCCTAATCCAGCAACTCTTTTTCTCCTGAACTGTCTGTTCTTCGTTCTTTAGCAGGCTTAAACCCCCAATATATCGTCACATAAACTGGGATTTGCAAGAAAAAAACCAAAACAATCATTCTCGAGCTTTACAGCAAGGCTGCTCAGCTAGAAAAAACAACAACAAAAAAACACCACCACCCCAACTTCATATTATGCTCACGGGTATTGTGAAGAGTTTCCAAAGCTTTGAATGACGTCAGACTCGTGGCACACACACTGGGGTGTGCTCATCAGTGTTCAGCACTTGGAGAGGTGTCGTTCAGTCTGTAAGCTTTCTGCTGGTTGGGCTGTGGACCTC
>CM060321.1:47004173-47021673 GCA_030674155.1 Stramonita haemastoma | reverse complement strand
CCCGGGGAGAGCAAATCGCCACAAGTGCAGCGCTTACCCACTTTTTTTTTTATACAGCCCTGAGCCGCACTGGGGACTCCCAACTCCCCGATTTTTCATCAGGGATGGCGTCTAAACACAACACCTGTGTGCATGCTGTTTTTAAAAAAATATATAATTTTGTCATCCGCTCCTACCGGCACACAATAGCGTGTTCTTCCGAAAGGCAGAACGGGGTTTTAACGTGTGTGCAAGATGTTCTGCGTGCGTTCGCACACGGGGCCTCGGTTTATAGTCTCATCCGAATGACTTTGACATTCAGTTCGATTTTTTCGTCAATCTGGGAAGAAAGGGCGAGGCTGGGTACGAACCCAGAACCTCACAGTTTACTTGTTGGCAGGCGAACGTCTTAACCATCCTGCCACCTTCCTTCCTTCTTATAATGAATAAGCACTCATGTACGTTTTTACATCCAGTCCCGTCCTTAGGGATACATCATGATAATGGTAATAAAATAAACCAAGACAGAGAGATAGAGTTAAAGAAAGAAAGAAAGAAAGAAAATAAATGTGTGTGCACGTAAGTATGCACGCGTGTTTGCGTGCATGCGTGCAATGGGCGTGTCTGCAACACGTTCTCTCTTTTATGCTTACCCTCAATAAGTGTTTTTAAGGCCGAATAAACTTGTTTCCATTCTATTACACTCGTAAAAGCAACAGCAATAAAAAGGCAAATGCAATCTCCCCCCGTCTTCCCCCATGATTAGAGCGGAGGTAATGGGAATCAGAAACAAACAAGCAAAACGAAGAAACGAAGAAACAAAGAGACAAACAAGCAAGCCCCAAAGAAAGAAAGAAGGAAACAAAGAAAGAAGCAAAGAAGTAATGATCTTTTCAAGCCATTATCTCCTGATCCTCTCACTTGATTTTTTTCTTCCTTTCTTTTTTTTTCTCTTCTGATTGTTTTTGGTTGGACATCATTCCTCATTCGATGTATTTCACCGCTTCCCGCCGAGACTGTCCGCACGTTCTCAACACACGAGACAATCAGAAAGGGTTGCTGGCCAGAGCTAGAGGAGACCAAGTAATCATTGCGAGGCTGAGGACTGGACACTGCAGACTCAGACATCACGTGTTCACCAAGTTCCACATTGGTGATTCTGCAACGTACCCCTGTGGCACTTGTCCCATGACAGTGGAACACTTCCTCCAGACCTGTCCAACACACCAAAACCTGAGGGCCGATATCTGGCCTTACTGACCTTTCCGATGAGGGACAAGCTTTTTGGACCCCTGGAGGGCCTTTAGCGGACCACGGCATTTGTCAGGGCCTCTGGAGTTACTGTCTGAGCGTTCGAAGAAGAAGAAGAATGCAAATAAGAAGAAGAAGAATGCAAAGAAGAAGAAGAAGAATGCAAAGAAGAAGAAGAATGAAACGAAGAAGAAGAATGCAAAGAAGAAGAAGAAAATGCAAAGAATGCAAAGAAGAATGCAAAGAAGAATGCAAGAAGAATGCAAAGAAGAATGCAAAGAAGAATGCAAAGAAGAATGCAAGAAGAATGCAAAGAAGAATGCAAAGAAGAATGCAAGAAGAATGCAAAGAAGAATGCAAAGAAGAAGAAGAAGAAGAAGAAGAAGAAGAAGAAGAAGAAGAAGAAAAGAAGAAGAAGAAGAAGAAGAAGAAGAGAGAAGAGAAGAAAGTGTTCAAGAACAGACTACTATGACAAAGCCCAGACCTTCCAGCAACGACTCTTTCATGCCAGGATACCAAGCTCCTCCTCCATATTCAGTTTCATCTTTAAACTGCCAACGGGACACAGCCAGAGTTTTTCAAGATTCATGATTTATTCATCTCCGTGGGCTTTGCCATCTCTATTGCTTGAAAATATCCCACACTGACCTTGCCCTTCTGGCACAGGCTGTCAGACCATCTCCCAGATCCTGCAGTCTTGCCCCACCTTCAATACTATGAGACACCACATATGGCCCAGCCTACCAGAGCTCCAGGAAAAAAAACAACAACATATGGGGGCCGGCGGGATCTGAAAGTTGAGCATGGCCAGGGAACGCGTAAGAAAAATATTCATTTTACCGAAGATCTGCAGGACTAGTGTCCACAAGATATCAAGATTGAAAAGAGCTTGTTTGGTTGGAGAAAGAAAGCCATGCACTACTAGCCACCTTCGGTTATGGAGTGGAAGGTCGCATGTCTGAATGCCATGAGAGTCATGGGGATCCTTAGGACTCTGGCCAGCTCCTACCCAGAGTGAGTTTGTTATGTGCTCATTTGGAGGACTTGGACCACACAGTTGAGCTTTATCCACTTTTCGGATGTGACTTTGAGAGTGATTAAGAATTTAACTGGCTCTCTCTGGTTCGGGAGATGCCGGGATATATTATGATAGGAAATGTAGAGTACAACCCTGTCAAGTAGACACAAAGAGCCAAAGAAACCAAAAAGATGGCGGAAGAAGGCTTGGAGACCATTGACCAGTGTGGTCTCCCTGGCAAATACAAGGTGTGGTGTCTGCAGTTCATGCTGATCCCAAAACTACTATGGCCTCTAATGATATATGAGATCTGCACCAGCACGGTAGAGGCAATGGAAGCCAAAATCAACAAATTCACGAGGAAATGGCTTGGAGTTCCACCCTGTCTCACCGATATAGCGCTGTACTGTCGGCAAGCAAAATTAAAACTGCCACTGAAATCCATCCTAGAAGAATATAAAGCAGGAAAAATCAGACTTCAAAGCATGTTAGAGGACACAGATGACAAGGTGGTAGAAGAAATCAAGCCCCTGCTGAAGACCGGCAGAAAATGGAAAGTCCAGGAGGTGATAAACTCTGCCAAAGAAAGTCTCAAGATCAGAGAGATAACAGGACACACACAGACCAACAGACAAGGACTAGGGTCAACAAAAACAGAATGGTGGTCAAAAGCAAAAGGAAAAGCCAAACGGGACATGGTCATTCAAGAGATGAGGAAAGAAGAAGACCAAAAGAGACTCCAAAAAGCAGTCCAGCAGAGCCAACAAGGGCAATGGACAACATGGGAGAGTGCGCTCCAAAAAAGTCTCACCTGGAATGACATTTGGCACATGGCCCCTCTCAGGATCAGCTTCATTCTCAGATCCGTGTATGACCTGCTACCATCAAATGCAAACCTGGTGAAGTGGGGAAAAGCAGACGATCCTGCATGCCCCCTCTGCCGTGAAAAACAAACAGTGGAACATGTCCTCAGCTCATGCAAGGTAGCCTTAACCCAAGGGAGGTACACATGGAGGCACAACCAGGTGCTAAAAGAGATTGTAGAAGCAGTCTGGTTCAGTACCTGCTCCACAATTGGCAACATCAGGACACAAAAAGCTCCCGCAACCTTCTTCACGGCAGGAGGAAAAGACTCATGGCCACGAACATCAGTGCCATTCAGAACCTGCAAGCAGAGTCTGCTGGATGGAGCAGACGACTGGGTGTGCACTGCAGACCTCCCAGAATGGAACAACCACCCCGAGATCATCAGCAAGAGTGGTATGAGACCTGACATAGTAGTCAACTCCCACTCAACCAAGCAGCTGATCATGATAGAGCTGACTGTTCCATATGAGAACAGGATGGAGGCATCTCACGCCTACAAGACTGAAAAATATGCAGATCTGGCCAACAGCCTGAAGAAAGAAGGCTATCAGGTCAAAGTCCTTGCTGCAGAAGTCGGAGCCAGGGGGTTTGTGGGAGAATCGGCTTACAACCTCATGAAACAGCTCTCGATTGCAGGGAAGGAAAAAACCAGAGCCCTGAAAGCCATGACAGAAGCAGCCGAGAGATGTTCAAGCTGGATCTGGTCAAGGAGGAACAAAAGTGAACTGCATAAGACCTAGATGACCCCATAATACCATAGGTGGCTAATCCCCCCCCCCCCCCAAAAAAAAAAAAAAAAAAAAAGTGTGCATATCCAGAGACCATGAATTCAAATCCGAGTCAGAACTCACCACATACATGAAGGGGCAGCAGAGAGACATCCAGAGTCATGAACTGGATGTGGGCCGGCCTCCCTAGAGTGTAAGGAAGATTAAAGGCCCGAAACACTTGTTTGAAGGGGGCTTCTCCTCTGAGGACTCTCTGCTGCCATGCTCTACGCGAGTTTCTTACCACTGATAGGAAATGTAGAGTACAACCCTGTCAAGTAGTCTCACAGCACATGCATTTCAGTTGCAGCATCATTACAGCATCCTCATCGCCACTGATCACCATGCAATGACAAGAAAGTTGTGTCTGATTTGGTGGTCCTGGCTGCTCTGCTCTCATGGTGACCTCAGATACGGTTTCTCCACACGCTTCTGTACCTGTGGTGAGTTTGTGTCAAAACCTTTTGGGATGGAGATTTAGGGAAGGGAGTGGTTGGAGGGACGTTGTGGTGGTCACCATCCTAGATGGGCGCTTTGCTCAGTCTGGCTCCGCAACTGTGCTTTTACTGTCGTCAGTAAGGAGCTTAGTAGGTAGCATCCTGGGTATGTTAGCTCATAACAGGCCCCACTGAACACTACCAAAGTGACAGAACATCAGTGCAGGGCCCCTCTGGCAGTTGGCTCTAAGGCGGCCTGGCACTGATTGTGTCCTTGTGAACTTCTGACCCTGAGGATGCAACACAAGGAATCTGAGTATCGCTGTGATGAACAGATTGAAGTGAGCGGCGTGGGAACAGCAGGAAAGGAACGCCTTAGATGATGCAGCAAAATAAAAAAAGAAAAAAAAAGAGGAAAGAAAGGCAAGTACTGAAACAGTGCTCAAAGTTGTGATTACAGAAAACCTCAACAGAGATGACAACAAAGACATACAGACTTAATCTTCAGTAAAGTTAAAAACAGCAGAGGACTGCAAGACGTCTCCTTTAGGAATACTTATCTCACTTAGATCATCAATCGTCGATTCTGACTAGAAGATGCAGTCGACCCCTCAGACAAAAAACAAATTCAAGTTTTAAGGACCACCTGAAACGCTAAGTCATCCTGCAGACTTTCACTCCTACCACTGGAAGGATGATATCACAGGGAAGATCAATAAAAACAAATCTGCTGAAACTCCTGTCTCTTTGTTAGAATTATTTATCATCGAATACGTGAATTAGTCACCAATTCTGTCATTACCCTTCCTCGATGTTGCTTTGTAGGTAAAAATGAATCCAGTTTTTTTTAAAGCATCCATGAGAAAATGTCATTTACACCTATACCTGCTTTATATAGCATTTCCAGGACCACATGGTTACAGTACTTTGCTTCTCGTCTGCCAAACAGTTCAAGCGTGTAGAACGCATCAGCCTGGCCTGACAACGCACACATCGTTCGGAAAGTTGGGATCTTTTCAAACAGAGTGTGTCGCCAAAGAATGCAGCCATTAGTTCAGAGAAAAGCAGACTGCATCTCTACTCTAAGGTAGATAGATATCCGTAGTTGAAGTTTTTCTGGAACTGGTATCTGTCTGTCTGTCTGTCTGTCTGTCTGTCTGTCTGTCTGTCTGTCTGTCTGTCTGTCTGTCTGTCTGTCTGTCTGTCTGTCTGTCTATCTATCTATCTATCTATCTATCTATCTATCTATCTATCTATCTATTTATCTATCTATCTTTCCATCCATCATCCATCCATCCATCCATCCATCCATCCATCCATCCATCCATCTATCTATCTATCTATCTATCTATCTATCTATCTATCTATCTATCTATCTATCTATCTATCTATCTATCTATCTATCTATCTATCTCTCTCTCTCTCTCTATCTCTCTCTCTCTATCTCTCTATGTATCTGTCTGTCTGTCTGTCTGTCTGTCTGTCTGTTCAAGCTTTGTTTCATAGTTTGTCCCCACGTATATCTGTTTGCTTCTGAACATAAAATTTTGTCTTTTTGAGAAGCAAGTGTTCCGGACTATTTAGGGACTAGAACCTGGAATAGCGAGTGGTATATGACCGCTAGAAATTCAAGCCGTCAACAGCAGTTTGTGTGTGTGTGTGTGTGTGTGTGTGTGTGTGTGTGTGTGTGTGTGTGTGTGTGTGTGTGTGTGTGTGTGTGTGTGTGTGTGTGTGTGAGGGGAATTACCTGCGAGAGCTTTGGCAAGTCCAGGTAAGGGAACCTATTTTATGCTTTGTATGTCGTGCTGGTGTACGTACAGTCATCACTTGCACTTGCCCCTAATTAGTGTGATTTTATAACAAATGAATGTCACGTACAAAATGTCTTTTTTCTCCTTCAACTTGTGCTTAAGACATCCCCATTCACCCCCACCCCACACACAATTACATCAAGTCAATGTCACACTTTCCCTACAGCTTTTGCACTTGTGCGCATACACATATCCACACACAAGCACTCACGCACGCACAAAGGCACAAGCATGGATACAAACGCACAGTCCTCTTTCTTTCTTTCTTTCTTTCTTTCTTTCTTTCTTTCTCTTTCTCTCTTTCTTTCTTTCTTTTCTTTTCTTTGTTTGTTCGTTTGTTTGTATCCTTCTTTCTGTCTTTCTTTCTTTTTCTTGCTTTCTTTCTTTCTTTCCCTCCTCCCTTCTTTCCTTCCTTTTTTCCTTCATTCGGAACGAATTCCTTCCTTTGTTCCATCCTTCGTTACTTCTTTCTTTCTTGTCTTTTTTCTTTCTTTCTTAATCGTTCGTTCAATCGTTCTTCTTTCTTTCTTCTTTCTCTTTCTCTTTCTTTCTTTCTTTCTTTCTTCTTTTCTTTCTCTTTCTTTCTTTCTTTCGTTCTTTTTTGCTTTTCTTTCTTTCTTTCTTTCTTTCGTTCTTTTTTCTTTCTTTCTTTCTTTCTTTCTTTCTTTCTTTCTTTTCTTTCTTTTTTCTTTCTTTCTTTCTTCTTTCTTTCTTTTCTTTCTTTTCTTTTCTTTCTTTCTTTCTTTCTTTCTTTCTTTCTTTCTTTTCTTTCTTTCTTTCTTTTTCTTCTTTCTTCTTCTTCCTTCCTTCTCTTTTTTCTTCCTTTTTTCTTTTTTTTTTTTTTTTTTTTTTTTTTTTCCTCCTCCATCAATTCTTTCCCGTTCTATGACTCTCCTTAACACGCTTCATGAAGGCAAACTCATTCTTTCTCTATCTCCCCTTGTTTTATAGACCCCATAAGTAATGGTTCTTACCGATAAACAAACCAAGAAAAAACAAAACACAAAGCCAAACTTAAAAGAAAAGTAATGTCTTACAAACAATACTTTGTTATGTAATTCTTGGACCCCCCACATCTTACTACTTCGATAATATGTTTTTGCTTTATTTCCTTGTTTTTGTTCACGTCTTTTTTTTTGGTTGTGTTGTGTTGTGTTGTGTTGTGTTGTGTTGTGTTGTGTTGTGTTGTGTTGTGTTGCGTTCTCTCTCTCTCTCTGTCTCTCTCTGTCTCTCTGTCTCTGTCTCACTGTGTTTACATTCACGTGATTTTCTGTAATATTCACGTGCGCACCCTTGCATAGAAACATAAGATATGCATTAGAATGATTATAAAATATAAATACACGCCCATGTATGCATACATGCATGCATGCATGCATGCATGCATGTATGCATGCATCCACCCATCCCACATACATACATACATACATACATACATACATACATACATACATACATACATACATACATACATACATACATACATACATACATACATACATACATACATACATACATACATACTTTACATACATTATTCTCGTCTTGTCTCAAGCGTGGTAGGATTGTTGTTTGCTTACCAATCATGCAAACACATGAATCTGTTTCTTTCTTTTCTCTATTTCCCTATCATGCTGCCAGACTCATGTTCTCGGACTTCAAACTACTGTTTTGTTCGTTTCTAGGCTGGCGCTCCGAGGTTCACCAATGGTGAGATTTTGCTTATGCGACCGTTTTGACCCACCGTTAAGGTAGCCGCATTCCGACTTCGGGGATGGCGTCTACGCACAATACCACTGAGAATGAATTTTTTTAATTTTCAAGTTTTGTCATCCATTCTTACTGGAACGTAAAGGGCTACTCTCCCAAAAGGGTTTTTTTTTTTTTTTTTTTTAGTGTGCGCAAGTTGTTCTGTGTACATTCACAAACATGACTCGGGTTTCTAATCTCATTCACAGGACTATCGGATGAGTAGAGTCGGTAAAACTATTTAAATTCTGGAGGAAACCTAATTTTTACCTGGTAAGCACACAGTGGTGAGACTTTAAGGTAAACTTACAACAGCAATGGTCTGCTTTTGGTCAGCTGCTAAACAGAGCCATGTCACACGCCACAACACCCTCCCTAAGACAGTCCTACAAGGAACGCTAGAAGGTGGCAGACGCCGAGGCAGACAAACCAAAAGCTGGATGGATAACATCAAGGAGTGGACCCACCTGGACAGTCCAACACTCATTCGGAAGGCGGAGGACAGGGCTGGATGGCGACGGCTGGCTGCTGAATCATCTCTCATGTCTCCTCCACGACCATTCCGGTCATGAGAAAAGAAGAAGAAGAAACAGAGGAAAAAGACGGTAAACACTCAGATCAACAACGCAGTTACCTGCTCTACTGTTGAGGTCTGCCCTAGGGGAAACAGGTTACAAACAACAAACGAAGCCATTCTTTGGTGTTTTTTGCCTTAGAATAGTCAATATAATAATGGTTCATTAAACTACTTTCCCCTCTTCACTCCATCTTTCTCCTTGCCACTTTCGTAATTTACAAAACTTTAAAAAAAAGTGTAGAGTGTTCTCAGAGATGTTTCCTGGTTATTATTTATAGATGTACATACATCTGTCAGCTATTTCCTCTGATTGCTTTTTCTTTTACCATCCCATCCCCTCTTTTCTTTCAGTGTCACATTTACATACTCCACAGTATTTGTCTTTAAATGCAAAGTGTGTGTGGTGTGTGTGTATGTGTCGTGCGTGCGTGCGTGCGTGCATGCCTCTGTGTGTGTGTGTGTCTGTGTGTGTGTGTGAGGGGGGAGATAGCTTAGTGGTTAGAGCATCTCGCCCATGATCTGATGACTTGGGTTTGGGGCACCACGGAGACAGTAATTCCAGGGGATTTTTTCCCTGGAGTTAACATCCGTACCAACTTCTCTACCTCCAAAGTCCTTCGGGTGAGACTATAAACCGAGGAATCGAGTGCAAACGCATGCAGAAAATTTCGCACACATTTCAAAATCCATTCTGCTTTTCAGAAGTGCAGGCTGTTGTGTGGCAGAAGGAACAGATAACAAATAAAAAACAAATCCGCAAGTTCACTAGTGTTGTGTTTACACAACTTCCTCGAGGTCGAAATACAGTGACCTTCATCGTGGGCAAAAATCGTTGCCTACGCAAATTCTCACCCTTGGTGAAGCTTAGAACTCTAGCCCCAGAACGAAAACAAAAACTGAAAAGGAAACCTCATGTTCCTGTGACATACACATAGTGAGAGGGATTTGCAGGCAAACTTACAGCAGCGATTCGCTGCTCTCTCTGTCGCCAGCTTAATAGCAAGAAAACAAGCAGTAAACACTCTCGTCAACAACAGAATTATCCGTTCTTTGTCGGCTGCTTCACAGCACAAACAAGTGATAAACACTGTCATCAACAACACAGATATCGGCTCTACTTTGAAGATATTCCGCGGGGAAAGAGGTCACAGAGAACAAACTCGTTCTTTTGGTTGGTTTTTGGCTGAGTCGAGGATTGCTCACTGTTCTAGGATGCTAGGTGTTATGTGAGAGAAACATTTTTGCCTGGACCCATTTTCCCTGTTCCTTGGCTAGAGCTTCAAGGCTCACCAATGGTGGGATTTTGCATGTGCAATCATATTTACCCACCACTAATGTAGACCATGGGGAGTGGATAAAGCTGGTTGCAGAATGTTCAGTTGTGCCCCCACGGTCCACGGGACTACGGAACAGGTGAAGGGGAAGGTGAAGAATGTAGACACATTCCAATTTCGAGGACGGTGTCTAAGCACAACATCTATGTGCCTGCGTTTTGTATAATATTTGTCATCCGTCCCCACAGGCACAAAAAGGCCTAGTCTTCTAAAAGGCGGAACGTGTTTCCATCGTATGCGCTAGATGTTCTGCGACACGAGGCTTCGGTTTATGGTTACATCCGAAGGACTTTTGGGGGAGTGGAGTCAGTGCTTACGTTAACTCGAGGATAAAATTTCCTAAAACCATTGTTTCTGTGGTGGCTCAATCCGGGCAGTCAGATCAGGAGCACAAGGCTCTAGCCTCTCCCCCCTCATCCCCGCCTGTACCTTTTGAAACCAAGTATTGGGCTTGTTTACCCTGTGTTTAATTGCACGCTGTGGCCAAAGAGAGAGAGAGAGAGAGAGAGAGGAGAGAGAGAGAGAGAGAGAGAGAGAGAGAGAGAGAGAGAGAGAGAGAGAGAGAGAGAGAGAGAGAGAGAGAGAGAGAGAGTGTGTGTGTGTGTGTGTGTGTGTGTGTGTAATCCTGTTTTCTCTCCTCCGGCAAATTTTAAGGTATAATGAAATTGATGATTTGTTTTTGGCACACGCTGCACTCACCAGTCTTTTAGCTTTACACAGATTTGGTTGAATACATGCACACACGCACGCACGCACGCAGGCACACACCCACACCCCCCCCCCCCACACACACATATACAGACATACACACACACACACACACACACACATACACACACACATACACTCGCCACTTGTGGTCATAGCATTCATTAAACACACGCGCAAACGAGCTCTGTCAAAGTCTCTGTCAAAGTCTAAGCTCCACAACAAAGGTATTTAACTGAAGAAAGAAACCTCATTTTTACCTAACATGCAGACAATGAGAGAGCTTTGCTCAAAAACTTCCAACAGCAATGTGCTGCTCTCGAGCTGCTAGCTGCTTCCCATCACAAGCAGTACACACTCTCATCAACTACAGCGTTATCTCCTGTACTTTTTCAGATCTTTCTCAGGGGAACAGGGCATAGAGAACAAAGCCATTTTTTTCGTGTTTGGCTGAGTGTAAGATTGTTCTCTGTGTCTCTTACTGACGCTACAGCCGAGTGGTTAAGACCATTAGACTTCAATCCTGTGTGTCCATGGAGTCACGGGTTTGCATCTCAGTGGGGATGTTTGGTGAATGAAGGATGGGTTAAAAAAACACAAACATACCCAGCATGCAGCCTGTGTAATAAACTGGGATGCTCTGGAGTGGGAATGTGTTGGCTGAAGCCAGCAGGCAGACCTCCTGTACAATGACAAGCACAGGAGAAGACCAGGCACTACGCACCCCACCCAGCAAAGGAGGCAGAGAAGAGAAGAGAAAAGAAAAGAAACCAAGTCATTATGGTGGGCTGATCTGCGTGCATGTTTAATGCATCTCGTTTTCTACTGGGTCAGCTGATTTCAGGTGCTAATGAGGTTATTGATCCCTTGTTGACACACGTGGAACTCACCAGCCACTACTTCTGTTCCACAGATTAGCTTACAAGTACACAGGCACATAAACACAAATTATCATGCATATTTCTATACTTGCCAAAGACAACTCCCTACTCTCTGCCTTAAGACAATAGCAATAAACTTGAAAATTTAATATTCCTTTTTTTTCTCTCTGTCCGTGTGTCGATGGGATAAAAGTATGCAAGATATAAACAAGACAGCAACAAAGAATAAAAGAATTAAACAGGTATTGCTCTTATTTCAATTACGGTGTAATTCTTTGTATGTCCTTCCAGACTTTATTCCACTCCCTATTTAACTCTAAACAGTATTGTTGTCTTATCTAAAGAATTATTTGGGTTGTTTTTCTACGTATCTTTTAAGGATTCGTGTATATATTTAAGCAATATCTCTGATAGCGTTACCTTTGCTACATTGAAAACTGTTGGAGATTTGTTGCTAAGCTCCAAAATGTCTGCTTAGAAATCCAGGAACAAGCCTCATTTTCGCTGTGCACGTGCGCACACACTCTGACAGAGATTTTGCCGTTCTCTGTTGGCTGCTACACATCATAAAGAAGCGTTAAAGATTCCTATCAACAACAGAATGATCTTTCGGCTTTTTGTCACGTGCTAAACAGCACAAACACAAAAATCAGTAAACACTCTCAATACAGTTATCTGCTTTACTTTTGAGATCTTCCCTCGGGAAAAGTCACGACGAAGCCATTATTTTTTTTTATTTTGGCCAAGCATAGTTTTGCTGACGGGAACAAGGGTAACATCGCCCGAACAGCCCTCCACTGGACACCAGAAGGAAAACGCAGGCGAGGACGACCCAAGAACACCTGGCGTCGGACAATAGAAACAGAGCTGAAGACCCTCCAACACTCCTGGGGAACCATTCAGAAACTGGCCCAAGACAGGCAGGAGTGGAGAACCTTTGTTGCTGCCCTACATGCCAAGAAGGCATAAAAAGGCTTTGGATTGGATTGGATAGTTTTGCTGACTGTTTTGAATATATATTTTTTGTTTTTGAGGGCATAGTATGGTGGTGGTGGTGGGTTAGGTGGGGGGGGAGGGGAAGTTGCCAGGGACAATTTTTTTGAAGTTACCTTGTAGGGATGTTTGAATGCATGTTTAAAGCATGCTGCTCGAAGTAATGGTAAGTGTGTGTGTGTAAGCATGCCAAGGTCATATATCTATCTATCTATTATCTATTATTATATCTATTATCTATTATCATTATCTATCTATCTATTATCTATTATCTATTATATCTATCTATATATATATATATATATATATATATATATATATATATATATATATATATATATATATATATATATATGTGTGTGTCTGTGTGTGTGTGTGTGTGTGTGTTGTGTGTGTGTGTGTGTGTGTGTGTGTGTGTGTGTGTGTGTGTGCACGTGCACAGCCTATTTGATCCCTTTCAGTAGATTTGATTTGATTTGAATTATTCTTTTATATCGAGGATAATGGAATAAGCACTCTTGTGCTTTTTTATGTCCAGTCCCCGTGTGTATACAGTTTTGTAAATGTCATCTGTTCCCACCGGCACACGATGGCCTACTCTTACAAAAAGCGGAACAGGATTTAACATGTGCGCAAGATGTTCTGATAAGAGTAGATTGTGTGTGTGTGTGTGTGTGTGTGTGTGTGTGTGTGTGTGTGTGTGTGTGTGTGTGTGTGTGTGTGTGTGTGTGTGTGTGTGTGTGTGTGTGTATGTGTGTGTGTGTGACTTATTTTCTCTCATTCATTAGACTGCAGGGGTTATGTGTTGTTGATGTACAGCAAATGTGTGTATCAACTTTCTTTCCTCATAGTTTTGCTCACATGCATGTTCGTGCATGCACACAACAAAAACGCAGACAAACGATTTATACTTGCCTGCATCAATTGTTTGCCCTTAAGCAGAAGACAACGACAAGAAACCATATGTACAAACACCAAAGCATATGAATATGTGATACTATTAAAGTTGGTGTACAGCAGTTCCCGTCACGCTCTTCCCCTTCTGTGTTTATCTTTGTTAAAATTTTGAGAAATTGTTATCTCTTCTGAAGATTTCATATCATTTGTTTTCTGTTAAACTGTTAGGGACACAAACAAATATGTCAATGATGTCCCTGACATTTTTCTTTCTGGTAACACAACAGCAAAGTAATAGTTTGAATGGTGTCCCTTTCCACCAGGTAACAATATAGTTGCTTTCCTGCACATGGGGACTGGATGCAAAAAAGCACACGGGTGCTTATTCCATTATCCTCAAAATGAAAGAATAAATCAATAATAATAATTAAAAAGTCTAACTCTCAGTGTGCACGCAGGAGAACATAAATTATTATGTGAAAGCACACTCACACACCCACATGCATATACACATACACACATGCATGCATATACATGCACACATATGCACACCCATGTGCGCACACACAGTACACACGCGCACACGTGCATACATAGAAGAAACCATAATAATAGTTGAAAAAGTATCTGGCAAAAATCTGGCTTCTAAAATCTGCAAGCCTACTTAAAAAAAAAAATGACGAGAGCGTGGTGAGGGGAGAGCCAAGTGACTTTTCGTTTATGTCACCATGGGGACATCCTTTCAAGGAAATATTTCCCCTGGAGTTAACATCAGTTCTAACACTTCCCCCCCCCCAAAAAAAAAAAATCAAGGCTCCATATGTGAACGCACACAGAACAACTTGCGCACACATTAAAACTAGTTGCGCCTTTTGAAAGAGTAAACTTTTACTTGCAAGTAGGAATGATTGACAGATACATGCACACTGATGTCATGTTCAGACATTATCCCGAAGTTGAAATGCAACTACCTAGATAATAGGCAAAAGTCGAAAATGCAAAAAATCGTACCCTCGGTGAACTTCAAAGCTCTGCCCAAGAAACGAAGCCCCTCCCAAAACAAACAAAAAACAAAAAAACCAAGCTAAATAAAACAAAACCCTAACCCCCCTCCCTATAACCAAGGATAGACTCTGCCAAAAAACAAAGGAATGGCTTCGCTCCCTGTGGCTTGAGCCCCAGAGGGAAGAAGCCGAAAGTAAGGCAGATAACTGTGTTGCTGATGAGAGTGTTTACTGCTGGTTTATGCTGTGAAGCTGCCGACAAAAAGGCCGAGAGATAACTCTGTCGTAGATATGAGAGAGAGAGAGAGAGAGAGAGAGAGAGAGAGAGAGAGAGAGAGAGAGAGGGGAGAGAGAGAGGAGAGAGAGAGAGAGAGAGAGATTAGACTTCAGACTTCAGACTATGGCTACATACAAACAAAGGCTAGGAATGTCAACACCGTTGTTAATACTAACCAAATATAATAATATAATTTATATATAAATTAATATATAATAAGATAGATAGATACTGATGTAAGAGAGAGAGAGAGAAGAGAAGAGAGATAGAGAGAGAGAGAAGTATGAGAGAGAAGGAGACAGATACATGACAGACAGAAGCAGACAGACAGACAGAGGAGCAGCCAGCAGAAGAAAGACATTATAATATATAAATAGATAGAGAGAGAGTAGAGAGAGAGAGAGGAGAGAGATGAGAGAGAGAGAGGAGAGTGAGAAGAGGAGAGAGAGAGAGAGTGAGAGAGAGAGGAGAGAGAGGAGAGAGTTTACCTCTTGTTTGTGTGTGTTCAGCAGCCAACAAAGAGTAAGAAACTGCTGTTGTAAGTTTTCCAGTAAATCCCTCTGGCTCCTTTGAGTGAGCTAGGTGAAAATGAGATTCCTTTCAAATTTAAATGCAGATATTTTAGAGCTTAGGGGCATGATTCTGGCATATGCGTGAGTGTGTGTGGTGGTGTGTGTGTTGTGTGTGTTGTGTGTTGTGGTGTGTGTGTGTGTGTGTAGTGGTGCGTGAGTGTGTGTGTGCGTGAGTGTGTGTGTGCGTGGTGTGTGTGTACGTGTGTGGTGTGTGTGTGTGTGGGTGTGATGTGCGTGTGTGAGTGTGTGTGTGTGTGCATGTGTTTGTGTGTATGTGCCACATGTATGTATGTATGTATGTATGTATGTAGTATGTTGTATGTATGTATGTATGTATGTATGTATGTATGTTGATGCATTTTTGTATTTATGTACGCATGTATGCACACATGCATGTCTGTGCAATGGTCTGTGGTGTGTCATGTGTTTGTGTATGCACATGAGTGAGTGCATGTTTGTGTAAATAAAGTAAGTTACATTCTCTTTTTCTCATGGAAAGTACTGCAAGAAAACCAAGGATGTAATCTCTCTCTTGTTTTTTACCACTAAAAGGAAAATAAGATGACTTATAGACACAGCAGCATCCTAACAAAGACACACAATATAAACAAAACCCCCCCACAAAAAACAAAGAAATGACATTCAAATAACCAACCAATGAGAAAAACCCACAGTCAGTAAACAAAGGATCATTAGCATGTCATCGTCCTTGCTTCCCTCCCCTCTTTTATCTCGTGCCCTGTCAGTGTCTGTCTCTGTCATTAGTAAACAAGTTTATCTATTGGCTGTTGACACACAACACACTTTATCAGCCGTCTCGCCTTTCCCATGATCCTCTCTCACTAAACCACCCTCACCCATACCCCACCTCTTCTCTATATCCTTCCCTCCCCCAAATCTTTCGTGACTTCCCTCCCTTTCCTAATCTTGTGTGCCTTTTCTTCTAATTTTCTCTTTCTTTATTTTAAGAAAAAGGCTAAATCTAAGATTTATTCCCTGCTGCACCGGCAGGAATTAAATATATAAAAAAGAGAACAAAGTGGAATGGGATGGACAAGTGGTTAGAGCATTGTGGCCATGATCTGACAGCCAGGATTGAGCCAGCATGGAAGCACCCACTTGAGGAGGTTTTGCTCTGGAGTGAACGTCATGACTGACTATACTCCCTCAACGATTATAAACTAGAGTTCCTTGTGTGAAGGCATGCAGAACAGTGTGTGTGTGAGTGTGTGTGTGTGTGTGTGTGTGTGTGTGTGTGTGTGTGTGTGTGTTGTGTGTGTGTGTGTGTGTGTGTGTGTGTGTAAGTGTGAAGGGAATTCAATCAAATGATCTTTTTTTTTTCTAACACAAAGAGACTGTCCAGAAAACCAGATATACAATCTTTCTACTTTGTCTCCACAGAAAGAAATGAAAAAAAACTTGACATATAAACAAGACAGCACACCAGCAAAGAAACAAATTAAAACAACAAACAGTAACAACAAGGAATCACGAAAACAAGCAGACGAAACAATGGATCATTAACATGTCACTGCTCTTGCTTCCCTCCCCTCTTTTATCTCGTGCCCTGTCAGTGTCTGTCTCTGTCATTAGTAAACAAGTTTATCTATTGGCTGTTGACACACAACAAACTTTATCAGCCCTCTCGCCTTTCCATGATCCTCTCTCACTAAACCACCCTCACCCCACCCCACCTCTTCTCTACATCCTTCCCTCCCCCAAATCTGTCGTGACTTCCCTCCCTTTTCTAATCTGGTGTCCATTTTCTTCATTTTTTCTCTTTCCATATCCCCAAACAAAGCCAAATCTCAAATTTATTCCCTGTTGAACAAATAGGGAGTGGTGATAAAAAAACCCACACTACAGCTTAGACATTTGCAACTGTCTACTTAGCAACATAAACATGATTGTAGTCCCCTGTTTCTGTCTCTCTGTCTCTCTGTGTCTCTGTCTCTGTGTCTCTGTCTCTGTCTGTCTGTCTGTCTGTCTCTGTCTCTCTCTCTGTCTCTCTGCTTGCTTTACCATGTGGTGGGGTACAGGTGAGTAGTGCATGGTCTCATCCTGTGCTTGTAACCCTGCAGGAGGTTTTGCCTGCTGGCCTCAGCCGACACATCCCAACTTCAGAGCAGCTCAATTCCTTGTATAGGTTGCATGCTGGGTATGTTCATGTTTTCATAATCCACTGAATGCTGGCATAAATTATGGGATCATTAACGTGCATGTTTGATCTTCTGTATGTGCGTATTACACACAAAAGCAATTAAGGCACAGGCAGGTCTGCACTTGAAGTTGACCTGAAAGATTGTAAAAATCTCCACCCTTCATGCTGCCACTAAGATTCGAACCCTTGACTTTAGGATTGAAGTCAAATGGTCTGA
>CM060321.1:46994173-46996673 GCA_030674155.1 Stramonita haemastoma | reverse complement strand
TACAACTCGTTCCGCTTTTCGGAAGAGTAGGTGAACGCAAAAGTAGTTGGGAACGCAAAATTGACACAACTGCATACACTCGGGGACTGGATGTAAAACAGCACATGAATGCTTATTCCATTATCCTCGAAATGAAAGAATAATTATATAAAAAAAAGAATGAGCTGCACGCATCATTACAACAAGGATTTTGTTGTTGTTGTTGTTGTTTTTTTATCTGTACCCTCTTCCCTCCTCCTCTCTGAACTGTTGAGTGGGTGGGGAGGGAGGGAGGGAGGGAGAGGGGAATTGAAATTGATTTTAGAGCTGAGGTTTTCATACTTTGTTGTTTGTTCACAGCGATAAGTTTTCGTTCGCGCGCACATGTGTGTGTGTGGTGTGTGTGTGTGTGTGTGTGTGTGTGTGTGTGTGTGTGTGTGTGTGTGGGGTGTGTGTGTGTGTGTGTGTGTGTGTTTGTGTGTGTGTGTTTGCCCACCCCCCAGACACACACACACACACAACACACACAAACACACACATATTATGTATGTGTGCCACACACACATACACATACACATACACATAACACACACACACTCACAACAACACAAATCACACACACACACAACTACACACACACAACTACACACACACACAACACACACACACACACACACACACACACACACACACACACAACTACACACACACACAAACACACACACCACACACATACACACCACACACACCACCCACACATGAAAGCAAGGGGTTGACGTTGAGGACTGCTTGCTAGCCAACACGCCCGTGAACGTGAGACTGCCAGGTGGTATGCGAGTGTTCACATAGATCAGCATGAGAGTGTGAAAAGCAGCAATAG
Organism: Stramonita haemastoma; assembly: GCA_030674155.1. Classification (NCBI taxonomy): domain Eukaryota; kingdom Metazoa; phylum Mollusca; class Gastropoda; order Neogastropoda; family Muricidae; genus Stramonita; species Stramonita haemastoma. The sequence goes on along the minus strand of CM060321.1, from coordinate 46,995,814 downwards.
AATGAGAACGCACCAACCCACATACAGCAGTACCAAGGTTTATGTGCCTGTGTCTCATCTATTGCCTGTCTGCAGAGAGATGGTTCATTGGTTCTCTGCTGTTACAACACTTCTTTTTACAAAAGGGCAGCTTTTTTTTTTTTTTTAAATCGTGAAATCTCTCCTTTGAGGGTTCCTACCCAGAAATGGGGCACTCTGTCTCGCTCATGCTCACCCCACCTGGGAATCACTGTGAGATTAAAAGTACACACTGGATGAGGAGTTGCCGTGTATGACACTTTTCAAACATCTCGCCATCGCATAAACAGCCGTATTCCGACTTCAGAGGATTTTTGTTCCTTTAAAGGGGAGTGTATGTTGTTTTGCTAAAGAGCTTGTTACGGATGAAGATAATCTGAACATTTTTTTTTTTTAACAACACAACAACGTTTTAATGTAATCCTGGTCATCTGACTTACACCCATGCCTGACAAAGCTTTTCGTCTCAGCCAAGTTGTGTTTTAAGGTTATCTGTGTTACAAGCAAAGACCGCCTTCAACTGCTGCACCAATTCTGTTTGCTTTAACCATTCCCAGGCCTTCCATTTTAATCACTGTCTTTTTTCCTGTTAAAAAGAGCACTTATGTTACAAAATGCGAGCAACTTTTACCATTGAATCTATTTTTTTGTGTAACTGCAGTAAAAAGGAAAGGTAAAGGTGTCCCATAATCTGTGCGGTCGTTGGGGAGCGAGATGTCAGAGACTCAGCTTCTCCAGGGGCCAGCATATTGAGGGCGGTGCCGGCCATCTCCTCTCCCTCGCTGCTTTACCTTCCCTGACCCTAAAGAGGGCAGGTACCCCATTTACAGCTGGGTGAACTGGGGAACTATACTGAAGTCAAGGCGTGCGAATGGTCACTTGGAATAATACGCTCAATGCTGCTTAACCTGAGCTTGTGGGGAGCGAGTGCGCTAACCATTGAGCTATGCCGTTCCCCTCAGCTACAGTGCTTGCTTACAAAAGGTGTACATCGATTCATTGTTAAAGCTCTCCTTTCCGCTTTTATTACACTCGTCTTACAAAAACATCTACAACGTTTATCGTCAGCTCTCTCGTTCTTGCTGTAACAAATCTGTTTTTTTTTTCAAAGCACACAGACTTTTTCAAAGTTAATTCTTACTTTTATGCTTTTACAAAGGGTTTTTTTTTTTTTTTTTTTTTAAACACCATCTGTTTCAGTTTAGTCTGTCTCTTCTGTTATCATAAAACTTGGTTTTACAAACAGCGTACAACTTTTATGACTGAATTCGTCTTTTTGCAGTTTTAAAATGTGTTTAACAAAAGGTATACACTTCTATGGTTTAATCTGTCTTTTCTGCTGTTAAAAGCTTGTCTTGTTAAAAGCTTGTCGTACAAGTGATACGCACATTTTATGGTTACCCCCCCCCCCTCTCTCTCCTTTTTTTCTTTTTCTTTGGTGAAGTCCCTTTTTCCCCCTGTGATAAAAATGGCAACAAAGAGTAGAACACTTTCATGGTTACATCTGTTCCTTTCAGTATAAGAAAAAAAAAACACAAACCCTTGCTTTGCAAGAGGCACTTAGGTCTTATGACTGTCTTTTTCTGCTGTTCAAAGATTTGGTTTGCAAAATGGTTTTCGGTG
>CM060321.1:46966673-46981673 GCA_030674155.1 Stramonita haemastoma | reverse complement strand
AAAGTGAACCTGGAAGCTCCAGCCTAGGGAAAAAAGTAAAGTAGAAAGTTTCGTTATTTTGCTGTTTGAACAAATACCGGCAAACAAGCGGAAAATTGCACTTTCATTCATGTTCACTGCAAGATATGCTCTTGTTTGGCAACCCCTTAAATGATGTGACTTACTGAACCATTAATGTGCCTATCTAAAGTATACGTCATAACCCCCTCCTCCCCAAAAAAAAGAGAGAAAAAAGAAAAAAAAAATCAATACTAACTGATCACAGTATGAATATCAACTGGTGCTGAAAGTCAAGGCACATTACGTATTCCATCCACAAGATCTCCCCAAGCATTCATTCAGAAACTTAAACCGATCAATAATCAATTCATAAATTTAATGATCCAGTTTCTCAGACATCACGTCTATTACTTGGCTAGGCAGTAACAAATGATAGGAAATTACCCAGGAAAAGATCTGAAGAAGGCTCTTAAAAAAAGGTAAAAGACATTGAAGAAAGCGTCTTTGAAGTGAGTGGTAGACGCCACGCTGGGAGCAAAAGGGAAGGGGGGAATGTTCTCACCCCACTGTCCTCTGCAGACAGGCAATTTCCCCCTGACATCAGACCTCTAACACCAACAAAGACAGTAGTCCTTCACGTGCTGCCCCTTGTCCGTCTGCCACATTGTCACACATCTATTCCCTCCTGAAGAAAACTACACACACAGCGGTGTGAACAGCTCTTCCACATTACAACCTTAGGAATACCACCCCTGCCATCTTCAGACCAGCCTCTCCACCCCCCTCCATTGACAAAGGTGGTGTGAAAGACAATGCACAATTGGTTTAGCTGGGTGGCGTGAAATACTACTCGCCATTTGATTGGCTGACAACACCAGGTGTCTATTGCAGACTGGGACCCTGCAGTGAATGAGGTCAGTTGATGAAAAAAATTGGGTCACGCAACAAAACCTGAAAACAGTCGCTTTATTTTACAGAGAGTACAGGAGGAATCTGAGGAGTGGCGGAGACTGGAAAGAAATGAAACTTGGCTTCTGGTGTCACTTCTACTTTCGAATTTTGTTTGTGTTTGTCAGTCACGCAGTAAATAATTTTCCACTTCCCCAGAGTGACTTTCTACTCTGTTACACACCATCAGCACTAAAGCATTAGATTGTAATGGGTTCTTGCACTGTTGTATACTGCAGCCGATTTTCCAAGTTATGGGGGGGGGGGGGGGGTAGGTAGCTTAGTCGTTAGAGCGTTGCATTCCTGATCTGGCAAGCCACCACTGAGGTACCTGCTCTAGGGGAATGTTACCCTGGAGTTAACATCAGTACTGACTCCACTCCCCCCAAACTCACTGGGATGACTATATAAACTGAAGTCCCATGTGCGCACGCACGCAGGGCATTTTGTGCACACGTAAAAAGTTGTTCTGCATTTCGGAAGAATAAGCCATTTCCAGTCAGTAGGAATGGATTACATTAAAAAAAAACCAAACAAACCAACAACCCACATGCACACTGGTGTCGCTTTTAGACATCATCCCGAAGTTGGAATGTAGCTACTTTCATGGTAGGCAAAACAGTTGCATTCGCAAAATCTCACCACTGGTAAACCTCAGATCTCTAGCCAAGGAACGAAAAACAAATCCAGTTTAGCCGAACTGTCAGTTCCCAATGTCTGATGAAACCGCACTCAGTATCATCACACCACAATGCCACTGTTTTCTTATTTTTAGGACAGCACCTACTAGTCTACAGTTATTCAGAGCTCAAGAAGCAAATCTGACAAAAAAACTACACAAAATAACCAAACAACACCCCAACAGTAAAAACAAATAAGATTTTCCGAGCACTAAACCTTCGACTCAGGAGGTAACAAGGAAGGACCTACAGGTCATTATAAATTCCTACTAGAATTTTTTGTTTTTTACAGAATTAGTTATCATGGGGGAAAAAGCCATTCGTGAAAGACCTCCTCTTATTTTTGATGAGTCTTATCAAGTTCAAAAGCCTGTGCTAAAAACTCCTAAAAGATCTTGAAACGTGATAGGCAAGTTGGAATGAATGACACGAAACTACTTGGAAAATAATCTAAGCTAATAGAAACAGGGGAACCTATACAGTTTGGGGGAAGACACACACACACATTGAACACGCATACAAGCATGCCGGCACACAGGCACACACACACAAATACACAGGCACACACAGAGATAAAGACAAAAGGCAGACAGACATTATTTCTCCTTCCCCCTCTCTCTCTTTCTCAAGAAAAATGAACAAAATCTTTTTTTTTGTTTTTTTTATAACATTTCTTTTCATATTTCCAACATAAAGCTTTCTAACAGTGAAAAGGAAGTAAAAGTCAAGTTTTTAAAAAAAAATGCAGCATATAGAATAAAATACATTTTGTACAAAAGACTAGAAGTTGGTCTTTCTAAATCATCTCTCACATTAATTTTTCTCTCTCTGAGTTGAGATATCTTAGACATGCAGATAATAACAAAACATGTTTCACATAGAATTCAGGACCTGCTCTTATTTTATGTTCTCATTTCACAACAAGAAAATTAGCAATCTCCTAATTTTTAAGCATCCACCCACTTAAATGCAATTCAGAGAGAGAGAGGAGAGAGAGAGAGAGAGAGAGAGAGAGAGAGAGAGAGAGAGGGGAGAGAGAGAGAGTGAGAGAGAGAGAGAGAGAGAGAGAGAGAGATTTGATTTGATTTGATTTGATTCTTTTATATCGAGGATAATAGGATAAGCATTCTTGTGCTTTTTTACATCCAGTCCCTGTGTGTATGCAGTTTTGTAAATGTCATCTGTTCCCACCAGCACATGATGGCCTACTCCTACGATAAGTAGAACAGGATTTAACGTGTGTGCAAGATGTTCTGCGTGCATTCACACACCAGCTTCGGTTTATAGTCTCATCCGAGAGAGAGAGAGAGAGAGAGAGAGAGAGGAGAGAGAGAGAGAGAGAGAGAGAGAGAGAGAGAGAGAGAGAGAGAGAGGAGAGAGAGGAGAAGAGAGAGAGAGAGAGAGAGAGGAGAGAGAGAGAGAAGGAGAGAGAGAGAGAGAGAGAGAGGAGAGAGGTTGATCTGGACTGTCTTATAAGAAAAGAAACAACGAAAATCACAACACAACGAAATTAGATTCATGGATTTAAACAGAGGCATGCAAAGTCAACCTATGTAAACAACAGGGAGGGCTGAATCATAACCCCAGCTTTGTTATGCAAATGAGTGTTGACACTGACAAAGAGTTGTGTGTGTGCTTGAATCCAGACAGACATGCAACTTTGCTGCCGCTGATCAACAAATCTTACTTACACACACACACACAGACACACAGACACACAGACACACAGACACACACACACACACACACACACACACACACACACCGCACACACACACACACACACACACACACACACACACACGCATCCACGCGCATGTGCACGAGACAAGGGATGGGATAGCCTGAAGGTTAGAGTATTGCGCATTGCACTTGTGATCTGCTGACCTGGGCTGGGATCTGTTCAAGAGCATTTTCCTCTGGAGCTAACATCAGTGCCAAATCCACTACCCCCGGAAGTCCTTCAGATGAGACTATTAACTGAGTTCCCATGTGCCAACGGATGCAGAACATCTTGCTCACACATCAAAATCTGTTCCTCTTTTTAGAAGAATAGGCCATTATGTGCCAGTGGGAACAGATGACAAAATTTACAAAACTGCTTACACACAGGGGCCGGATGTAAAAAAGCATATTAGTGCTCATTCCATTATCCTCAAAATAAAATAAGAGAAAAGAACACACTTGCACCCCTGCCCCCCCACTTTGTAGATGGAAATGAATAACTAAAAAAACCCAAATCACTGTAGAATGAACACTCTTCTTGATATGGGGGATGGAATTGCCTAGTGGTCAGAACATTGCACTCGCAACTTTACGACTTATGTTTGATTCCCGTTTGTGAAGATTTCTCTCTCGGAGTTAACATCAGTGCGGACTTCACTCTCCTCAAAAGTCCTTTGGATGAAACTATAAACCAAGGCCCTGTGTGTAGATGCATGCAGAACATCTTGTGTACATGTTAAATCCTGTTCTGCTTTTTGTAAGCGTAGGCCATCATGTGCCAGTGGGAACAGATGACATTTACAAAACTGCATACACATGGGGGCTGGATGTAAAAAAGCACAAGAGTGTTTATCCCATTATCCTCAATATAAAAGAATAAAAGATGGCCACTTCAACAGCAATCTATTTTATCAAGGATTACTGACAGGTAACTAAATGACATAGCCATACATGCTTTAAATATGTTCAGATACTGTCACATTGCTAATACCAATATAACACGCGGCATCTTCAATGTGCGTATGTGATTAAAAACTAACCAGTCATTGAAAGAGTAAAAGCTAATCTGTACAGTAAGAGTATTCATAGTGAGTCCTCAATCTATCACAAACACCTTAAGCCTTGACAAAGAAACTTCACACATATGATTTGGATAAGAATTTTAACCACCTTGTTTCCACCATTACTTATCAGAATACAACAACTAAGAAATTACACACGACTGGACCATAGAAAGGGACTGGGGAAAGAAAGAGAAAAAAAAGCATCTTTTGAAATCTATAGCAGGGACCACACTGGAGACAGAAGAGGACAGGGGTGGTTCTCACCCACTGTTTACAGACAGAGATGGTTCTCACCCACTGTTTACAGACAGAGATGGTTCTCACCCACTGTTTACAGAGATGGTTCTCACCCACTGTTTACAGACAGAGATGGTTCTCACCCACTGTTTACAGACAGAGATGGTTCTCACCCACTGTTTACAGACAGGAATGGTTCTCACCCACTGTTTACACATGGGATGGTTCTCACCCACTGTAGTATACAGACAGAGATGGTTCTCACCCACTGTTTACAGACAGAGATGGTTCTCACCCACTGTTTACAGACAGAGATGGTTCTCACCCACTGTTTACAGACAGAGATGGTTCTCACCCACTGTAGTATACAGACAGGGATGGTTCTCACCCACTGTTTACAGACAGGGATGGTTCTCACCCACTGTTTACACATGGGATGGTTCTCACCCACTGTTTACAGACAGAGATGGTTCTCACCCACTGTTTACAGACAGAGATGGTTCTCACCCACTGTAGTATACAGACAGGGGTGGTTCTCACCCACTGTTTACAGACAGGGATGGTTCTCACCCACTGTTTACAGACAGGAATGGTTCTCACCGACTGTTTACAGACAGGAATGGTTCTCACCGACTGTTTACAGACAGGGATGGTTCTCACCCACTGTAGTATACAGACAGGAATGGTTCTCACCCACTGTTTACACATGGGATGGTTCTCACCCACTGTAGTATACAGACAGGGATGGTTCTCACTCACTGTTTACAGACAGAGATGGTTCTCACTCACTGTTTACAGACAGGGATGGTTCTCACCCACTGTTTACAGACAGGGATGGTTCTCACTCACTGTTTACAGACAGGGATGGTTCTCACCCACTGTAGTATACAGACAGGGATGGTTCTCACTCACTGTTTACAGACAGGGATGGTTCTCACCCACTGTTTACAGACAGAGATGGTTCTCACCCACTGTTTACAGACAGAGATGGTTCTCACCCACTGTTTACAGACAGAGATGGTTCTCACCCACTGTTTGCACATGGGATGGTTCTCACCCACTGTAGTATACAGACAGAGATGGTTCTCACCCACTGTTTACAGACAGGAATGGTTCTCACCCACTGTTTACACATGGGATGGTTCTCACCCACTGTTTACAGACAGAGATGGTTCTCACCCACTGTTTACAGACAGAGATGGTTCTCACCCACTGTAGTATACAGACAGGGGTGGTTCTCACCCACTGTTTACAGACAGGGATGGTTCTCACCCACTGTTTACAGACAGGAATGGTTCTCACCGACTGTTTACAGACAGGAATGGTTCTCACCGACTGTTTACAGACAGGGATGGTTCTCACCCACTGTAGTATACAGACAGGAATGGTTCTCACCCACTGTTTACACATGGGATGGTTCTCACCCACTGTAGTATACAGACAGGGATGGTTCTCACTCACTGTTTACAGACAGAGATGGTTCTCACTCACTGTTTACAGACAGGATGGTTCTCACCCACTGTTTACAGACAGGGATGGTTCTCACTCACTGTTTACAGACAGGGATGGTTCTCACCCACTGTAGTATACAGACAGGGATGGTTCTCACTCACTGTTTACAGACAGGGATGGTTCTCACCCACTGTTTACAGACAGAGATGGTTCTCACCCACTGTTTACAGACAGAGATGGTTCTCACCCACTGTTTACAGACAGAGATGGTTCTCACCCACTGTTTGCACATGGGATGGTTCTCACCCACTGTAGTATACAGACAGGATGGATCTCACTCATTGTTTACAGACGTGGATGAGTCTCACCCACTGTCTTTTACAAACAGGGATGGTTCTCACCCATTATTTACACACAGGGATGGTTGTCACCCACTGTCTTTTACAAACAGGGATGGTTCTCACCCATTATTTACAAACAGGGATGGTTGTCACCCACTGTCTTTTAAAAACAGGGATGGTTCTCACCCATTATTTACAAACAGGGATGGTTGTCACCCACGGTCTTTTAAAAACAGGGATGGTTGTCACCCATTATTTACAAACAGGGATGGTTGTCACCCACTGTCTTTTAAAAACACGGATGGTTGTCACCCATTATTTACACACAGGGATGGTTGTCACCCACTGTCTTTTAAAAACAGGGATGGTTGTCACCCTTATTTACAAACAGGGATGGTTGTCACCCACTGTCTTTTACAAACAGGGATGGTTGTCACCCATTATTTACACACAGGGATGGTTCTCACCCATTATTTACACACAGGGATGGTTCTCACACACACTCACTGTCTTTTACAGAGAGGCAATTTCCCCCTGACATCAGACCTCCAACACCAACAAAGACAGTAGGCATTCCCGTACTGCCTGTTGTCCGTCAACCACATTGTCACACATCTGTCTATCCCCCAGGGAAAGGTCTACATGGTGGTGTGAACGGTTTTCTCACATCATAACCCTGCTCATCCCATCCCCTTCCCCAACCCTTACTATTTTCAGACCAGGCGCCACACAAAGGGGAACAAAGATGGTGTGAAACACGACACGTGATTGGTTTGGCTGGATGGCATGAAATACTACTCGCAATTTGATTGGCTGGGCATGCCAGCTATTGTGACTCAAGACCCCGGAAGAGAATCAGGTCCGCTGTCAGTGAATTTGGGTCATGTGGCAAAACCAGAAAAAGAACATGATCCCCCTATTTTCAAGCAAGTGTAAACATGGTTTGAAAGAATGGTATAGGAATGAAAATGGAAAAAGAGAATATGGTGTTGTTTACAGTTTGGTGTTCACTTGCATTTGTCAGTCAAGCACCAAACAGTGTTTTTCTCAGGTCTAAGGAAAGATCCTATGCACTGTCACATACAATCAGAGTCGGTGCATTGCATTGTGATACTTTTCTTGAGCTCTCTTGCAGCTACATTGCACTTCACAATGATGACAAAAAATGTTACAACCTGCTATCTATCTGCACTCAATTTTGATACACTGTGAGGCAATCACTAGGCTCCTTCCTTCTACCATCACATATTAGTAATGTCAAGAACTTGGAAAGTATAAACATGAAAACTAAGCCCACGAAACTACACACTTTACCAAACACAGCTGCAGCATGCTTTTGACTTTGTCATCAGTGGTGTTTATGTTACCTGAAGATACCACAAAAATGACTGTAAAGAAAGACTTATCCCAAAGCATTTAGAAAATGGCTTGTAATGTGAACAGTGTTTTAAAGTCCAATCAGAACTGACACAATCGATGCATAATCCTATTTGCTGGTCAGATCTTGAGTGTGTCCAAACACAGCTAAAAAACCATGATTAAAGAAAACATGAAAATTACAAGAATATACAGATAGGTAAACCTTTAGTCAATAGCCCAGACCTTGAAGACATTTTGATTCTACTCTCAAGAGATGGCCAGAAACTTGTAACATTGTTGATCATAACAATTCATATCAACAGTGACCATCTTTTTATGACAGAGTTGAATAAGCATTCAAGGGAAAACCAGAAGCAAAAAAGGCTTTTTTACTTTACAGTTTAAAGGCCGGTGGTAAGAACTAAAAAGACTACTTTGATATAATTTTGGCTCACACACACACACACACACACACACACACACACACACACACACACACACACACCTACCTTCATTCACCCTCATCTAAAAAAAATGGCGGTACTATTTTTTTTAGAGACATTTCGTCATAATGGAAAGGAACAAAACAAAAATGCAACAAAACCAAAACAGCTTTCTATCTTTTGAGAACAGGGACTGGAGCACGCTAGATTTCGTTACACCAAAAGTGAACAATAGCTGTCCTTTAAGACATAGCCTAGTTCACATTTCGTCTCTCTCATATGAGAGTCTTAAGATTTCAAGAGAACAACAACACATTTTTAACCACTGAATCAAATCGATAAATTTAGGGTCGCTTCTACTCTTACAGCATTTTATGTTCTCATGTTCACAGCAAGAACATAGGAAACTCTCGGCTTTTAAAGGCTTCCACTTAAAAGGGATATCAGAGACAAAGAGGTAGTGTAATCTGAATATCTTAAGGGGAAAAAAAGGAATGCAGAAAATAACAAAACATTGAAATCAGGTTAAGGAGTTTACAACAAAGCAAAGGAAGTCAGCGCGTGTGAACAACATCAGTAGTTGATTCATAGCACTGGGTTTTGTTATGCAAATAAGTGTTGACACTGACAAAGAGTTGTGGTGTGTGGTTGAATCCACAAAGACATGCTAGCTTGTTCTGGCTGATCAGCTAATCATATTCTTTCTCATGAACACACACACACACACACACACACACAAACACACGTACAGACCCCCCTCCACTCCCACCCCCTGTCCACACAAGCACACACATGCACACACAAATCATGTGCACTCATGCCAACACACACTTTATAAAGGCAAGCGAGAAACTGCATTGAATAAATCATTTATTCAGAGTAAGAGCAGTCTCTGCTATGATGGCTGGCTAGTTCAACATCAGTCGTGGGCTACGCACATATGCCTGAATGCTCTCACTTCACGGACCATCACGTCACTTTTCTGTTGTTATCAATAACCATTCCTAGGAAAAAAGGCAAACCTTTTCATGGTAAACACTCATATCTAGCACCTCCATCATTTCTTTCTTGATAGACATATTGTATGAGGGGAAACACTGCTGTACACTTATCAGAGCATGTCTAGCCTTTCCTGTACGTTAGTTTGTTTAACTTCCAAGGAGCTGTTGGGGGTATACTACACAGAATGTTTTCATGCAATGTCTCTAGGCAAGTTGAACCTAGCGGAGTCTATAACTCTCCCGGTACAGGATGCATGCAGGGTATGTTCGTGGTTTTGTAAACCGCTAAATACTGACATGAGTATTGAGATCCCAACGTTAATATCTGACCTTTAGCGTGTGGTTATACACGAAGAGAATTAAGGCACTACAGGTCTGCACTTGAAGTTGACACAGGAGATAGTAGAAATCTTCGCGTTTAATTCAGAAGACTTTTCTGTGGTGATTCAAACCCACGACTTTATGGGCCCACAGGCTGGAAATCTCATGCTCTTAACCACTCAGTGACAGTGTTCTAAGGTATTCATTAAAGGCCTGGAATAGTCACTCTCAGGGGACTGTTCAAAATGGCCCAAGGAGACCCGTTACTTACACAACCCATGAAAACCACCAATGCCAATGAATGATTGCATCTTCGTGAAAGTGGCTGATATCTAGGATAGTTTCGATAACGTTGTGTTCAGGATTGGAGATGGCTTTGCAAATATTTTGAATTCAATGCTGCACCAGCTTCTACTTGATGTTTATTCACAATGGACGTTTCCAGCATGCTAAGACTGATTCAATTACAGATTTGTTTGTGCTGGGGCAAACTTTTGACAGGCCTCCAAGTACAGCTGCCAAGGTTCTTCATCTGATATCCTTTAATCAGGAGCTGTCTTCTCTCCCTAATTCTGGTGCATTTTCTTTGACCATACTCAAGGCCATGTGCCACATTAATGACCAAAAGTGATTGCAGTGAACAATTTGCAAAAAAGTGGTAACCTTTACGTTAGTGATTACGATGGCCAAATACGAACTTTTTATCATTATTATTATTTTTACAGCATTCAGAATATTTGCTCTTGCTGATGTTCAAATCAATTTTGATGCTTTCAGAGATACTCTTCCTCCTCTGCGCTTGAACTCTTTCCCTTTCTCTTTCCGTCTCCCTCTCAAAGAAAAGACTGCATGTTTCGGAAGCTGGAAGATATCTGCTGTGGATGAACTTTCTCTGGCACAATCCATTGATCAAAACCATCCATCACATATCGGATAATACGTCTGCCGAAACATCGTCCACAAGGGAATAAGGACAGAACCTATCTATCTGCTTCGTCTATCTGTCTGTTCCTCCCAACCCGGCTTTCATTTCTTTTTATTATTTGCATTTTCAATCTCTTTGTTTATTTTCCCTTTACTTAAATTTTTTCTCTACCTCCTCTCGCATCTCGCTTACACACACACACACACACACACACACACACACACACACACACACACACACACACACACACACACACACACCATCTCAATCTCATTTTTACAAAGTGCAGACTGGATGGGGAAGGGAACAAGGTAGCAGAGAAGGGATGAGGGAGGGCTGGTTTATGAGGAGGCAAAAACGGAGGGTTGCACAGGGTCAACATGGCCACGTGAAAAATGACGACACTGGCCCTCTCTGATCCCGCCCTCCTCCCTCCTGCCAACGCTTTCAGCGCTTTGTTCAGCCTGCCTTCTGGACCACACTGTCCCACACTTGCAGCTTTTGCAACAGGAACATCGCGGGTGAACAGGAATTAAAGAAAAAAAACAACAACAAATAATGAAAAAGACCCCTCCATAGGCCAAGATAAAAAGTTAAAAGGATTTTCCACAACCTAAATGTCTGAGACCTCATCGTTTCTGGGGGCCAGCATCTTGAGAGCTGCGTCCATCTCCTCCATGGAAGCTTTTCCTCCCTTGTCCCTAAAGAGGGCAGGTAACCATTTACATTTGTGTGAACTAGGGGAACTATACGTAAGCCAAGGCGCACGTCTTGTCACCCATCCAAGAGGTAACCACACTCATAAAGTGCTTTACCTTAGCATGGGGAGAGTGAGTGCTCTGAACACTGAGCTATCCTGTTCCCCAAAACCAACCAACCAAACAAAACAAGCAACAGCAACAACCAAAGCAAAGCCAAACAGCAGCCCCCCTCCCCCCATGACCAGCCCTGATTTGTCATTTGTCAAACCATTGTCTGTGATTGTTTCTGCTTTCTACTTCTACTCTGCTGTCTTCAATCATGCTTTCTACCGGTGTTACTAGCTGTATTGCAAAATTCGGATACATTTGATCACATTACAGCCAACGGATAACAGATGATGGTAAAGCTTCGCATTTTGACTCTTCTCTGTCAGCTGTGGGAATCAACTGGAGCAGCATTAGTAGGCACCCACTGCCTGAAATAGCAAAACAAACTAACAATCTAGTAGTAGAAGCTTGTTACTGCCATCAACGCACACGTATCCATCATTATACTACTTACAAAGCAGGAAAATGGCAATACACTATGGCAAGTTGGCGTAGCTTGTTGCAATTATAAATACGCAGCAAATACTTTAAGTTGGCACGTATAGGATTAGTTGGTAAAAGACAAATTGGTACCTAAACGAAAGAAAAGCACTTCGGTAAAGCATTTGCATCGAGGAATCTACGTAGATCACTTGACCTGATCTTAAAATGGTTTAAAAAAGATCAACTACTATGAGCTTATACAAAAAGTGCAGTAAAACACCCCAGTACCTAACTTAGCAATTTCTTCCTGAAAAATTGAAGAGGTGTGAATAAAGTGTAACTGTTCTACCTTTGATCTTCTTGCTTTGCCATTTTGTATCGCACAGTTTTCCATTTGCTCTGCCCGTAATCAAAAACACAAAAATGTATCCCAAAATAGCCTTTCTCTCATTTCAATACAAAAATGTATTTAAAAGTTGCAAGCACTTTGTTACGTATCTGATTAGTAACATAGAAAAAGCAGCCCAAATCTTATTGCTAAATGCAGGTACAACGACTTTTAATCGTGAAAAAAGAAAGCTAAAAGTATTGAAACGTTGCTATATGGCTGAACACAACTGTGTTTACGCAATCTCCTTCACAGTCCCTATGAAGTGTTATTGATAACAGGCACCAGCTGAGAGTGCTTTTACATTTTTTTCTGTTCCTGTCTCTCTCGTCTCCTAACTTTCTCCCTGTCCGATGCTTTTTGTGGAAAGTGTCCTGTACTGCTACTTTGAAATGTTTCTTTGTACAGTCTGCAGTCTGAGGGTAGCACTTTCCCAGCTTTCTCCTCCATCTGGCTGAAATACACCTTCTCTGTCTGTCCCATAACTCTTCCTTGGTAGGTTTGTGCACACACTGTTTCCACATATCTCAGTATTTGTCTGGGTGTCTTCACGTTTAGACCTTTATCAAGCCATGAGAGCTGAACAGCCTGTGACGTTGTGCAGACTGCTTTGTCACCTGGTTTAAATCATATGACCACTGAGTATCCAATGGCTTCACTTCCCATTCTTCTTTCTTGTTTTCTAATGGATTGCAGTGTCATGTTGCAAAACCATTTGTCTTGGTGTATCTTTGAACGGTCCTAGTCACAACGTGGATCATCTTATTACCATTGAGGTAGTCAGGAAACGCTCAAAACAAATTCTAGGAAAAGGTAAAGGTGTCCCACAACCTATGTAGTCGTAGGGGAGCGAGGCACCAGAGACCTCAGCTTCTCTAGGGGCCAGCATATTGAGGGCGGCGCCCATCTCCTCTCCCTCGCTGCTTACCTTCCCTGACCCTAAAGAGCCAGGTACCCATTTACAGCTAGGTGAACTGGAAGACTATACTGAAGCCAAGGCGAGAAAACGGTCACCCATCCACTCGCTAACCACGCTCGATGCTGCTTAACCGTAGCTTGGGGAAAGCGAGTGAGTGCTCTGACCACTGAGCTGTCCCGCCACTGACCCACAGTTAAAAAGATGCCAGAAGTGGCTGGTAGCTGGTAGCTGTAGCTGGTCTCTCACCCCCCCCCCCCGCTCCTGCCCACCCACACCTAGCAACAGCGCTAGCACCTCAGGGCAGGAGGACACTGTGGGAAGAGGACAGAGGACGGCAGAGGCCGAGCTGGCTGACTGCGGACTGTGCCGTGAGGTACACTTCCACAGCAGTCACAGTTCTAAACTGCGGACATCTCAGAACGATGATAACTGAGCAGTTTTGCAGAGTGTCTCATGTGCTGGGTGACGCGCCGAAGCTTTAGGTTTTCGATTGTAGGACACTTACATCAATCTCTCTGTCTGTCTCTGTCTGTCTATCTGTCTGTCTCAGTCTCTCTCTCTATCCCTCTTCTCACTCAATGTCTCTCTGTCTCTATCGCTCTCTGTATGTCTGTCTTTCTGTCGCTGTTTGTCTGTCTAGCCCCCCCCCCCTCCCTCTCCCTCTCTCTCTCTTTGGCTTTGATTGGGTTTTTTTGCTTGTTTTTTTTGTTTTTTGTTTTTTTGTTTTTGTTTTTTGTTTTTGTTTTTTGTATTCATATCAAAACCTTCATTGATTCTTACTTCATATTTTCGTTTCTGAATGAGTGCCTTTTTATAACATTACCTTAATATTGTATCTCTGTCTTATTCTTACCTGTTGTTGTTGTTCTTTCCTACCTTTTATCAAAATCTTATGTTTTATGGGACTTCTTTTGATGATAGATGATGGTGGATTGATGTTTTCAGTCAACTAACCTCATCATATTCTCATGTTTGATCTTTAATTATTGCTCCTTTTTTGCTTTGTTTCGTTTTGTTCTGTTTTTGTTGGGTTTTTTTTTTGGTTTTTTTGTTTTGTCTTGTATGTGTTTTTCTTGTTTTTGTGGGTTTTTAAAAAAAAATCAAAATCATCATTGATTCTTACTTCTTATTTTCGTTTCTGAATGAGTGCTTTCTTTATAACATTACCTTAATATTGTATCTCTGTCTATTTCTCACCTGTTGTTTGATACTTGGTAAGGTTTTTTCCTCTTGGTAATTGGATCATTACAATTGTTCTTGTTTAGTTGAGGCTATATTTTTATCTTGATGTTATCCCTGAAAAGGGCAGGGACTGGATGTAAAAAAGCACATGAGTGCTTATCTATTATCCTCAAATAAAAGAAGTTTGCCTTGCCTTGCCTTTGCCTTGCCTTGCCTTGTCTCTCTCTTTCGGCACTGTCACACGTTTCTATAAAGAACAATGAAAGGTAAACTAATGTAAGACAGGCGGCATCGGTTAGATATATATTCAAACACCATGACTGACTGGCTGCCAGTTGGGATGTCCTTAGCTGATATGTTTTTTTGGTGTTTTTTTTTTTGGGGGGGGGGGGGTGAAGACTATGTATTCCGCTGATACATGGCTCTGAATCAGAGCTCACAATGCTACATATCATGAAAGAAGACTCGCAGTCCATCTGACAAGCTTTAAAATAATGAATCATTGTCAAAGACACGTCATGCAGACTTCGTTCATTGAAATCCTATGATTCCTTAAAATTATCTGACAGAGAATAGACTGTCCAGCTGATGTCCTACCCTTCGTATTGCCAGTCTCTAAACAAAAGAATCATTGACCCTACTATACTACACATTTGGCAGCAGAGTGTGATTTTTCACCTTCACAAGACACAAATCAGATTTCACGGAGTTTATTCATAAAAAAAACAACATGTTTCTGGAACCAGACCACAAATCTGGAGACAAAGAAAATTGAAATGAAAA
>CM060321.1:46949173-46964173 GCA_030674155.1 Stramonita haemastoma | reverse complement strand
TCCAGATGACAACACATTGTACCAGGAAAATCGTAGACAGTATAAGGAACTATTAAGACAGAAAAAGGCAAAGCACCGCAGTGATTTGCTTAGCTCATTACAAGAAAACACTAACAACCCTACAGAGTTTTGGGCAAAAATTAAAAAGTATTTTAGTGCAAAGAATTCAACACCGAACACTATAAGCAAAGAACAATGGTTTGAACCTTTTCATGACTTATTTAATGATCAAGAACAGACAGAGATGAGCAATACTGAAAAAGATGAAATGACTGGAGATATAACTTCCAACACTGAAAAATTAGAGCAGGACATTGCTGAAAGTGAAGTTTATGCAGCTATAAGAGCATTGAAGAATGGTAAATCTGCAGGACCAGATGGTGTCATAGGAGAATTCTTTAAAAACTGTGCTTCATCTCTTGTGCCATATCTAACCAAATTTTTCAATAAATTATTTTCTACAGGAACTTATCCTTTGTCTTGAACAGAATCTGTGATACAGCCATTACATAAAAAGGGTGATAAAACAACCCAGATAATTACCGGGGAATATCTCTTTTAAGTATTTCAAGCAAGTTATACAGCCATATACTTAACAGTCGTTTGAATGAGTGGATTGAAGCAAATAAGTTGATCGGAGAGTACCAAGCAGGCTTCCGTAAAAAGTACAGTACAATTGACCACATATTTACAATATTTTCAACAATACAAAAACAACTACTTTATCATAAAAAGTTATATGCAGCCTTCATTGATTTTAGAAAAGCGTTCGATTCTATAGATAGGACTAAACTGTGGAATGTTCTGGAAAAGAAAGGACTTAAGGGCAATAGTAAAATGTATAAAGCAATAGTTAGTATGTATAACATTGTGAAGGCTAAAGTCAGAGTTAGTGGGGAGCTGACAGATTCTTTTACATGTCCATTGGGGGTTAAACAAGGAGAAATATGTAGCCCTGTATTGTTTTTACTGCTTATTGATGAAGTAGCGAGAGAACTTGGCCAACGTGGGAGACAAGGCATTCAGTTATTTCCTGATTTTATTGAAATATTTGTATTAATGTTTGCTGATGATGTTATTCTTTTGCCAGATTCTGTGTGTGGTTTACAAATGCAACTAAATGTTCTTCAAGAGACAGCACAAAAACTAGGTTTAAAAGTTAATTTGGCAAAATCGAATGTGGTTGTGTTTAGAAATGGCGGTTATTTAGCCTTGAATGAGAAATGGTTCTATGGTGCTGATTGTATGAAGACTGTAAACGCATATAAATATCTTGGAATAATTCTATCCACTAGATTGTCATTTTCACATGCTCTGACTGATATGGCAAACCGTGCAAGAAAAGGTATCATTAGCATTTTGAGATTACTTAATTCACTTGGTGAAAAATCCCATAAGATATTTTTCAAATTATTCGACACACAAATACAGCCTATGTTGTCCTATGGTGCTGAGGTCTGGGGATTGAATACTGACCTTACAATAGTTGAACGTGTACACCTTTTTGCTATCAAGCGCTTTCTAAATGTTAGCATTAGAACTCCCAATGACCTTGTTTATGGAGAATCAGGTAGATACCCACTTTTTGTTAACATATACACTAAGACAGTTAAATTTTGGTTAAAAATTGTTCATATGAGAGATGAGCGGCTACCTTATAAAGCATATAAAATGTCACTTCTTTTGCATGAAAGGAACAAGAGATCATGGGCTTCATCAGTATGTTTTTTTCCTGTACCAGTATGGCTTTAGTGATGCTTGGGAAAACCAGGGAGTTGGTAATGAGAAAATGTTTATTAAAATGCTAAAGGAACGGTTAACTACTGTGTATGTTCAAGAATGGACTGAAAGTATCCACAGTCACGAAAGATATAACATGTACTCGACAATCAAATCTAATTTTTCCGTGCCACTTTTTCTACAAAATGTTAAACATATAAAAGCAAGGAATGCCCTGATAAGATTACGCCTAGGTGTCTCTCAACTACGTGTACATAAACTTCGTTTCAGGAATAATTTATCAGAAACAGACCTTATGTGTCCGATTTGTCAATGTGGGACAGAAACAGAAATCCACTTTGTATTAGTGTGCCCAGCATACGCCGACATAAGAGAACAGTTTATTGCTAAAAAATATTACAATTGTCCATCATTGTTTAAACTAAATGTGTTACTTGCATCTGAAAATAAGATAACCATCAGTCGTCTTGCCAACTTCATTATGAAAGCATTCAATAAGCGTAACATGGTATTAGCAAGGCAAGTTTAAATAATTATGTGGTTCATGTATTTATTTTGTATTACTTGTTGTGTATTTTGTAATTTTGTGCTTATGTACACCCCAGTGATACGGGCCATAGGCCTAATCATTAAACAGTTCAGTGTCAGTGTCAGTGTCAGTGTCTCTCTCTCACACAGACACACACAGACACACACAGACACAGACAGACAGACAGACAGACAGACAGACAGACAACAGACACACACACACACACACACACACACACACACACACACACACACACACACACACACACACATACACACACACTTCCTGTCTTCCCACGATTTTTTTGTCAAAGAAACATCGGAAGAAAACATTGTTTTACCCACAAGCAAAGTAACAGAGAACAGAGAACTTAGAGGGGCGAAGTTTTACTGCAAAACGAGTGTTATTAGACTGAGAAGAAAGGAAGAAAACATAATAACAAAAAAAATGATTCATGAAAACAAAACACAACAACTCCTGCACACAAGGTGTTGCGTTGCACCATGCTCGTGTGGGTAAAACGTTTGACTTGTAAGGTGCTGGATCGAATCTTTGTTGTCACAGGGATTTTGTTTCTCTGTCTCTGTATCTCTCTCTGATTTTGTCTCAGTCAGTCAGTCAGTCAGTCAGTCAGTCTGCCTACCTGCTTGCCTGTCTGCCTGTCT
The DNA here is from genome assembly GCA_030674155.1 of Stramonita haemastoma. Taxonomy (NCBI): domain Eukaryota; kingdom Metazoa; phylum Mollusca; class Gastropoda; order Neogastropoda; family Muricidae; genus Stramonita; species Stramonita haemastoma. The sequence goes on along the minus strand of CM060321.1, from coordinate 46,961,239 downwards.
GTTTGCCTCTCTCTCTCTCTCTTACTCTCTTTGGGACTGGGTGTAAAAACATGAGTGTTAATTCATCATTCTCGAAATAAAAGAATTTGATTTGATTTGATCTGTCTGTCTGACTGTCTGTCTGTCTGTACGTCTGTCTCTCTCCCTCTCACCCTATCTCTCTCCCACTCTCCTTCTCTCTCTTTGTCTCTGTCTCTCAATTACGTGATTAAGGTTGGTTGATTTGGTTGTGATAAAGTTCTAGCAGAGTTACCCGAGTTAGGGACTGCACCACTAAACAATCATCACCTAGGACTGACCTGTCAGTTCTTCATATGCTATGTATAAATGCGTATACAGAAGATGTAGTATGGTAATGAAAGATCATGTGATTTCTTTCAGCATTCAAAGGGTTGTGGGAACGAAGAAAAATTCCGCGTGCATTGGACGCTACACACACTACTAGTCTGTGTTGTCAGCTGGTCAAGCATTAGTTTACGTTCGATAGATAGATGGGGACGGGATAGCTCAGTGGTCAGAGCACTCGCTTTCCCCAAAGCTCAGGATAAGCACCATTGAGCGTGGTTACCAGTTGGATGGGTGACCGTTTGCGCGCCTTGGCTTCAGTACAGTCCCCCACTTCACCCAGCTGTAAATGGGTACCTGCCCTCTTTAGGGTCAGGGAAGGTAAAGCAGCGAGGGAGAGGAGATGGGCGCCACCCTCAATATGCTGGCTCATGGAGAAGCTGAGGTCTCTGATGCCTCGCTCCCCTACGAACAACTAGGTTATGGGACACCTTTACCTTTACCTATATAAACAGAACATTTCCAACGCAGTAATATCATCTGATTTAGAAAGAATAGATAAACAACTAGGGCAATTGCAAAATTCAATTCAATATCTTATATTCTTAATTAAAAGAAATTTGTATTGCAGTGGTAATACCGTATTAAAAAGCCGAATAAGATTTGCACACATATATATTTGATCTCACGTAATAAAAGAAAACGTACTAGCCACACACACACACACACGCACACACACATTGCACACATTACACCGCCCCACACCCCCACACACAAAACACACACACACACACTCACACACACACACATACACACACACACATACACACACACACACACACACACACACACACACACACACACACACAACATACACACACACACACACACACACACACACACACACACACACACACACAGGTCAAGCATCTTTATTACGAATGACCCCCCCCCCCCGATTTCCCACCCCCACCTCTAACGAAAGCTAAACAGAAAAAAGTTGTTCACAAACAGGAGTGCACCAAGAGAAAAATAGCAATCTTCAACTGTAGTCCATGGAGACTGGAATCCTTGTTGGAGATAAAAGATACCCCCACCCCCACCCCCACCCACCCACAGACACACAGACACACAGACACACACACAACACAACTTGCTTCGTCCTCCTTCCAAACGCACAACTGATGCACCAGCCAGTAGCATGTGAAATGACTCTTACAGGCTAAAGACAAAACAGGGAAAACATTACTTCAAACCCGAAGTGAAAACATTCATCACCAGGCCAGGTTGAATTCAATCTGAGAGTGTTTGTGCCTGGAAGTCTTAAAGCATTCTGCTACTGTATCTATAAACAAGGGGACGGGACAGCTCAGTATTCAGAAGCACTCGCTTTCCCCAAGCTAAGGTAAGACAGCATCGAGTGTGGTTACCAAGTGGATGGGTGACCGTTTGCGCACCTTGGCTTGAGTACAACCCCCCACTTCACCCAGCTGTAAATGGGTACCTGCCCTCTTTTGGGTCAGGGAAGCTTAAGCAGCGAGGGAGAAGAGATGCGCGCCGCCCTCAATATGCTGGCCCCAAGAGAAGTTGAGGTCTTTGACGCCTCGCTCCCCTACGACCACATAGGTTATGGGAACGCCTTTACCTTTTTACCTTTTATCTACAAACAATTTACTCTCAGCCACACTTAGATGTATCTTGCATTGACACTTTCTAAAAAAATGGGAGGGGAGGAGATGGGTGCCGCCATCAATATGCTGGCCCCAAGAGAAGCTGAGGTCTCTGACGCCTTGCTCGCCTACGACCACATACATTGGTTATGGGACACCTTTACTTTTACTTTTTATCTACAATTTACTCTCAGCCAAACTTAGATTATCTTGCATTGACCTTTCTAAAAAAAATGGAGGGAGATGGGTGCCACCATCAATATGCTGGCCCCTAGAGAGCTGAGGTCTCCGACGCCTTGCTCCTACGACCACATACATTGTATGGACACCTTACCTTTTTACTTTTTATCTACAATTTACTCTCAGCCAAACTTAGATGTATCTTGCATTGACGCTTTCTAAAAAAAATGGGAGGGGAGATGGGTGCCACCATCAATATGCTGGCCCCTAGAGAAGCTGAGGTCTCCGACGCCTTGCTCCCCTACGACCACATACATAGGTTATGGGACACCTTTACCTTTTTACCTTTTATTTACAAACAATTTACTCTCAGCCAAACTGAGATGTATCTTGCATTGACGATTTCCAAAAAAACAAATGCTTGTAGTGCTGAAGCGAGGCGATGTCCATAGAGAAAATTGGACATTCTTTCAGACTGGATCTGACCCAGCAGCTTGATCTGGCTTTGCAAAGCTGGACTGAACTTTGAAAAAAAGCCTGTCATTTAAATACATTGTAAATTGTCCAGTGTCCATATATATATATATATATCTATATATATATATATATATATATATATATATATATTATATATATATATATAATATATATATATATATATATATATATATATACACCCCAACATGTGCTAGTGCAAATGCAGATGCTAGTGCAAATGCAGAAGTAACGTCATCTGAAGCTGGAGTATGCTCCCTACATGGTCAGCTACATAAAATCAGCCATACAAACACACTTCTCCTTCAGTGTCTACTTTCGCTCTAACGGTGATTCCCAGGTTGGAACGGGTGAGACAGACTGCATATTCTGGGTGCCCCCCCCCCCCCCCCCCAGCGTATTAAGCTGTGGAACGCACACAACAACAACAAACGCAGATGGAAATTCATCACTGCTGACTGGCTTATCATTCATGCTTTTTACTTGTCACAGTTCTGTTACTTGCGCTAAATGCACAAACTGTGATGATGTATTTTTTGTAAACACAACTGCATAGTTTGTGCAGATGGGTTTTCTTCCAGAAGCTTTAACATGGGAATCAATATATCAAACACCCTTGTGCGCAAGTAGTTGCACTGAAACACACACACACACACACACACACAAAACACACACACACACACACACACACACACACAACACACACACACACATACACACACACACGTACACACACAAATTAGCGTGAAACCTCCACCCCCCACTGCCTGCTCACACATCCACCGATACCAATTGATATTACAAAGTCAATCTTGATCAGAGAAGAAACTTTGTTACAGACAAAAGGGGCATTAAATGGAAGCTTTCCCCACGTTTTTGTATTTTGTACCGTAATATTGTTTCGTAAAAGCAAAACCCCCCAAAAACCCACCCACATAGCGTTTCCCTTTTCTCGCAAGAACCAAAACCTTTTTGTTTCTCAGTTAGCGCTCCAAGGTTCACCGATAGAGAAATTTTTGCAGAAGCGACCGTTTTTGTCGAGAACTGACTTGAAAAAGCAGCGATAAAAAAACACCCCAAATATTACCCCAAAAAGGGATGAAAACTACAGCAAAATCAACCCTTTCACGGGAACGGAAAAAAACAACCCCCACAGGTAATACAAATACTTCATAAAAGCAAAGCAGCAAAATACCTACCACGTAATATTTAAATGGACAATTCCTAAAGGACAGACATAAGTCGTGTAAAGTTCAATCCGAAAGTATTATCCGTAAGTGTGAAAGCAGTAAAAGCTAAACCTACTCTCTTTCATTGTGAGAGAAGGGGGGGAGGAGGAAAGGAGGAGAGAGAGGAGAGAGAGAGAGAGAGAGAGTGAGAGAGAGAGAGAGAGAAGAGAGAGAGAGAGAGAGAGAGAAGAGAGGAGACAGAGAAGAAGACAGACAGACAGACAGACAGACAGACAGACAGACAGACAGACAGACAGACAGACAGACAGACAGACAGAAACAGAGACAGCCACAGAAACATAAAAAACAGAGCTAGAGAAAAAGACAGGATGGACCAAACGACGGCTAACATGGCATAGACATGGCATACACCTGGGTGGTGGGTGGTAGGTGGTGGGTGGGGGGTTATTCAAATTTACTTGAACAGGCACCTTGGGACTATATGGGGGGAACCCTCCCCCCTCCCCTCGACTCCTGCTTCTTCATCTTCAGAAATAAAAGTCCAGCGAACTCTAATATCCTTAAGTGGGAAAGCAGTAAAAAAAAAAAAAAAAAGAAAAAAAAAAGAGGTGAAGCCACTCTTTCCTCAGAGATGTCAAAGCCTGAAATACATCCCATTTCCGACCGTGTAGGACTGGAAGTCGTATGTGATCAAACAGATGGATTTTTTTATTTTGTAAAACACCAACATTTTGAATCGCCATGTTTGCTCTTTTTTGAAATCTGAAACGTGAGGAAGTGATGTTAAGATATTTCTTGAGCTATCCGTATTCTTTAAGTTTTCTAAGTGTTATTATCTTTATCGTCCGCTATTGTGTTTTCGGGGGCGAGATAGCTAAGTGGTCAGAGCGCTCTCTTTCCCCCAGTCAAGTTAAGCAGCGTCGAGCGTGGTTACCAGTTGGATGGGTGGCCGTTTGCACGCCTTGGCTTCAGTACAGTCCCCCCAGTTCACCCAGCTGTAAATGGGCACCTGCCCTCTTTATGGCCAGGGAAGGTAAAGCAGCGAGGAAGAGGAGATGGGAGCCGCCCTCAAGATGCTGGCCCCTAGAGAAGCTGAGGTCTCTGACGTCTCGCTCCCCTACGACCTCACAGGTTATGGGACACCTTTACCTTTTTTATGTACTGACTGCTTTTCGAGACTGCTAGACTCGTTTCTCGAGTGGATCTTTTGCCAAAGCGAAGCAAAGGCCACACTAGGATGAACTGTTTTCTTAGGAGCAACAGCACCACGAGGCTAGAGTCATTCACTTGTATGGGCACTTGCTTAAATTATCCAGTCATCACGGTAGGTGTCTGCATCTTTAAGACTTGATCGTGTCTGTTTGAATGGCAATACATTGGAAGTCTAGGGATGAAAAATCCACCACCACCACCACCACCACCACCACCACCACCACCACCACCACCACCACCACCACCACCACCACCACCACCACCACAAAACGCGTCCTAAAATCTGAGAAAAGACATTTGAGTGAAAAATGTGCTCGATTCCAAGATCTATTGTGTTCATAGAACACCAATTCCTCTCCTGTTTTTGATAAAATAATAATGTGTGAAAACAGTTGGCGTGTTTTAAGTATTTAGGGAAAAGGCTATTCAAAGGGCGTGCTAAAGATATTAAGTAGTAGTAACTGATGAGTGAGCTTCTTGTTATATTGTATTTCTCATTTTATTCCAGACCACTTTAGGTCACAGCAGATATCTCCGCGTGAATTTCGGGATGCTCTTCTTGGGGAGACCGTTTCACCTTAAAAACCGTGCCACCTTAATCTAATTTTCCTGTCTGCAACTGTATTTGTTTCCCTATCAGAGTGGATTTTTTTCTACAGAATTTTGCCAGGGACAACTCCCTTCCTGCCATGGGTTCTTTTACCTGCGCTAAATAATTTTGTGTAACACATAGGGCATCGATTTATCGTCTCATCCGAAAGACTAGCACACTCGTCTCATCCGAAAGACTAGCACCCAGACCACCACCCATGATCTAATGGACAGGCGAAAAGTTTCAGGCCCAAACAGGGATCAAACCACCGCACACTTCCGACCCGGACTTTTCGCTTTCGAAGCAGGCGCGTTACCTCTAGACCACCACAATTGGCAATATCAACAGAGGACTTAAAATAATCTTGGCTTCACTCCTATGGCATATGATAGCTTGGAAAACGGGTAGGAAGGAAGCAGCAACAATGTTGACAATGGCGAAAACTTCATGAAAGGCCTAAAAACTCAAAGAGGGGACAGGAACCGGAGCAAGATCAGGTGAGGGCTCGTTAACCGGGATTGACTGAAGTCGCTGAGGTGTGCCTGAAGATTGAAGTTCTCCATTGTGCCTCCAAGAATCTTTTCTTCACTATTTCTCCCTCTCCCCCCTCCCCCTCTGTCTCTCTCTCTCTCTCTCTCATCCTCTGTCTATGTCTGTCTGTCTGTCTGTCTGTCTGTCTGTCTGTCTGTTGTCTGTCTGTCTGTCTGTCTGTCTGTCTGTATTTCTCTCTCTGACTGTCTCTCTCTTTCTTTGTGTCTGCCTGTCTCTCTCTGTCTATCTGTCTGTCTATCGATCTGTGTGTGTGTGTGTGTGTGTGTGTGTGTGTGTGTGTGTGTGTGTGTGTGTGTGTGTGTGTGTGTGTGTGTGTGTGTGTGTGAGAGTGTGTGTGGTGTGTGTGTGTGTGTGTGTGTGTGTGTGTGTGTGTGTGTGTGTGTGTGTGTGTCTGTGTCTGTGTCTGTGTCTGTGTCTGTGTGTGCCTGTCTGTATTCTCTCTCTCTCTCTCTCTCTCTCTCTCTCTCTCTCTCTCTCTCTCTCTCTCTCTCTCTCTCTCTCTCTCTCCCTCTCTCTCTCTCTCTCTCTCTCTCTCTCTCTCTCTCTCTCTCTCTCTCCCTCCCTCCTCTCTCTCTCTCTCTCTCTCTCTCTCTCTCTCTCTCTCTCTCTCTCTCTCTCTCTCTTCTCTCTCTCTCTCTCTCTCTCTCTCGTGTGTCTAAAACTGTTGCAGTGCGGATGTTCAGTGAATTCCGTAATCAGAAAGATGCAAAAGAAATCTGGCGACCTGTTCCTCAGAGAGCAATGCTTCTAGAAGCAAAGGGCAAATTAGAATTATTCACGGTTGAGAACGAGATCGTGCCCATTTTTGTTTTTTTTTGCTATTAAAGGGAGGATTTATTTAAATTGACAATTCTGCTTGAAATTCTATAGAGATGGCTGGGGGTCTATGGACCATGCTGTGTCTCTCTAGTTAGTTAGATGTTCTAGTCAATGGCAAGTGTTGTATGATATGGACGCCTCTGGCCCTATCTATCTTTGCCTGTTTGTTTCACACACACATACAGAGACACACACACACATGCACATGCACACGCTCACACACACATGCACACGCTCACACACACACACAAAACACACACAACACACACACACAAACACACACACAAACACACACACACACACACACACACACACACACACACACACACACACACACACACACACACACACACACACACACACACACACACACACACTCAGAGAAATATCAGAAACTACTATATTGCATTATATACCATTTCCAATCACAGCACATTTTTCTGCGTGAAATCCAGCTGATGTTCCTCGAGACAGCACATCGCCACAAGAGCAGCGCCACCCATTTTTTCCTGTTTACATACGTTTTTGTTTTTCTTTCAGAGTGGCTTTTCTACACAATCTTGCCAGGGACAGCACTCTTGTTGCCGGGGGTTCTTTTACGTGAGCTGAAGGTGTTGCACACAGGGGCCCCGTGTGGATCGTGTCATCTGAAAGACTAACACACAAGGTCTAGCTTCTTGTCTCATACTCATACTATCCCCCGAAATGTCCACGCTGAAAGTGAGTTATTCTTGAGAGTTCAGCACAAACACGAAAGTGAGAACGGGAGACACAAAAAGAGCGATACTATTCCCTGTTGAAAATCAGAGACAGAAGGCAGGACATCTATCTACAAAGAGAACACAGAAAATGAAAAAAGACAGTCAAAATCTTGTGACCAAGATAATGTACCAGATTACAAGTTTAAGAAAAGAGACACAGTTTTAAACAAGGCAAATAACCCCCACCCCCCGAAAAATAAATAAGTAGTAACTAAACAACAGTTAAAAAAAACACCACTATCATAAAAAAATGAACAAAAGCTACCACCAATCCCCCTAAACCCCAAATAAACCGTGGTAAGGGATTAGAAAAAATCCCACATCAATCCCTCCAGAATAAACGCTAACTGTAATCAACAGGAAAAGTCAGACAAGCATGACTCAAAGATGTGATTTTCCACGATGAGGGCAAAGATTTACATCTCGCTTTACTTCTCTCTCATTCAAGCTCCGGAACAGATACAATCTGCATGTTCAGGGATTTCGAAGACTGGAAAAGATGGGCGAAAAAACAAACAAACCGGGACCGTCTTTTCATTGCACTAGCCAGGCCAAGAGAGAATTTCACTGGGAAAAATGGGGAAGAATAAAAAAAAATAAAACCAGGACTATCTTTTCTTTGCACTCTCCAGGCAAAGAGAGAATTTCACTGGAAAAAGATGGGGGCTTAGAATAAAAAACAAACAAACCCGGACTGTCTTTTCTTTGCACTAGCCAGGCCAAGAGAGAATTTCACTGGGAAAAATGGGGAAGAATAAAAAAAAACAACAACCCAGGACTATCTTTTCTTTGCACTCTCCAGGCCAAGAGAGAATTTCACTGGAAAAAGATGGGGGAGAATAAAAAACAAACAAACAAACCCGGACTGTCTTTTCTTTGCACTCTCCAGGCCTAGTAGCTGAGCAGCTATTATTTTTTTAACTGACCTGGACAGTGATGGGAAGCCACGTTGGATACATATACCTACTATCATAGTAAACAATATTCGCCTGGGAAACAATGAATCTGTGCCCTCTGGGAGACACAGTGATCGATTAAGTTACTCAACACTCCTGGAACAGGACGATTTTGACACTTTTGGTTTACCATAGATAAGTCAGGCCCACACACCCAGTAGCCACACCCAGTAACCCTGACAGCTGTGTGTCCAGTGTCTGTGTCCAGTGTCTGACGCACACTGTGCGGGCGGTGTTACACTTTTCCACTGCCCCCCTAGCGCAAAAGAACTTCATAGGCCCTAACATTAACTTTGTACACTTTTCTTTTACTGTATCTATTCTTTTATCGTGAATTGATACTATTAATTTTAAAAATTAGATGCCCTGTTTGTCATAAAATCGTAAAAAAACGAATAAAACTTCGAAATCTTTAAACTGAAGAAGTGTAACTGGGTAGCCTTTTTTTGCGTGAGCACCGTAGCGGACTTCATTCAAATGGGGATGCTACTCGTGCGAAGTAGTACAATGCTACTGATACAAGTACGATTAGAATTGCATTGCAATATTGTTTTAATCAGTTACCATTTCACCATTTTTGTATAAGATTTTTGTAAACAGTATTTATAACTTAAGCCAACGATGCGGTACAGGTGACGGTGACTTTCAGTCATCCACACTGTCTTGTTTGTGTGACTAGGCACCAGCCACTTATAGGTTAGATAACCTAGCCAAAAGTATGGTACACCATTATGATAAAAACCTCTTATATATATATGGGTGTGTCTTTTGGGGGGTGGGGGGCGGGAGGTCTTGGGGGGGTGCTATTCTGTAACCAGGGCAAGACCCAGATGAAAAAAAGTATTTGAATGCTTACTCTGTTACCCTTGGAAAATATTGTTTATTTTTTTTATTACTATTCTTCTTCTTCTCCTTCTTGTCCTTCTTCTTCTTCTCTCTCTCTCTCTCTCTCTCTCTCTCTCTCTCTCTCTCTCTCTCTCTCTCTCTCTCTCTCTCTCTCTCTCTCTCTCTCGTGGCTGTTTTCTACAAGCTACAAAATTTTTCGAAGGATTATTGACGCTAGTGGCATTAAAATTACGAAATTTTCTAAATGAAGCATTTTATCCCTGTTTCTGTTTGTGGATTTTTTCATGTGTTAACTTTTAAATACGTTTATTTTTTTAAAATAATTTTTAGGGCTCATGAAAGGAGGACTGACAGTATGTCGTCAACAGTACATAACAGCTTGTCTGCATTCACAGAAAGACAGATTAATTAATTTTATCTCTTTAATAACTACCAGCACATAGCCTTCACGTGTTTTTTTTTTCAAAAACCTTGTGCATGCGCGTGTGGGTGCGTGCATGCGTGCGCGTGCGCGGCGCGTGTGTGTGTTTGTGTGTGTGTGTGTGTATGTGTGTGTGTGTGTGTGCGTGTGCGTGTGCGTGTGTGGTGTGGCACGCAGTGTTTCTTTTGTGTATGTGTTATAGTGTGCACCTTAGACACTATAACATTTGGACTACAACCCTCTTCTTCTCCCTCCCCCCTCCTCTTCTCCTTCTCTTCAAAATGTATTACAGGATGTTGGTACAAGGTTTTGTCTGTGTACCTGAGGTTGTGGTCTGGACTTTTTCTGTTTGATAGTAGTTGTTAATTTCATCAAGGTAAAAGCAGTTTTGATAAGGGAATTGTATTTGTGTATACAAACTGAACTTAAATTATTGATTTGGTTCAGTGAGAGTGTATGCAGTTGTTTTACACATGGAAGTTGGCTAAAATCATAAGACTTTTACTATTTAACCATGATCTGATCTCCTGCCTTCAAGCCCAGAAACCTTGCTTTGCCAATCCTTGTTCAGCTTCACATACTGATCAGGTCCCTGCTGCAGTTGCTGACAACTTTGGTGTCACTCACTCACTCAGTCCCATGTCCCTAAGGACGTAGGGGGGACATGAGAGAAGATGCAACAGCGATCTTTTTCCATGCTTCACGATCCTGTGTGGCTAGTAGGAGGTATTGCAGGGGTTGGGCGGTCCAGTCTTTGATGTTGTCAACCCATGATTTCTTTTGGCGGCCTCTTCTTCTCTTCCCCTCGACTGTTCCTTGCAGGATGGTTTTTGCTAGGGTGTTGTGTCTTGTGGTGTGACCAAACCACATCAGCTTTCTCCTCTTTATGGTGGAGAGCAAAGGCTCTTGGGGGCCCACACGCTTTTTGATTTCTTCTTTCACATAGTTATTGGTCTTGTGTTCTTTGTATGATATTCTGAGGAGTCTTCTGTGGCACTTGTTCTCGAATGCTTGGATTCTCCTCTCTAACTCTGCTGTCAGAGTCCATGATTCACAGCCATATAGGAGGATAGATATCACGAGGGATTTGTAAAGGTGGTATTTGGTGCAGAAGCTGATGTTGTTGCTTCTGATGATCCTCTCGAGTCTGACTAGAGCAGATGTTGCTGTTGCAATGCGAGCTTTCACTTCATTGTTTGATGTGCCATCTTTTGTTAGGATGGAACCTAAGTATTTGAATTGGCTCACCTCTTCTAGTATTTCTCCATTCATCTTTATTTCCGTGATGTCATTACTCGCGCTGTTGACCATGATCTTTGATTTCTCTGTACTGACCTCCATGCCGTATGCGCTCGCTCGATCTGTTAAAATGTCTGTGAGGATTTGCAGTTCTTGTTTGCTGCTGCCCATGAGGTCAATGTCATCTGCAAATCTGAGGTTGCAAAGGGGTCTTCCACCAATGGAGATGGAAGTGTGGTGGTTTTGCAGTGTCTCTGTCATGATGTTTTCGAGGAAGAGGTTGAAGAGTACAGGTGAGAGAAGGCAGCCCTGGCGAACCCCAACCGTGGTCTTGAAGAACTCGCCCACGTGATTGTTCATGAAAACTGCACTTCTTGCGTTCTCGTACATGATGACTTCAATTAGGCAGCTGTCAATGTTGAAGTGCCTGAGTACTTGCCAGAGGCCGTCATGCCATACCCTGTCAAAGGCCTTTTTGAAATCTATGAAATTGTGGTACAAGTCTTTTTGGTGTTGGAGATGCTTCTCTATCAGAATTCTCAGATTGAAAATTTGTTCCATTGTGCTGCGTTTTGGTCTAAAGCCCGCTTGTTCTTCTGCCAGGAGTTTTTCCGCTTGGTTTTTCAGTCTGTTGAGGACTACCTGCAGCATGATCTTGCTAGGATGACTTATGAGACTGATGGTTCTGTAGTTCTGGCATTGCTTAAGGTTTCCTTTCTTTGGCAGGGGTATTACAAGAGACTGTGTCCATTCTTTTGGCCATTCTTTGGTGTTGTGGATCTTCTGACTAAGTTCTGTGAATCGCCTTGCTGTTTCATTCCTCCATTTTTTATGAGTTCAGCTGGGAT
>CM060321.1:46936673-46939173 GCA_030674155.1 Stramonita haemastoma | reverse complement strand
CTAAATATCCACCCTATATATATATATATATATATATATATATATATATATATATATATATATATATATATGTGGCAGGGCGGTAATTAGATTACTTCCCTTGCGAGCGGAACTGCCAATCGCAGCGACGTGGGTACAACGTTGGGATCCACACCTGTGAATTGTGCGACGTTCTGTATCGTTGGGGGGGGGTCGAAAACCGTCCTCTGCATGCACTTTGCCCGTAGCGGTAAAATGTAGTATTTATGCAGCCTCTTTCTAGAGGCCACTTTCCCACTGTCTGACCGTGCTGTCGTCGCCGAGAAGTTGTACAGAGTCGCGGCAGATCAAATATCTGCACTCTGTTACAAAGTGGCGTCGCCGACAGGATGGAAAGAACTTAGGGCTACTGATTTGAGCGTCAAATACGCTGGTCAGTACCCACTGTGCCTCGGGACGCGGCACAAAGTCAGCGGTGGTGGATGTGGCAGGGCGGTAATTAGATTACTTCCCTTGCGAGCGGAACTGCCAATCGCAGCGACGTGGGTACAACGTTGGGATCCACACCTGTGAATTGTGCGACGTTCTGTATCGTTGGGGGGGTGGTCGAAAACCGTCCTCTGCATGCACTTTGCCCGTAGCGGTAAAATGTAGTATTTATGCAGCCTCTTTCTAGAGGCCACTTTCCCACTGTCTGACCGTGCTGTCGTCGCCGAGAAGTTGTACAGAGTCGCGGCAGATCAAATATCTACACTCTGTTACATATATATATATATATATATATATATATATATATATGTATGCATAAACACATCGTAAAGAGAGAGAGAGGGAGAGAGGGAGAGAGAGAGAGAGATGAAATAAAACGTTTATACAGAGAGGCCGTAGTCCCATAGAAGTGGAAATACAAGTAACACAAACATAATATGCGATGGACAAGTATTATGCTACATAGATACTTAACATTAACAATCAAACTCGTTATGCGTAATAGTAAACTATTTCTTAATAGCATGAATGACCAGCAACAACACAGAAAAACAAACCAAAAGAAAACAAAGACACAAAGAAAGAAAAAAAGGACAAAAAGAAACCAAAACAAAAGAAATCTGATTCCACTTTGTCTTTACTCTTAACCAGTTTGACTTTTTCCACAGCAAAAAAACAACCGCTAAAGAGAATCCCTGTCATCCAACACCACCTGAACAAATCAAACCTCAGCCAGCACTGCCAGCAATCTCTTCAGGAAAACTGACGCAGATGAAAGAGCTGGGCGAGGTTTAAACAGGGGACGAGCAGGGACAGAGCCAGGAAACTCCAGAGAGGCAGGAACACACTGATTGATGCTCACAGCCACAAGTGCAGCAGAAAAAAAAAGAGCAGCAGATTTCAGCAGTAATCTGTGGAGTCTGCCAAGAAGAGAGTGTAGAAGAGACAGGACTCTTGTGCCGGGTCCGGAAAAAGGATTTGCGTCTCACATCTCAATTAGATTCTCTCTCTCTGTCTTCCAAGCTCTGAAGCATTGCAGTAGTGCACATGTTCAGTGATGTCCCCTGGACAGGAAGGAGAAGAGCAGAAGCGGCCCGTTTTTTTTTTTTTTGCAGATGTAATCATAGCTAATGGTGAGGTGTTATCGGAAAGTGTGTTTTACAGGCCTGTCTTTTGCTGTTCAGAGCAAAACAGGACTCTAACTTGTCATTTGGATGCAAGTAGTTACTGCCATAGGCTGATGCGTGACACCAGGATAGGGTTCAAGGCCATTCCTTATTGGGTGACACCAGGACAGGGTTCAAGGCCATTCCTTATTGGGTGACACCAGGACAGGGTTCAAGGCCATTCCTTATTGGGTGACACCAGGATAGGGTTCAAGGCCATTCCTTATTGGGTGACACCAGGATAGGGTTCAAGGCCATTCCTTATTGGGTGACACCAGGATAGGGTTCAAGGCCATTCCTTATTGGGTGACACCAGGACAGGGTTCAAGGCCATTCCTTATCATTATCAGGTGACACCTGGCTAGGGTTCAAGGCCATTCCTTATCGGGTGACACCAGGATAGGGTTCAAGGCCATTTCTTATCTCGTTTAATTTACAGTATTTTCTGAGGTCTGGCGGTTTTCTACAGAGTTGAGTGTATTGCAAAAACTGGAATTACTAAGGCGAATATCGTCCAAATTTATAAAAGCAAAACTCCTTAAACATGCGTGTGTCTGTATCTTCCTAGCCTTACTGGTGCCATTATGAATCCTGACAGACATGTGCAGTGCAGGACAGTCAGGTTTTATCGGGATAAGAAGCAAACCGTACTGCGCCGTCATGTTGTTAGAAGTTTTCCTAAATTTCTCAAAATCATCAAAATCCTTAGCAATTATGCAAACAAACGAAAAAACAAACACCTGTGAGATTCTAGGTCTATGCTTGCTCTGATATCATGTTGACTCTGATTTGGTTTTTACCTTCTCTACTATACATCTAGTGCACTGATGTCAAACACTCCAGTGTTTCCTAAGGCCACGAAACAC
>CM060321.1:46924173-46934173 GCA_030674155.1 Stramonita haemastoma | reverse complement strand
TGTTCCCTTTTGGCAGCAAGATAGAGAGCAGGAAAAAAAACACGAACACGAATCTTTTCTTTGACAGCAATCAGAGTGAACAGAGAAGAAGGCAGGCAGACCAAAGCTGTTTGTTTCTGACACCGCCATAATCGAGTGATCTTTGTGGGTGAAAAGAAAAAAAAGAGTAAAAATTACAAGGCTTTGTTCAAAGTTTGTATAATACTTTTGTTTGGTTGTGGACAAACTCACATAACTCCTCTCTTCTCTCTTCTCTCTTCTCTCTCTTTCTCTCTTTCTCTCTTTCTCTCTCTCTCTCTCCCTCTCTCTCTCTCTCTCTCTCTCTCTCTGTGTGTTGTGTGTGTGTGTGTGTGTGTGTGTGTGTGTGTGTGTGTGTGTGTGTGTGTGTGTGTGTGTGTGTGTGTGTGTGTGAAATGACTGTTTCCTTATATCTTCTTTTATGAGAAATTGGGTATTGATTAAAACGACTTAGCCTTTTTTCTTGAAAAGTAACCCCCAATCACACTTTTGCTTTAGCACACGATGGCTTATCTATAAGTCGAAATACAAGCACGCACGCACACACGCACACACGCATGCACGCACACACAAACACACTTTCTTTTAATGAAAATACATTGCTTTTTTTCAGTGTACGATCCGGAAATAAACATTTGACCTGGACTTAAACTTTGATTTTTATAGTAACATCCAACATTTGTTAAAAAAATCATCCATTTTAAAAAGAAAAATCAAAACAACAGCAACCAAATCAACCATCATTGATAAAGAAAAAAAGGGTATCAGTAAAACGAATCATTAAAAAAAAATCTCATCAAAGAGTAGTGAAAAGTTTTCCTTTAATCCTTTATAAACAATTAATATGGACAGCAGCAACAAATGATAGCCAGGGTGAACCCGAGTCAACATCAGATGGTGATGAAATAAAAATCAAACAACAATAAAAAAAAAAAAACCAAACAAACAAACCCAAACAACTTCAGAACAAGAAGAAAGTTGGCAGGACGGTTTGGACGTTCACCTACCTAACAAGTAAACTGTGACGTTCTGGGTTCAATTCCCAGCCTTAGCTGTTACTTCCTAATTTGACTGGAAAATCTACCTGAATGTCAAGTCTTTCGAAGGAGACTCTAAACCAGTTGGACCCGTGTGCTTACGGGATTATGCTCGTCAACAGAACCCACAACAGTTAAAAATCGGAAAGAGCAGGAAGGTACTGCCCAACTGTCACGGCAAAACTGGTAGATTCAGTTCTTAACTGTAACCCCGAACTTAAAAAGCGGCTGCCTTAAGTGGGGAAAAAAAACCGGTGGCATACGCAAAATTTTCACCACAAGTGAACCTCAGCTATGTCCGAGGAACTGAAACAGTCCAAGCAAAACGACCACCAACCCCCCCCCCCCCCACCCCCCCAAAAACAAACAAACAAAAATTTCAGACGAACTGAACCTTCAAAGGGACGTTATCTTCAAACCTCCCAGCCCAGTTCCACTGTTACTCTCTTTTCCTTTTCCCCATAACAGTAAACAGACAGCACTGAAGACTGAAACTATAACTCTCTGTCAGATCAGAGGGAAAAAGATTTTAAAAAAAAAGAGACGCAAACTGAACGATTAACAGAATACACGGCTGAGTCATTTCAACATTTCTGATTTTTTCCTCCGTTTCTTGGTTAGAGCTCTGAGGTTTACTAAATGGTCAGACTTTGCGTATGCGACAGTTTTTGCCCAGCGTTAAGGTAGCTGCATTCCGACTTCGTAGATGATGTCTAAACACGACGTCAGTGTGCATGTGGTTTCAATGACAAAAAAAGTCACCACTTCTTACTTGCACAAGTGGCCTGATCTTCCAAAAGGCAGTGCGGGTTCTAACGTGTTTGCAAGATGTTATGTGTCGCGTGCGCACATGGGATCTTGGTTTGTAGTTTTTTCCGAAGACATTTTAGAGAGTGGAGTCAGTACTGATGGTAGCACTAGGGGGAAAATTCACCATAAACAGGCGTCTCGGTGGTGGATCGAACCCCGGACATGAGATGCAAGTGCAACGCTCTAGCCACTAGGCTATCCCGCCCCCAATAACGTTTGATCAACAAGGCCTTAAAGAGACAATATCTGGAAGTGCCTTTTTCCTTCCTTTTTTCTTTTCTTTCACCCAGAAATTGCTTCACAGCAAATGATCTGTGTTTGCGTTTTGTAGAAACCTCAGACAAGAAAGTGAAAACGAAAACGAAAACAAAACTACAGCTCTCCAGAATTGAGAATGCTATTACCTCGAGTGCCTTTCACTTTGTTTGTGTCAGAAAATGTAAAGCCATCTTTATCAGTGGATGCGTGCGTATGTCAATACATGTTTGTGTGGATACATGCTGGTTTATGTCTGAGTGAATGAGTGTGCATGCGTACGTATGTGCGTATGTATGCTTGCGAGTTACTGCTGACGAGTTTGTATTGCCTTTGAAATTGTAGCTGAATGATCATTTTGAAGAATATTTGAAAAGTAACCTATGACCGCCCTTTTTAATATACTGACCACTCGCAAGTGATGTCTGTGTTTTGACTAGCTGTTTATACTGTCATTCATCCCTGAAGTTGGAATGTAGTTGCCTTGAAGGTGTTAAAAAATTGGATTGCATACACTAAATTTGCATTATTGGTGAACCTCCGAACAAGGAGAACCCCCCCAAACAAAACAACTGCCGTTCATGCACAGTAACACACAGACACAGACAGACAGACAGACAACAGACACACTGAACACACACAACACAACACACCGACACACCGACACACGACACACCACACACACACACAACACACAACACACACACCACACACACACACTCACACCACACCACCAACACACACCACACCACAACACCACACACCACAGCACACAACACAACAACACACACAACAACACTCAAAGTACCTTGCATGCAACAAACAACACAACAAATGTCTCGACTGCCTAATTGTATTTTCTTTATTATTCCGTTTTGATGTGGATCATTTCTCTGAGAAACTCAAGGTTACAGAAGACAAATTGTAGACTTCCATATTTTTATCCTTTTGTTATTTTCTATCACTATATCAAACAGCAGTCATAGAATTTTTCCTTTGTATTTGCAAATTGCCTGAGATTTGAAAAAGTAACAGAATCAAGAGTGAATTAAAAGACCCCCCCATAAAAATAAAAACAAAAAAACTAAACCCAACGACAAACAAACAAAAAACCTGAAACAGAACAACCCCAAGAAAAACAGTATCGGCCATACAAACGGCTTCTCAATTTAAAAAAAAGTAAGAAATTTAACGAACTACTTCCTTTCAATCCCTTTTAAATCAATTAGTGGAAAGAAAACCAGCAGCGTGAGTGATGGCAAAGGTGAAGGCATGGCCAGATCAGTTCGCTGATTAAACCTCAGATGGATGGCTCCTTCAAAGAGATCATATCTCAAACACTCCCTTACAGCGCTGCTTGTCTGTCCTTTTTCTCCCCATTACAAGTGACGGAGAGCGGTAAGTTGATGGATAGCTCTGAAGACTATCACCATAACTCTTTGTGAGAAGAAAAACTCGAAAAAACAATGATCAAAGTCATCATGGCAGAAGCCCATTGCTGATCAGTTTTTAACTTCAGACTGACTGGGTCCTAAAGAAGATGTTAACTCAAAGACTCCATTCCATATCTTCTTTCTTTAGCTTTCTTCTTTTTTATCCAATAAAAAGTATAGCACTAAAGACTAAATGCAACAGCTCTTTGTGAAAGATAAAAGGTAAAGGTAAAAGTGCCCCCATAACCTGTGTGGTCGAAGGGGAGGAGGTATCAGAGACCTCAGCTTCTCTAGGGGCCAGCATATTGAGGGGGCGCCCATCTTCTCTCCCTTGCTGCTTTACCTTCCCTGACCCTAAAGAGGGCAGGTACCCATTTGCAGCTGGGTGAACTGGGGGGGGGGGGACTGTACTGAAGCCAAGGCATGCAAACGGTCACCCATCCAATTAGCAACCATGCTTGACACTGCTTAACCTTGGCTGGGGGAAAACAAGCACTCTGACCACTGAGCTTTCCCATCCTGGTGAAAAGGAAAGGCAAAATGACACAGATAACAACCAGAGTCAACCCATGGTAAGATCAAGTGGCTGATTCATTAAAAATGATTGAAAGAACATGAAGGAAACAATATCACAGTGTCCAATCCTGTCCTGTTTTTTCTGATCTCTTCTCTCTCACTCCAGAAGTTCTGTACAAGACACACTCTGTGATCACTTTTCACAGGAAGCAGAAGACAAGAAAAGGATTACTCTCTTGAATCAAAGATATCATTGCTTGAAGTAGATTTCTTTTGGGGTTTGTTTGTGGAAGATCACCTAAAATATTTAATTTTTTTTATGTGATGAATATGTGGCAGCTTGTGCTTGTAAGACACTTTTTCCAATGTATTTTCTTTAAATCCTTTTTAAATTAACATCAGGAAAAACCAGCAGCGTGAGTGATGGCAAAGGTGAAGGATGGCCAGATCAGTTTGCTGATTAAACCTCAGATGGATGGCTCCTTCAAAGAGATCATATCTCAAACACTCCCTTACAGCGCTGCTTGTCTGTCCTTTTTCCCCTTATTACAAGTGACGGAGAGCGGTAAGTTGATGGATAGCTCTGAAGACTATCACCATAACTCTTTGTGAGAAGAAAAACTCGAAAAAACAATGATCAAAGTCATCATGGCAGAAGCCCATTGCTGATCAGTTTTAACTTCAGACTGACTGTGTCTTCAATTGTGTGTGTGTGTGTGTGTGTGTGTGTGTGTGTGTGTGTGTGTGTGTGTGTGTGTGTGTGTGTGTGTGTGTGTGTGTGTGTTGTGTGTGGTGTGGTGTGTGTGCGTGTTTATCCGATGACAGCTGATATTAGCAATGAAGACAAACAACAACAATAACTCTTAGCGAAATTAGAAGCAAAATGAAGAAAAAGACCAAAGTGAATACATGGTAAGATTAGACTGCTGATTATTTCAAACATCGAAGTCCTTCGGATGAGACCTTCTTCTTCTACATGAATGCTCAGACAGCAACAATTGTTATCTGTCTATGTAATGAGCAAAAATGTGTTGTGCTACCGTTAACACCTAACAATCAGCCATGCATCGTTGGCATGGGAGAGAAAATCTTTTAAGTCTTTCTGGAAAGAAAGGCAGAAGAATGGACCATGAGGCAGAAAATGGACGAAAAGGAGGTGACAGGTAGAAAAAGAAACAAGGCAGAAGCATAGAGAGGAGAAGAAAAGAGGGAAATCTGAGCGCAGAATTTCCAGAAGGTGGGTATGCTATTTATATTGACAGGCCCCAGGCATTCCCACGGGCAAGGATGGGACTTCAAACCGAGATCACGTATGTGAAGGCATGCAGAACATCATGCAAATACGTGTACCACCATTTGGAAGAGTAGGCCACCTGTGCTGGTCGGAATGGACGACAGCATTTTACAATAATCACATACACACAGAGACTGATGTAAAAATGCCACGAACGCTTATTCGATTATCTTTTAAAATAGAATAAAAGACAATGAAATGAATAAACAGTTTTGATTGGTTAAGCCTGATGGACATAATATCGTAAAGTGCCCATTCCTATTGTGTGTGTTTTTAAAAAAAATAATATTGTTTTGCTTTTCCGTCTTATTGCAGAAATTCTGTACAGCAGCACATGCTCTGTGATCACTTTTCACCGGAGCCTGAGGGCAAGAAAAGGTTTCTCTCTTGAATCAAAGATATCATTGCTTTAAGTGGATTTCTTTTGGGGGTCAACTTGTGCAAAACAAAAACAAAACAAACCCGAACGCATTTTCATCGGTGAAAAAGATTTATGGGTGCCTTGTTCTTTTGAATGTTCTTTTTAAAATACATTTTATGAATATTGATTATTGTCTTTTATCAGTTTTGTTTTCTTCTCTCTCTCTTTTACTTTTTATCTCTCCCCCCCCCCCTCCTTCTCTCTCTCTCTCTCTCTCTCTCTCTGTTTGCTGTGTGTGTGTATGTGTGCCTGTGTGTGTATGTAGGTCTTTCTGTGTGTCTGTGCCTCTGTATGGATGTGTGTATATGTTTTTGTGTGTGTTTGTATATATGTGTGTGTGTGTGTGTGTGTGTGGTTTGTATATGTGTGTGTGTGTTTGTAAGCGCGCGCGCGCGTGTGTGTGTGTGCGTTCTGCATATGTGCATACTTATTTCTGTCAATGTGTATGCTTATCTATGTATGCCACGCAAAATGATTCTGTCCCTATGATTTGATTTGCACAGTTCAGGGACACAAAATGAAAGTCTTATCAATCATTCCTAACCACAGGAAAGTGCTGTTGTCTGTCTACCTAAAATGTGTTATTATCGAAATCACTTATAATATCACACACATTAGATTAGAGATGAAAGATTACAGCGCAACTCCATAGTCTTCCGAGACTGATGGGTGCCTTGTTTCTTCTTCTTCTTCTTCTTCTTCTTTCTTCTTCTTCTTTCATTACACACATTTAAAAATACACACATATACACAAACGTCCGCGCAATAAACACTACATCCCCCCCCACACGCACGCAGAACATCTTGCACACACGTTAAATCCTGTTCTGCTTTTCGCAAGGGTAGGTCATCGTGTGCCGGTGGAAACAGATGACATTTACAAAACTGATTACACACGGGAACTGGATGTAAAAAAAAGCACATGAGTGCTTATCCCATTATCCTCGATATAAAAAAATAAAATAAAAAAGAATATAAGAGAATAAAATAGAATAAAAAAGAATAGAAGCACACACACATTTACACACACTGGGAAACAAACACACATATAGGCAGGGAAAAAAAAAGTTTGCTCTGCTCTTGTTGAAACGCGCTCTCTCCGGGGGAAAGCAGCTCGAATTCCGCACATATAAATCTACCGTGACCGAGAGTGAGAGTGGTCTAGATGAACACACACACACACACACACACACACACACACACACACACACACACACACACACACACACAACGAACAAACACACACACAAAAACACACACACACATGCGCGCACGCACGCACGCACGCACGCACGCACGCACGCACGCACGCACACACACACACACACACACACACACACACACAGACACACGCGTACCTCTTACGTGCAAGAGAAGCCTGAATCATACCGTGTTACCCTCTTTCTTTTTTTTTTTGGGGGGGGGGAGGGGAGACAGATGGTTTACCTGTGTTAGACAGAACTGACAGTAGATAAATGACAGACGTCCGCCCACCTTTTGCCTCTCTCCTTTCTATCACTATTTAAACCGATCATTCTGACTTCTCCCCCCAACATTGTAGTGACCAAGATTTTGAAAAAAAAACACCACTGACAGATACGTTATTTGAGAGACATCAGTAAATCATTAAAACAATTCAATGAAAACAGAACGAAAATAGCCATGGGCAATTTTTTTTTTCTAGAAGAAACATTTCCAAAAGAAAAAAGAGAAGAAAAAGTGACAGCCAGATGAAAGTTTGATACAGCAACAACGATCATAAATTGTTTCCCCCTTTTCAATCCTTCACTAAATCTTGTGGTAAAAACAGCAGCAGCGGTGGAAATGATAACCGAAGAGAAATTTAGATGAAAACCATATTGCTGATTAGATTAAACAAATCAGATTGACCAGGCTTTTAAAGAGATGCTATTTCAAATACTCCATTCCAATTCAAAGACTCCATTCCAATTTAAAGACTCCATTCCAATTTAAAGACTCCATTCCAATTTAAAGGCTCTATTCCAATTCAAAGACTCTATTCCAATTCAAAGACCCCATTCCAATTCAAACACTAAATTCCAATTCAAAGACTCCATTCCAATTCAAACACTAAATTCCAATTCAAAGACTCCATTCCAATTCAAAGACTTCATTCCAATTCAAAGACTCTATTCCAATTCAAAGTTTGGATTCCAATTCAAAGACTCCATTCCAATTCAAACACTAAATTCCAATTCAAACACTAAATTCCAATTCAAAGACTCCATTCCAATTCAAAGACTTCATTTCAAATCAAAGACTCTATTCCAATTCAAAGTTTGGATTCCAATTCAAAGACTAAACTCCCATGCAAAGACAGAATTCCTGCTTGTTCCCGTTTTTCTTTTAATCGCACAAGAGTTGATAGATAGTGTTGAAGACGAATACTGTAACCCTTTGTGAAAACTAATGAGAGGTAAAATGCTAACAAAAATAAGGGACCAAAGTAAAGTTACAGTAAGATCAGATTGTTGAATCATTAAAAAAAAAACCTTTGGTCCAGAGAGTTTTAAAGGGTGATATCTTCAAGAAGGCATTGCCATTTTGTTTTTAAGCTCGGCACTTGCTGCACGAAGCATGCTCAATCATTGCTTTCCCCCTCCCCCCTCCAGTAACCTGAGCGCAAGAGAGCGACAACTCTCCCAAATCAAGGATATCGCTGGTGTATGTGGGTTTTATTTAAAGTCTGCTTTCACAAGAAATTCTAAAAATTAATCACTTTATATCAGACTTTAAAAAAAAAATGGAAAAAATTCCTTTTTGGTCATTGACAAATCTTTTTTTATATTAATTGTGTTATCGTTTCTTTCCCTCTCTGGTGCTGTCTGTCTCTCTCGGGGCCTATCTTTTTTTTAATCCTGTCTTTGTTATCTAATTTTCTTTTCGTCTACGAACGTCATTTTATCCTTTCCTTGTGTGTGTGTGTGTGTGTGTGTGTGTGTGTGTGTGTGTGTGTGTGTGTGTGTGTGTGTGTGTGTGTGTGTGTGTGTGTGTGTGTGTGTGTGTGTGGTGTGTGGAGAGAGAGAGAGAGAGAGAGAGAGAGAGAGAGAGAGAGAGAGAGAGAGTGGGTGTGTGTGTGTGTGTGTGTGTGTGTGTGGTGTGTTGTGTGTGTGTGTGTGGTGTGTGTGTGTGTGTGTGTGTGTGTGTGTGTGTGTGTGTGTGTGTGGTGGTGAACAAGGCAACAACAGGTCAGGCAGAAGATAATCCAAAGTCTTTCCTACATCTTTACCTCAGCCCACTTTAGCTATGACAGACAAGGGACATCCTTCAATCTCCCTCCTTCCTCATTTTCTCCCTCACTTCAAACAACCCGTGAAAGACTCACACAGAAAAGCAAGATTGATTTCTTCCCCAAAACACAATGATAAAAGAGCTGAGAGGTTTTGAAATGATTGATTTTCAATAAACTTCCCAAACAGAGAGGCAAAATGAGACACAAAGCGAAGAGATGAGTTGAGACAGAGAGTGTAGCCAGCTCAAAATCAAGGGTCTAGGCATTAATCAAGAAAGCCAGCAGGCCAGAAGCCCTGGTTACAAGTCTGACAGGTAAAATCAATATCTTCATCTTAGTTTATGCTCCTGTAAAAAAAAAAGGAAAGAATGAAAACAGCAACATTCGAGTGAGTGCTTGTTATAAACAGCACAGAGGACTAAAAAGTGTTACCTTTTGTGATATAAAAAGATAAACAATGCTGGCCAAAGTAATCAAATGGCTAGATCACGTCACTCCTTCACTTGTGAAAAAAAACACTTGCTATGTACTGAGCCCTGAAAGGACACTATCTCCGAAACAGTCATCCCCATTTGGTGTGATTCTCTTCTCTTTTGCTCCACACCTGCTGCACAGCTATGTTACAAAACTGCATACACATGGGGACTGGAAGTTAAAAAAGCGCATGAGTGCTTATTCCACTATCCTCGATATAAAACAATAACTAACTAACTAACTAACTAACTAAGTAACTAAGTAACTAACTAAGTAACTAAGTAACTAAGTAACTAACTAACTAACTAACTAACTAACTAACTAACTAACTAACTAACTAACTAATAACTAATAAATAAATGTTATGGTGTAGCTTTCTGAAGAATCATCAGGACAACAAGAAAAACAAAGAGAGGCAACTCTCCAGTATCAAAGACAACAATGCCAGGATGGGAGTTCACTTTGAACAAGTTTGTGCCCCCCCCCCCA
>CM060321.1:46916673-46921673 GCA_030674155.1 Stramonita haemastoma | reverse complement strand
AAAGCAGCAAGCAGCTGAACTTAGAATGAATTATTAAAAAAAAAGAAATCCAACCAAAAACAACAACCGAGCTTAAAAGACTGTAAGAGAGAGAGAGGAGAGAGAGAGAGAGAGAGAGAGAGAGAGAGAGAGAGAGAGAGAGAGAGAGAGAGAGAGAGAGAGAGAGAGAGAGAGAGAGAGAGAGAGAGAGAGAGAGAGAGAGAGAGAGAGGGGAGAGAGAGAAGAAACAAAAGTAAACGATCCACGAAGACATGAGAGCTTTCACATCAAGTTGGTAAATTTAAACTTTAATCGACTTGGTCTGAAAGACATCCCATCTGGAAGACTTCATTTTGTTGAGTGGCGGAAAAGGAGTCAGGCTTCAATTTGCTCCTCTCCCCTTCCAAGCCCGAAACTGCCGCTTTGCGCATGCTCAGTGACATTTGTGGGCAGGAAGCGCACTATGAGAAAAGCGACTCCTTTCCACGAGCGCTATTAGTAGCGTCAAGAAAACGTTTTTTTTTTTTTTTTTTTTCTCAATCTTTTCCGTCTTGGAGAGCTCAGGAACCGAATGATGTTCAACAGATACTAAAAAAAAAAGTTGCAGGTTTTTACAAAGAGTTATTTTTTCCAAGTCTCCAAGATCTCAAACGACAGGTAGATATTTTAATTGCTTGTTTAATGTCTGATCGTCGGTTACTATGTATTTTTGTCTTTTAGTATCTATCTATCTATCTATCTATCTATCTATCTATCTATCTATCTATCTATCTATCTATCTATCTATCTATCTATCTATCTATCTATCTATCTATCTATCTATCTATCTATATGTGTGTGTATGTGTGTGTGTGCGAGTGGGTGTGTGTGGGTGTGTAGGTGTGGATGTGTGGGTGTGTTCGCACGCGCGCGCGCGCGCGCGCGCGTGTGTGTGTGTGAAAGAGAGAGAGAGAGAGAGAGAGAGAGAGAGAGAGAGAAGAGAGAGAGAGACAGACAGACAGACAGACAGACAGACAGACAGACAGACAGACAGACAGACAGACAGACAGACAGACAGACAGACAGACAGACAGACAGACAGAGAAAGGGAGAGGGAGAGGGAGAGGGATATATATATAGAGAGAGAGAGAGAATGCCAGAGCCTCGTCAAAATGATTTTTTTGGAAGTGGAGTCGTTACTGATGTAAACTCCAAGGTGAAAAAATCCCTTCAAACGGGTGTGTCGGGAGTGGCTCCAACAGGGACCGTCAGATCACACAAGGCTCTAACCACTAGTTAAGTTAGATAAAGTCTGTCCCGAGCCTAAGGCTCATCAGGCCGGTGCTTATCCCGGTTTCTGTGGCGTTAAGCGACTGAGAGTCATAGACTCCCCCCTGGATAGGACGCCAGTCTATCGCAGGGTTAACCCCCAACACGAGGTTGGTACCCTTTTTACACCTGGGTGGGGTGAGAAAATAGCCGTAAAGTGCCTTTTCCAAGGGCACAACGCCATAGCCGAAAGCTGGGATCGAACCCGCAACCTTTAGATTACGAGTCCAACGCCCTAACCACTAGACTACAGCGGCGGTTGCTCTAACCACTAGGCTGTCCCCTTATTCCCCGCTCTAAAAGAAGAAACACATCGTATTTCCTTTCCTTCACATCACCGCAATCGTGGCTTCAAAGAGAGAACAAATCCATGATTTCAGAAACCTTAACGAGTAAAAGATGGAGACGAAACTTTATTGGATGATATCTCAAAACAGAGCTGAAATAGTGAAAAAGCCCCCCCCCCCCCCCTTTCACCCCTACCCCCTTCCTCCTCTAACTCCTCGGCCTGCAACCCCCACCCCCATCCCCCCTGCCCCGGCCCCCAAACAAAATATGCAATAAAAGGCAAGCGTAATGACTCATGATCAAAAGTGCACTCGTAACAAGGTCAGAACGCTAATTGATTGTAGAAAGAAACGACGAACGAACGAACATATTGTAAAATCTCTTCAGCCCGCTGGGATAAGCAGAGATGATATCTCAAAGATCTCATTCCATTGTGCTGTTCCTTTGCCCGAGCTGAGGTGACCCTTGTGTTCTGCTTCATTATAAACAAAACGCTCTTTGATTCTCTCTGTGTGTTTGTGTGTTTGGTGTGTGTTGTGTTTGTGTTTGTGTTGTTGTGTTGTTGTTATTGTTGTTGTTGTGTGTGTGTGTGTGTGTTGGGGTGTGTTGTGTGTGTGTGTGTGTGTTGTGTTGTGTTGTGTTGTGTTGTGTTGTGTTGTGTTGTGTTGTGTTGTGTTGTTTTGTGTTGTGTTGTGTTGTGTTGTGTTGTGTTGTGTGTGTGTGTGTGTGTGTGTGTGTGTTGTGTTGTGGTGTGGTGTGTTTTGGTGGTGTTGTGCTGTGGTGTGGTGTGTGTGTGTTTCTGTCTGTCTGTCTGTCTGTCTGTCTGTCTGTCTGTCTGTCTGTCTGTCTGTCTGTCTGTCTGTCTGTCTCTCTCTCTCTCTCTCTCTCTCTCTCTCTCTCTCTCTCTCTCTCTCTCTCTCTCTCTCTCTCTCTCTCTCTCTCTCTCTCTCTCTCTCTCTCTCTCCTGTTGGTCATGTAAACAACCCCCCCCCACAAAATCTGATGACGACAGTTTTTTTTCCACGGTATGGTTTAGGGCAGAAGGAAAAGAGGCGGACCACTACCATCCTACATTGCCAACATCACAGAAATCAGTGATCTGGGAGGAGGGCTACAGGAGATGGTAGAAACTCAGCAGAGACAGAGAAAGATGACGAACCCTGGTGGCATGGCGTGGAACTCCCACCTACGACAGCGGCGAGAGAAACAGGTGCTCTGGCCTGACTCTCCTTGTGTTTTGTTTTTTGTTTCCGTGTTTTCACACTTGCCAACCAAGCACATTAATTTTACATGATGGATAGCCATCACTACTTCACAAGATGTCCAAAATGTGTCAGTGATACAAACAATACAGACAAATATTTTGATTTTTTTCTGTATGTTTGTGTTTGTTGCGCTGTGTTTGTGTTGTTGATGTTGTTGTTGTTGTTGTTGTTGTTGTTGTTGTTGTTGTTGTTGTTGCTGCTGTTGTTGTGGTGGTGGTGGTGGTGGTGTGGTGGTGTGGTGGTGGTGGTGTGTGTGTGTGTGTGTGTGTGTGTGTGTGTGTGTGTGTGTGTGTGTTGTGGTGTTGTGTGTTGTGTGGTGTTAGTGATACAAACAATACAGGACCCCCCACCCCCTGCAAGATGCCAGGAAAAACAAACAGTACCTACCGCATTGTTATTGCCGTTATTTTCAACTGATGAAATGAGCTCCTTTCTTTTCATTTCGTTCTATGGCTAGAGAGCTCCGAGGGTTGCCAGTGGTGGGATATTTGTGTTGACGACCAGTTTTTCTCTACCATTTAGATACCTGCATTCCAGCTTTGGGGATGTAGTCGGGAACTAAACCTTCCCCTTTTGCCAGGGCAGTCGGGAGGTACCTTTCCGATTTTCAACTGTCATGGGTTCTTGTGATGTGCAATAGTCTGTAAGCACACTTGTCGTTTTGGTTTAGAGTCCCCTCCAAAAGATTTGGCTTTCAGTACGTTTTTTCCAGGCAAACTGTGAAGAAAGGGCAAGGCTGGGAATCGAACCCAGAACTTCACGGTTTACTTTGTAGGCAGGTGAACGTCTAAACCATCCTGCTAACTTCCTTCTAAATGAGTATAGAAAACTCTCTGGTTCTGTTAATAAGAAAAAATAATGTGAAGTAATTCTTCGATTAACTAATGTAAAACAAAAAGAAAAACAAGCTAAAAAACATCCACAAATTGATTCTTGGGCAGTAAGGCATCAGAATGAATGATCTTCAGGAGCATGACACTGTCCATATGAAACCAATGAATTAAAAAAAAGAAATAACAGAAGGCTTTCTGACAGCACAACTCTATCAATCATCAAAGCATAGTCAAACACTACAAAGGACAATTCTTGCTTCATACATTTCTTCCTAATGAGAAAAAACGGGCAAAAGAAAGTGACACTTAATTGAGTGCCTGCTTAAGATAACACTGGAATTAATTCTATAGCTCTTTGTGAAAAGCGCAATGAAAAATGATGGCTAAAGTGAAAAAGCACGGCAAGATCAGATCGCTGTTTCATTACCATAAAAACCCAACCAAATCCTGATTGAGTGCCTTACAGAGATGATATCTCAAAGAGCTTATTCCCGTTGGGCTTCCCTCTCTCCCTTGTTACTCTGCAATTGCTGCACAGCACATGCTGTGGAGTCCTATTTTTACAGGACCCCCCGCACAAGAAATGTAAAAGCAACTCGCCTCCAATAAAGGCATCGGTACTGGACATCGAGTTCACTTTCTCACTTTGTTGTCAGTAAACCTGGGAGATGTACACTGACTGAATTGGATGTATAGGTGTATAGAAAAAAATATAGTTTTTAGTTGTTTTTTTTACAGAAGCACAATATGCCATTACATTTGCTTTTAACTGCACTTGGGTGTGTCTTTGTTTGTGACTGATCTACATACTGCATTACAGTTCCCTCCTTTTTTCTCTTTTTCATCTATTTATTTATTCTTTTATTTTGAGGATAATGGAATAAGAACTCATGTGCTTTATTACATCCAGTCCCCGTGTGTATGCAGTTTTGCAAATTTTGTCATCCGTTTCCACCGGCACACAATGGCATATTCTTCAGAAAAGCGAAACGGGTTTAACCTGTGCGCAAGATGCTCTGCGTGCTTTTGCAAAAAGGACTTCGGTTTATAGTCTTATCCGAAGGACTTTCTCAGGATGTGCACATATAAGAATGCATGTCAACTCCTGCACTTGCAGACTTTACAGATCAACAAACATATATTTCTCTATTATTCGAATAACAAAATATCCAAACCTAATGTACTGATGTTACAACATATTAGCCGATAGTGTAATGGATGTATGATACATGAAAAATAAGCTTTTACACTATTTTTTTTTCGAATAAAAAGACACAAATCCGTGACAGAATAAGCATACTCAGCGACTTCTATACAGTGTACACCA
>CM060321.1:46904173-46909173 GCA_030674155.1 Stramonita haemastoma | reverse complement strand
GAGGAATGGAGGGAATGGAGGATTACGGATAATGCTGCTCATTCTTTAGCTTGGGTAGAGTTAGTTAGTGCTCTAACTACTGAGGTATCCTGTCAACCTAAACAATGACTAGCCATGGCTAGTGTTTCTCTCTCTGTGTTTACCTCTCTCACACACACACGCACATGCACACACATGCACATGCACACACACACACACACACACACACACAGACACACACACACACTACTTCGAAACCAACACATAGCTTGCTTGAATATTTCTAAACTTTTCCTTTCTTCCTCTGTAGAGATTTCAGTGGGAAAACCCAGAAGCCAGACCAGGAAATGTCAAACTTCAGCCGACTTATCACGTTTCCTCCTTACAACCACTCTTGTCACTGTGTGAGAAAAAGAAACCTTTCAAATTGCTTTGAACGATATTTCCGTCACAACAGATATTCCTGAGGTGAAATCTGGGCTATTTAGAAAGAAAGTGTTGCCACAAGTGGTGTTAGCTTTCAGTGGGTTTTTGTCTTCTCTGAATGTAAAAAAATGCTGGTGTCTGTCTTTAACTCTCACTGTTTTCGTATGACATGTTAGTCTTGTTGACAGCCATCCCATCTTCAGAGTTTTCAATTTTCCTTCCCTCCCAATTTTCTTATCTTAATGAAGGAGTTCTTTTTTCTGACACCATACCACTATTTTTTTATGGATCACTTCTAAACATTTTTTTCTCTTTCACTGTCTTTGTGTTTGGAAACATGTGACTGAACTCCTTGCTTGGCATCAGCAAACAGAAACATGTCCCCTGGTGTTTGAATAATCCAAGTGGTTTTGCTTCAATATGAGTTTCATTAACGGCTTTCAGTGACCAGACATATGCTAGTACACTTTTATCTTTTTTGTCACTGTTAAGTGACATCACGACAGCTCTCTCTGTTTATGTCTCTGTCTGTTAACCTCTGCCTGCCTGTCTGCTTGTCTGTCTCTGTATGCCTGCCTGCCTGCCTGTCTGTCTGCCTGCTTATCTGTCTGCTTGTCTGTTTGTATTTATAACTCTCTCTCTCTCACCATGTGTCTCACTCCCTTTCTTTTAAATCACTTTTCCACTTCTACCATTCATTCTGCCGCCCTTCGCGAGGCACAACAATCCTGATACTCTCCCACCCTCTCTTTTCTCTCTCTCTCTCTCTCTCTCTCTCTCTCTCTCTCTCTCTCTCTCTCTCTCTCTCTCTCTCTCTCTCTCTCTCCACAGGCATGACAATGGCAGAAACAACTTTGTCTGTTCACTTCTGCCCACGTCTTGTCTTGTATTCTGTCTGTTATTTTGAATTTTTGTTTAGGAAAAACAGAAGAGCTTTTTTTTATCCTTATTTTCACTGTTCCTCATACTTTTACGATACCTATCAATAAGAATGAAGTGTATATGTCTTTATTCAATTCAACACACAACGTGACATGATGCAGTAATACAGAGTACCCCCACTCCTCTTAAAACCCAGTGATAGATAAATAAATGGATAGATAGATAGGTGGATGGATAAAAAGATAGGTAGGTAGGTAGATAGATAGACGGATGGATAGATAGATAGATAGATAGATAGAGAGATAGATAGATAGATAGATAGATAGAGAGAGAGAGAGAGAGAGAGAGAGAGAGAAGAGAGAGAGAGAGAGAAGAGAGAGAGAGAGAGAGAGAGAGAGAGAGAGAGAGAGAGAGAGAGTGACAGAGACAGAGACAGAGACAGAGACAGAGAAACACGGAGAAAGAGAGATACAGAGATTTGATTTGATTTGATTTGATTTATTCTTTTATATCAAGGATAATGGAATAAGCACTCTTGTACTTTTTTACATCCAGTCCCCGTGTGTATGCAGTTTTGTAAATGTCATCTGTTCCCACCGGCACACGATGGCCTACTCTTACGAAAAGCGGAACAGGATTTAACGTGTGCGCAAGATGTTCTGCGTGCGTTCGCACACGGGGCCTCGGTTTAAAGTCTCATCCGAAGGACTTTTGGGGAGAGTGGAGTCAGCACTGATGTTAACTCCAGGAGAAAAATCTCCTCGACCAGACTCGAACCCGGGTCGTCAAATTGCCAGCGCAATGTTCTGACCACTAGGCTATCCGTACCCCCATTGAGAGAGAGAGAGAGAGAGAGAGAGAGAGAGAGAGAGAGAGAGAGAGAGAGAGAGGAGAGAGAGAGAGAGAGAGAGAGAGAGAGAGAGAGAGACAGACAGACAGACAGACAGACAGACAGACAGACAGACAGACAGACAGACAGACAGACAGACAGACAGACAGATAGAGAGACAGACAGACAGACAGATAGACAGACAGACAGACAGACAGAGACAGAGAGTAAGAGAGAGAAACAGAGAGAGAGAGAGAGAGAGGAGAGAGATAGGGAGACAGAGACAGAGGGTAAGAGACAGAGAAAGAGAGACAGACAGAGACAGAGAGACAGAAACAATGAGAGACAGACAGACAGACAGACAGACAGACAGACAGAGAGAGAGAGAGATGTAATTACAAATGTTCAACAAAAGCAACTAATGTCCATCACTGACACACAGCTCCTTGAAGTGACAGTTCTTTCTTCAAGCTCCGTCTCCCACAAGACACCAGCAGATAACTGGGTGCCGCAGTGTGTGCAACTGAGACAAATTCCGTGCTTCCTACATGCTGGTAGAGATGGCTAAATCTAGGTCATACCTCGATCACACACACAAAAAAAGAGAGAAAGCCAGTTCATGAAACAGCAACATGACAGAACGACAGATGAAATGTTGTTGTACTATATGCACTCATCTAGCTCTTGTATGGTTGTAAGAGAACAGCGATTACAGACAACATTATCGTGTGGTCCTGCAAGCTAAAATTCCGTGCATGATCTCCTGAGGTTTTAGTTCAGTGCAGTGGGTGATCTGGTGTACTGACTGTTTGCTTTATGCATCAGTGTCAATGCAAGCAAAGTATTTAAAACTATTCTCGGCTCAAAATCTGCACTGTCTTGCTAGTAAGGGGAAGGGCCAACTCTCTTAGATCATTGCTGTGTGCCACACTGGGAAACAGAAAATAAACGTTGGGAGTGAGTGGTGCCAAGCAATTACAGTATTACTGCCGTACGACTTATCAGCTTAATGTGTCTGCAGGTGTAAAGCCCCACCAGAAGTACTGAAAGACAGGTAAATACATGATCACAACAGCCTGCATTCACACAAGGAAATCAGCTGTGATTTGCAGTGTTTTGATTAAACAGCACCTTACCAACACTACAACACAAAATAATTCAATACACTATAAACTGTGTAGGCCTACGATTCACTTCTTTTTTCTTTCTGCATATACGCTGTTCATGCACCACACTTCTTTAGCGATGTTTGACAAGAGACAAATAGACAGTAAGGTGGGGACTGGAGGAAAAAAAAATGCGACTCTCTCTCTTATCAGAGAGACCAGAACAGGGGTGGTAGTATTCACTGCTGAACGGTTTGTACTGGACAACCTTGTGACTGACGGTGTCTTTTCGTCTGCATCTTTGAATGGAAATGAGGAATTCAGCCACACGCGGTTCTCTTGGTGCTTTGAGGGAGAAAACATAATCTCTGCACATTCTCTTCCTCCTATGTGATTCGTTTCCACGTTGACAGCTTCATTAAGAAGAAATTAAGTGTTTTTTTAAGGGTTACTCTTTGAGGGTCGTTTTTGTTGTTGTTGTTGGGGTATTTTGCATTGATATGTGTGTGGGTGTTTCTGTAGTGTGTGTGTGTGTGTGTGTGTGTGTGTGTGTGTGTGTGTGTGTGTGTGTGTGAGTGTGTGTGTGTGTGAGTGAGTGAGTGAGTGAGTGAGTGAGTGTGTGTGTGTTTGAGAGAGAGAGACAGAGAGAGAGAGAGAGAGAGAGAGAGAGAGGAGAGAGGAGAGAGAGAGGAGAGAGAGAGAGAGAGAGAGAGAGAGGAGTGTGTGTGGTGCATATGTGTGTGTGCGCGTGTGTGTAAAGTCATTATTATTATTAGTATTTATGCCTGTGGATTCCCTTGGGAACATAGGGCCACAACAACACTCCTCCAACGGACTCGGTTCTGGGAGATCCTCTTCAGCTCGGCCCATGTCATTCCGGCTGCTTTCGTCTCTGCTTCAATGCTTCTGCGCCAGGTCTGTTTTGGTCGGCCTACTTTCCGCTTCCCTTGTGGATTCCAGTCAAGGGCCTGCCTGGTGACATCTGAAGCAGGCTTGCGGAGCGTATGGCCAATCCATCCCCATTTCCTTTTCTTGATCTCCGTGTCAATTGGAGCGTGTCTGGTCCTGTCCCATAGTTCTTCGTTTGAGACTACTTCTGGCCACCTGATACCAAGGATGTTCCTAAGACATCTGTTGGTAAATGTCTGGAGTTTGTGGGTGTTGGTCTTTGTCACCCGCCAGGTTTCTGAGCCATACAGTAGGACCGACTTGACATTGGTGTTGAATATCCGGATCTTGTTGTGGAGTGAGAGGGATGTTGATCTCCAGATTGGGCGAAGGGTGTTGAAGGCATGACGTGCTTTATTTATTCGGCACTTGATGTCTTCGTCCGTTCCCCCATCTTTACTAACGACACTGCCCAGGTAGGTGAATTTGTCGACTTCTTTGATGTTTTCTTGGTGTAGTCGCACTGGGTCTTGTTTCTTGTTGTTCACCCTCATGACCTCCGTCTTCCTGATGTTGATTTGGAGGCCTATTTTATCGGCTTCCTCCGCAACATGCCATAGCTTCTCTTGTGCATCTTGGTGCCTGTGTGAGAGAAGGCTGATGTCGTCTGCGAAGTCCAGGTCTTCCAGCTGCCTTGTGATGGTCCACTGTATGCCAGTTCTCCTGCCTGCTGTGGCCTGTCGCATTATCCAGTCAACCACCAACAGGAAGATGGTTGGTGACAGCAGACAGCCCTGACGAACGCCGGTTTGTACGCAGAAGGGTTCCGTCAATTTACCATCATGGATGACTTGGCAAGTGGCATCTTCATAGAGCTGTTGGATGATGGT
>CM060321.1:46895897-46899073 GCA_030674155.1 Stramonita haemastoma | reverse complement strand
TGCAGTAATACAGAGTACCCCCACTCCTCTTAAAACCCAGTGATAATAAATAAATGGATAGATAGATAGATAGGTGGATGGATAAAAAGATAGGAAGGTAGAAGATAACGGATGGATAGATAGATAATAGATAGATAGATAGATAGGTAGATCTATATATATATATATATATAGTAAATATATATATATATATATATATATATATATAGAGAGAGAGAGAGAAGAGAGAGAGAGGAAGAGAGAGAGAGAAGAGACAAGAGACAGAGACAGAGACAGAGACAGAGTGACAGAGACAGAGAAACACGGAGAAAGAGAGATACAGAGATTTGTTTTGATTTGATTTGATTTATTCTTTTATATCAAGGATAATGGAATAAGCACTCTTGTACTTTTTTACATCCAGTCCCCGTGTTATGCAGTTTTGTTAAATATCATCTGTTCCCACCGGCACACGATGGCCTACTCTTACGAAAAGCGGAACAGGATTTAACATGTGCGCAAGATGTTCTGCGTGCGTTCGCACACGGGGCCTCGGTTTAAAGTCTCATCTGAAGGATTTTTGGGAGAGTGGAGTCAGCAC
The DNA here is from genome assembly GCA_030674155.1 of Stramonita haemastoma. Lineage (NCBI taxonomy): Eukaryota > Metazoa > Mollusca > Gastropoda > Neogastropoda > Muricidae > Stramonita > Stramonita haemastoma. Next base: position 46,898,493 of record CM060321.1, on the reverse strand, counting down.
TGATGTTAACATCCAGGAGAAAAATCTCCTCGACCAGACTCGAACCCGGTCGTCAAATTGCCAGCGCAATGTTCTGACCACTAGGCTATCCGTACCCCCATTGAGAGAGAGAGAGAGAGAGAGAAGGAGAGAAGAGAGAGAGAGAGAGAGAGAGAGAGAGAGAGAGAGAGAGAGAGAGAGACAGACAGACAGACAGACAGACAGACAGACAGACAGACAGAGAGACAGACAGACAGACAGACAGACAGACAGACAGACAGACAGACAAGATAGACAGACAGACAGACAGACAGACAGACAGAGACAGAGAGAAAGAGAAGAAACAGAGAGAAGAGAGAGAGAGAGAGAGAGGAGAGAGAGAGAGAGAGAGGAGAGAGATAGGGAGAGAGAGACAGAGACAGAGGGTAAGAGACAGAGAAAGAGAGACAGACAGAGACAGAGAGACAGAAACAATGAGAGACAGACAGACAGACAGACAGACAGACAGAGACAGAGAGAGATGTAATTACAATGTTCAACAAAAGCAACTAATGTCCATCACTGACACACAGCTCCTTGAAGTGACAGTTCTTTCTTCAAGCTCCGTCTCCTACAAGACACCAGCAGATACCTGGGTACCGCAGTGCGTGCAACTGAGACAAATTCCGTGCCTCCTACATGCTGGTAGAGATGGCTAAATCTAGGTCATACCTCGATCACACACAAAAAAAACAAGAGAGAAAGCCAGTTCATGAAACAGCAACATGCCAGAACGACAGATGAAATGTTGTTGTACTATATGCACTCATCTAGCTCTTGTATGGTTGTAAGAGAACAGCGATTACAGACAACATTATCATGTGGTCCTGCAAGCTAAAATTCCGTGCATGATCTCCTGAGGTTTTAGTTCAGTGCAGTGGGTGATCTGGTGTACTGACTGTTTGCTTTACGCATCAGTGTCAATGCAAGCAAAGTATTTAAAACTATTCCCAGCTCAAAATCTGCACTGTCTTGCTAGTAAGGGGAAGGGCCGACTCTCTTAGATCATTGCTGTGTGCCACACTGGGAAACAGAAAATAAACGTTGGGAGTGAGTGGTGCCAAGCAATTACAGTATTACTGCCCTACGACTTATCAGCTTAATGTGTCTGCAGGTGTAAAACCCCACCAGAAGTACTGAAAGACAGATAAATACATGATCACAACAGCCTGCATTCACACAAGGAAATCAGCTGTGATTTGCAGTGTTTTGATTAAACAGCACCTTACCAACACTACAACACAAAATAATTCAATACACTAGAAACGGTGTAGGCCTACGATTCACTTCTTTTTTCTTTCTGCATATACGCTGTTCATGCACCACACTTCTTTAGCGATGTTTGACAAGAGACAAATAGACAGTAAGGTGGGGACCGGAGGAAAAAAAAATGCGACTCTCTCTCTTATCAGAGAGACCAGAGCAGGGGTGGTAGTATTCACTGCTGAACGGTTTGTACTGGACAACCTTGTGACTGACGGTGTCTTTTCGTCTGCATCTTTGAATGGAAATGAGGAATTCAGCCACACCGGTTCTCTTGGTGCTTTGAGGGAGAAAACATAATCTCTGCACATTCTCTTCCTCCTATGTGATTCGTTTCCACGTTGACAGCTTCATTAAGAAGAAATTAAGTGGGTTGTTTTTGGTTACTCTTTGAGGTTCGTTTTTGTTGTTGGGGTGTTTTGCATTGATGTGTATGTGGGTGTTTCTGTATGTGTGTGTGTGTGTGTGTGTGTGTGTGTTGTGTGTGGTGTGTGTGTGTGTGTGTGTGTGTGTGTGAGTGTGTGAGTGAGTGAGAGAGTGAGTGAGTGAGTGAGTGAGTGAGTGAGTGAGACACGGATGGATAGATAGATAGATAGATAGATAGATAGATAGAGATAGATAGATAGAGAGAGAGACAGAGAGAGAGAGAGAGAGAGAGAGAGAGAGAGAGAGAGAGAGAGACAGAGAGAGAGAGAGAGAGAGTGACAGAGACAGAGACAGAGACAGAGAAACACGGAGAAAGAGAGATACAGAGATTTGATTTGATTTGATTTGATTTATTCTTTTATATCAAGGATAATGGAATAAGCACTCTTGTACTTTTTTACATCCAGTCCCCGTGTGTATGCAGTTTTGTAAATGTCATCTGTTCCCACCGGCACACGATGGCCTACTCTTACGAAAAGCGGAACAGGATTTAACGTGTGCGCAAGATGTTCTGCGTGCGTTCGCACACGGGGCCTCGGTTTAAAGTCTCATCCGAAGGACTTTTGGGGAGAGTGGAGTCAGCACTGATGTTAACTCCAGGAGAAAAATCTCCTCGACCAGACTCGAACCCGGGTCATCAAATTGCCAGCGCAATGTTCTGACCACTAGGCTATCCATACCCCCATTGAGAGAGAGAGAGAGAGAGAGAGAGAGAGAGAGAGAGAGAGAGAGACAGACAGACAGACAGACAGACAGACAGACAGACAGACAGACAGACAGACAGACAGATAGACAGACAGACAGACAGACAGACAGACAGACAGAGACAGAGAGTAAGAGAGAGAAACAGAGAGACAGAGAGAGACAGAGAGAGAGATAGGGAGAGAGA
>CM060321.1:46873397-46888397 GCA_030674155.1 Stramonita haemastoma | reverse complement strand
AGGGGGTGTGCCCCCGTCTTGAGCGTGGAGGGTGAGGGTGTAGTTGGCTTGCAGCTCGCGTCTCAGGGCTGTGTTCACCTGCAGGAGAAAGGAAGGAAGTAAGTAAGGTGTTTTTTTTTAGACAGGTTTTGTTCAGGGGTGTGATTTTGTCAGATTGTTGTTGTTGTTGTTTGTAACCCTCTTGCATTCGGATTCTCTGAAAACAACTTGCCTCTGGATTTCGCATTCGATCACGAAATCAGGTCAGGCACACATGCTCGCTCGCCTTTTGCTCCTTCTAAGTACATGCCAGCCGCTATAATTACTTCCAGACACTCACCACAGGCTTTGTGCATGTGGCCTGATAGAGCTTCAGCATCTGGTAGCAATCGGTGAAGGTCACTGCCTGATTGAAAATTAGACTAAGAGGGTTATGATTCAGTAAAAGAAAGAGATTGTACACAAATTCGCTATGAAGTTATTGGAATAATACCAACAACAATCTATTTAGTATTTCTGAGTGGTCTGTTTGATTCAATTTTTGATTGATTTGATTGCAACTAGCCGACTTGGTGTAGTGGTCAGTGCTTTTGGGTTCTTGACTGGAAAATCTTCAGTTTGGACTCTTTTGTTGTTGTTGTTTGTGTAATTATATTAACGTCTCAGCAGAGATTTCCAATTTAGGGACTAAAGTTTGGACTCTTTAAGAGATTTTGTTTTTATACTTTAACAGGATTCAATCCAGAAGGAGTTTGCTCTGGGCTCATTGGGAAGATTGGGGCAATGCTGTCGAGCATAATCAATATTACGGATGTAGTTTTGACAGTGTTGCTCAAATTACTTGACCAAAAACTGCTATTGTATGTATCTCTCGGGCCTGGTTGATGCTGGGATATTATAATGACAGAAAGCGTACAGTACAGCCCTCTCAGTTAGTCTTAACAGCAGATGCGCTTTCATAGCATCATTATTGCTAAGTACTCATCATCTTTGATCATGCAATAAAAACTACTTTTTATTCCGTGGTCCTGTTACTCTGGTGTGTGTGTGTGTGTGTGTGTGTGTGTGTGTGTGTGTGTGTGTGTGTGTGTGTGTGTGTGTGTGTGTGTGTGGTGTGTGTGTGTGTGTGTTGTGTGTGTGTGTGTGTGTTGGCTCATGCACATTTAAGTATGTGCGTTTGGGTGCCTTGCTTTGAAGGCAATTTGCTGTGATTTGAAGTGATAGAACAATGTTGATTTACGTATGGTATGAAATAACGTCCTACAATGATTAGTAAAAAACAACGAAAAGTATCACTTCAACTATATCATACATATCTGTGTTAGAATAAGTGCATATCATGCGGCTGAGAGAGAGAGAGAGAGAGAGAGAGAGAGAGAGAGAGAGAGAGAGGAGGAGATGAGAGAGAGAGAGAGAGAGAGAGAGAGAGAGAGAGAGAGAGAGAGAAATTGAGAGAGAGAGAGAAGAAAACAAAAATTACTAAAATAAAAACAACAGTTCATGTGAAAACTTTAGCAACTAAAAGTCATATCGATAAAGCAGCAGAGGAAAGAGAGAAGAGAGAAAGGAGAAAAGAAAGCAGATGCAGAAAGATGAGGCAGAGACAAACAGAGAAGCACAAACCTTATTTCCGACTAAAAAAAAACCAAGTTGTCAGTGAAATACATTTTCATTGCCTACACACTTGAAAAGACAGAGAAAGACAGAAGTCAGATGATAAAACGATTGCGAAAGATGCCAGGTACACAACACAAACCACAACATCTACTACTCCAACTACAGCTCACAGTTACTCAGCCTATCTCTACTCTCTATCACACACACACTACACACACACACACACACACACACACACACACACACACACACAAGCGACACAACACACAGACACACACATCAAGACACACACACAGGGACACCAACACACACCACACACACACTCAGACAAACAAACACAACACCACACCGCGTTACACAACACACTGGATAACCAAATGAAAAATACAACTCTCGCTGTGCAAAATACAAGCCTATCGAATCAAAAGAAAAACGTTTACAAGACATTCGCTTTTCTGGCATTTTTCTGTGCATTATTATCATGGTCCGTATTTCTGCCGTCTCATTTTTTTTGTATGTGCAAGAAAAAAGTCTACAAGACATTGCTTTTTATGTACATTTTTTAAAAATACATTATTATCATGTTCTGTATTTTTGTTGTTTCGTATATTTTGTGTGTGTTGTTTCTCTGCTGTTTTTTCCTCACTGCTCATTCCGCTGTCATAACACAGCCACAGAAAGTCACACCCTGTCTCTTTGTGTTGCAACCTCACAGAGAGCAGCCCACACAGAGATTTGAATGTTGAGTCGCTGTGAGGCCACCAGTCACTATAGGTCCTGCGCGCACCTCTGCTGGGTCCTTGGGTTGTGTGTTTGAGGTGTACCTACTCTGGTTCAGTACACACAGGCCTCACACTCACTCGATCCTCTGACGGACTTGGTCATTGGGGGAAACTAGACTTCTGCAGCAGACTTTGTGAGGGATCTCCATCCCCATCTCTAATGGACGTCTGCAGCAGACTTTGTGAGGGATCTCCATCCCCATCTCTGATGAACATCTGCAGCAGACTTTGTGAGGGATCTCCATCCCCATCTCTGATGAACATCTGCAGCAAGTAAGCACGTCTGGTATGTCCAGCTATGTCCATTTCCTTGACTTTTGTGTGACAGGGTGGTAATTAGATTACCTCCCATACCATCAGAGTCCTGTCGCAGCGTCATGTTTTTTTTTATTTATAATCTGGACACACCTGCGAATTGTGCGATACCGTTTCTCTGGGTGGTGGTTTAAGTCTCTCTGTTGAGGCCACGGCCTCACTGTATAGTCGTGCGTGTACTCTGGTGTCAGTAGTGTTAGGAGATAAGCTCTCCACTCTGTTACATTTGTGATGCAGCTTTTCCACTGTGCATCAAACCGTAAGATTAGTTTGGACAGGTGTTGTAGAAAGTCAGGCATCCAGATCAGACGAGCTCACGCCCTTTCACAGGTGCAAGAAGAGGTTTTGTTGAGGGTGACGTGACTATGCTTCAGGTTTGGCTGCCTTGATCAGGGACACCGTTTCGCCACATTGCAGCGCCACCAATTCAAAACTGTCTGTCCCAGATGTCGGAATGAAGCTGCCTAAATGTTGAGGTAAAAAACATACGCATACATCTTACCATTTGTGAATCTCGGAGCTCTAGCTGAAGAACGAAAAAAAGCAAGCAAAAAAAAACAAAAAACGACAAAGAAACCAATTGTCCCTATCTGCATGCATCTTTGTGTCTTTACAAGACTACCTTTCTGTCTGTATAATTCTGGGAGAGAGAGAGAACTCTTGTTGTCGACAATTCTTATACGGGGCCTTGTGCCTTCTGAAGGAGTGACGCTGAGACCATCCCTCATGGTCGTGAGGAAAGGGATACCGTTCGGCATCAAATGGCCCCAGCCCGCCCTCTCTCACATGTTTTCTTGACCATCTACCTATCCATCCCTCCACCTGGAGGTTTGGCTTCTCAAGGAGGAGTAAGTACTTCCAAATTGTTCCATATAGGCTGAAAAGTATACAACCTCCTCCCCCACCAAACACACACACACACACCACACACACACACACACACACACACACACACACACACACACACCACACACACACACACACACACATACACATACACACACACACATTGTAAAAGATGAAGGGAGAAAGAAAGAGACCCCATACATCACCCTTAACAGAAGTTTGACCAATGCAGAGTGTTGTGTAATGGCCAAGCCTTGACTTCCCTATGTCATGCTAATTGCTGTTTTGTCTAATATCACTATTATGAGAACAGACGTAAAATTGAAGACAAATTAATTGCTGTTTCATGAGTGTGCTTAGATCTACTTTATACACTCTGGGATAAAGTCTGTAGCTGTGTGAATGTGTGTGAGCTTACATATGCTTGCATATATTATGTCTGTTACCACGTCTGCGTGCGTGCGTGTGACTGTTTGTTGTTTGTTTTTCATTTCAAGTCTATACTATACCACAGAGAGAGAGAGAGAGAGAGAGAGAGAGAGAGAGAGAGAGAGAGAGAGAGACAGACAGACAGACAGACAGACAGACAGACAGACAGACAGACAGAGAGACAGAGACAAGAGACAGAGACAGAGAGAGACAGAGAGAGACAGAGAGAGACAGAGAGAGACAGAGACAGAGAAACAGAGACAGAGAGTCAGAGAGTCAGAGACAGAGACAGAGAGACAGAGAGACAGACAGAGACAGACAGAGACAGACAGAGACAGACAGAGAGAGAGAATCAATGCCGGCGTTTTGCGTTATGGTAGAAGATGAAAGCTAAGCTAGTCCCATCATTTTGTGCAGAGACAACCATTACAGCTAAAGTGACAGACACGACAGACAGGAGGGGAACACTCCACCCTCATTATCCACCACGCTCGTCAAGCCACCAAGCCGTTCTTTCCTCAAACCATCCACACACTCTCCTTCTCCTCTACCGTGCCTTCCCTTACCGGGTAGGATACAAAGTTCCTAGTCCTCTCCTGTGCTTGTAAACTTTGCAGGAGGTCTGCCTGCCTGCTTGCCTAAAGCCCACACATTCCGACTGAAGAGCAAGCCATGATACTCCGAATCATAATCGAACTTTAGAAAGATTGAACGACTGTTTCCCATCTTCTTCTTAATGTCGTGGATATTGCGGAATTATTTCTTTCGTAAACTGAAAGACTGGCTTGCAATTTTTTTTTTTTTTTTTTTTTACTGAATTTTATTGTATTGTTTTGTTTTGTTTTATTACGCAAAAAATACTTACTGTTGGTTTACCTGTATAAGTTATACAGCACATGTGAATACTTGATGCCTTATGTTTTTCTCATTTATGCGTGTATGTTTTCGAAATGAAAGTTAGCTTCCCCCCAAAAAACAAAACAAACAAAAACACCCGTTGCAAGGGACAGCTGATTTCGCTCGTCGCCATGAATCCTTTAACTCGCGATACATGACGACCGTACACAGTTCATGTCTCATCAAAAAGTCCAGCATCTAAACCCCCACTAGTGGGGCGGGATAGCCTAGTGGTTAGAACACTGTGTTCGTGATCTGACGGCCCGAGTTCCAGCCTCCACTTAGGCACCTGTTTGAGGGGGTTCCCCTGGAGCACCAGTACCAATCCCACCCCTCTCGAGAAGTTCTTCAGATAAGACAATAACCCGAGGTCCCGCGTGATAACACACGCAGAACATTTTGTGCATACCTTTAAAGAAAGTTCCGCCTTACGAATAAGTAGGCTGTTGGTGACAGTAAGAAGGGATAACAAATGTAAAAGAAAGCCCAAGCGCATGGACAGTGGTGTGGTACCTAAACACCATCACCGAAGTTAGAATGCGGCTACCTTCATCGTGGGCAAAATTGGTCGCATACGCGAAAATCTCACCATTGGTGAACCTCGGAGCTCTAGGCAGGAAACGAAAAAAAGAGGAAAACAAAACCCAACCATGACCCAGTGGAACAAGGGAGAGTAACAACTTCGAACAGGACTCCAACCCAAGTCACTAGCTTTCAAAGCAGGTGCTTTTTCTCCCGAGACAGCATGTCTTCAGAGGCTAGATTCTATTTACGTTGGCAGAGGTTGAAAGTTCGAATCCCCACAGAACTTACATTCTTATCTTACGTTCAACTAGACCACTCTGTAGCCGCTGAGGTTTTGAATATCCTTTGTATCCCTAAAGGTATGCAGGACTTAAAACTTGAATGGGAGCAAGGGCGGGGGATGGGAAGGGGGAGGATGGGAGGGGTTGTCTGGTTGTGCTCTGGAGTTGTGCTTGCAATTTGACGGCCCGGGATCGATCCAGGGTTTCAACCACCTCCTAGACACCCGTTCATGGGGATTTTTACCTCTGGAATTAACACCAGCACTGACTCTACCCCCCACCCCTCCCCCGCTAACGTCCTTCAGAGGAGACTATAAACCGAGGCCTGTGTACGAACGTACACATAATGTTAAAACCCACTCTGTCTTTCAGAAGAAAAACAGATGGCAAAAATGCATCTTAAAAATGCAAACACATAGGTGTGACGTTTAGACATCATCTTATCTCCGGAGTCGGAATACGGCGACCTCAATGGTGGGCAAAAATGGTGGCATACACACAAATTTCACAATTGGTAACTCTCGCAGCTATAGCCGAGGAACAAAAAAACCAACCCCAAAACCCCCCCCCCAAAAAAAAAAAAAAAAAAAAAACCCCAAAGAAATACACGAGTTGTAACGTGAGAATCTTTGGGATAGACCCCCATACTATACAGCCACATACGGCAGGACAGAACCTTGCACAAGGCTACAGTCATTGTCCTTCTCAGCATCAGTTCGCTACACTGCTCTACACTACCTTTTACCAGCCCCTTACATTGCCTCATCCCTCAACGCACTCAACTCCAACCTACTCCATTTAGTGCACAGAGCCAAAGTATGCTACATATAAATGAACATCTGAGTTTCGGAAGACATAGCCTAGAATAGCGCAGCGCAGCACAGCACAGATCAGCATAGCACAGTACAGCAGCACTGTACACTACACTACACTGCACTACATTGCGCTACGCTACGCTACACTACGCTGCACTACACTACACTACACTACACTACACTACACTACACTACACTACACTACACTACACTACATTGTACAGCGCTAGACTTCACTACACTACAATGCACTACACTCTACACTACACTACACTGCACTGCACTGCACTATACTGCACTGCATTCTACACAGCACTTTATCATACAGCACTACACTACACTAAGCTACGCTACGCTACGCAGCGCCGCGTCGCACCGTACCGCACCCCACCCCACCCCACCACATCCCATCCCACCCCACCCCACCCCACCCCACCACATCCCATCCCACCCCACCCCACCCCACCCCACCCACACACTACACAACACACTACGCTACGCTACGCTACGCTACGCTACGCTACGCTACACTACAGTGCAATGCAGCAAAGCAGCATATACTGGTAAAAACAATAAACAAAACATCAACCAGCACACTAATCTAAAAACCCTCTCTTATTCGTAATATTACAGCCCATAAAACCCCCCAAACCTGCCGTAACCACTGGCAACCACTATCACACCTTCTCACCTTCAGCTGTCCTGTTTCAGGTCAAGGACAAACGGGTACTTGGGGTCGCCGGAAATGGGGTCAAGGGTGAAGGTCACATGACTGTTGACGCCAGTGTCGAGGTCAGTGGCGGACAAGGTGAAAATGACGGTACCGTTGGCCGTTTCCTCTTTGACGGAAGTGACGTTAGGGCTGGTGAATTGTGGGGAGCAGTCGTTGACGTCACGCAACTCCACCGTTACCTATAAATAAATAAATAAATAAATAAATAAAATAAATAGACTAATAAGAAATAAATAGATAGATAACTGGCTAACTAGCTAACTAGCTAACAAGATAAGTAAGTCAGTAAGTAAAAACAATACAATGTTTGGAAAACAATGAACGGTTTATGAGGAGACCAAAGCAAAAGCAAAACCACCACCCCCCAAAACACACACACACCAAAACACCAACAAAAACAAAAGAAAGAAACAAACAAACCAAAAAAAAGAACCCAGCTCAAGGAATGTAAATCAGAAAACTACAAAAAAGGGGACGTCATCTGGATCACCGTAACCAACATCTGTCTGTCTTACAATAAATACGTCAATGAATGAATGAATGAATGAATGAATGAATGAATGAAGAAAGGAAGGAAGGAAGGAAGGAAGGAAGGAAGGAAAGAAGGAAGGAAGGAAGGAAGAAAGGAAGGAAGAAAGGAAGGAAGGACGAAAAAAAAGAATTAATGAATGATTGAAGGAATGAATGGATGAAGGAAGGAAGGAAGGAAGAAAGGAAGGAAGAAAGGTAGGAAGGAAGAAAAAAATGAATGAATGAATGAAGGAAGGAATGAATGGATGAAGGAAGGGAGGAAGGAAGGAAGAAAGGAACAAACTTTGACTTATAAATCGCATGAAAATCTCTACATGCATGGATGTGTGACGGCAGCACTAAGATTAACAACATTCTCCGGAGTTGGAATAGGGCTGCCTTAACGGTACGGTCGCATACGCAAAACCTCACCATTGGTGAACCTTAGCTCTCTAGTCAAGGAATGACCCCCCCCCCAAAGAACCCCCCGCCAAAAAAAACCCAAACAACACCCCCCCCCCCTCCCCCACCCCAACCCCCCAAACAAACCAACCCCACGACATAAACAATCTCCTTCATTTCAGATTCTACCAACACAGAAGAAGTGCCAGCGTTCAGATCGTGAACAGAAAACACACAATAGAAGAATCCCTCCTCCCCAATAGAAAAAACCCAACAAACAACCCCCCAAAAAAAAACAACAACAACAAAAAAACAAAACAAAAACAAAAAGGAGCTGGCCACTCCTGACGTCTGTCACACAAAATGATGGTTAAACACCTATCACACGCCGACCAGTCTTGTATTATATTGTATTGCATTGTATTGTTTGTATTGCATTGCATTGTGTTGCATTGCATTGTATTGTATGGCATTGCATTGAATAGTATTGTATTGTATTGAATTAAATTTTATTGTATTGCATTGTGTTGCATTGTATTGTATTGTATTGTATTGCATTGCACTGTACTGTACTGGATTGTAAAGCATTGTATCGTATTGTATTGCATTGTATTGTATTGTATTGTATTGTATTGTATTGTATTGTACTGTACTGTACTGTATTGCATTGTATTCCATTGCATTGCACTGTACTGTACTGTACTAAACTGTATTGTATAGCATTGTATCGTATTGTATTGTATCGTATCGTATTGTATTGCATTGCATTGTATGGTATTGTATAGCACTGTACCGTATTGTATTGTATCGTATCGTACTGTATTGCATTGCATTGTATTGTATCGTACTGTACTGTACTGTACTATACTGTACTATACTGTACTGTATTGCATTATATTGTACTGTACTGTATTGCATTGCATGGTATTGCATTGTATTGCATATGTTCACCATTTTTAATCACAGCAGACGTCTTTGCGTCAAACGGTCTAAACCACTTGGCTACAGCGTCCATCATAAGGATCAAATGAAGCGCGAGAAAGGACAAGAAAATGCGGCTACCTAAATATCAGAAAATAGTGGTCACATACAAAATAAAACTCACCATCAGTGAACGAACCACAGAGCTCTTGCCAAGGAACAAAACAGACCCAAAAAAAAATCACCGAAGAAAAATGTCTTCTATGTATATCCAGCGAGTAAGAATTCATCTATATACAATTATACAGAGAACAAACAGAATTATGGTAGAATAATGAAACCAATAACTGATAAATACAATGATAATCATAAATGAAAAGTAATGATGATAGAATAATGAGGATAAATGCGAAATGCAGTCGATAACAAACACACGCAGAAAAACAACACACAGAGTAAATAAGGAAAAGGATGATGGAGAAGAAGAAAGAGGAGAAGCTTTACAGAAGAAAAGGAGGAGGAGGTGGAGGAAACAATTGAGGATGAAGATGAGGTGAAGGAAGAAGAGAAGGAGGAGGAGAAGAAGGAGGAAGAGAAGGAGAAGGAGTAAGAGGAGGAGGAGGAGAAGGAGGAAGAGGAGAGAAGGAGAAGGAGAAGGAGAAGAGAAGGAGAAGGAGTAAGAGAGGAGGAGAAGGAGTAAGAGGAGGAGGAGAAGGAGGAAGAGAAGGAGAAGGAGGAGAAGGAGTAAGAGAGGAGAAGGAGTAAGAGGAGGAGGAGAAAGAGGAAGAGAAGGAGGAAGAGAAGGAGGAAGAGAAGGAGGAAGAGAAGGAGAAGGAAGAGAGGGGAAGGAGGAAAAGTAGGAGATGGAATATGGAAAAGAAACAAAGCAAGAAGGGAGGAGGAAGAAGACGAGTAGCGACATTGACGACAACAACACCGATGACGATGATAAGTTTCTCACCCCCAAAACAACAACTACAAAACACCCCAACCCAAAACCCTAGGAGATAATTTGGGACGCCTGAACCTAACGCAGTTATAACATCTACAACCTCCAACAATAACATCATCAAAAAAAGAGACAGAAAAGCCACAGCCAATTCCATCCTAAATTACAACAACAGGGAATGAAAAAAACCCCACGAGCAACGAAAACAACAGCCTTGATTGCAACAAAAAAAAACAACAACAAAAAATGAAAACAAAAAATGACAGATAATAACAACAAAGATTAAAGAGACACACAAAAAAACAACGAAAACCTAAAAGACAGCAATCGAAAATAAGCACAACATTTACAGAAATACAAGACTGCCACCACGAATACCAACTAAGAAGGATCCAACACAATGAATGCATAACAAAATAAACCCCCCCCACCACCACCACACCACCAAATGAAAAATCAAAACGCCACCAATAACATTTGAAACAAAAACATCACGCCATTATATTTTTTCCTATCAGTTTACAGTTTTCCCGCTTCCAGAAAAGGTATCTTTACATGCAAAATATTCCACAAATCTATCATAACACACCCAGAAATGTGGGAGATGGGAAAAATCCCCTCTATGGAATTTTCCACGTTTCCATTCTAATACCTCTAAAATCTTGTAGACGGGAAATATACCTCCCTTTGTGGAATACTCCCCACATCCATCACAACATCTCTTCAGAAATGTGGGAGATTGGAAAAAAACAAACCTTCTTGTATGGAATATTCCACATATCTATTACAGAAAACCCCCTTCCCGTTGCGGAATGTTCCACATATCCATCATAGCATCTCTCCAGAAATGCCGAATATTGAAAAATCCATTTACTTAAACCACCACGTGATCCGAAGTTTCAAACTTGCTTCTTCTTCTTCTTCTTCTTCTTCTTCTTCTTCTTCTTCTTCTTCTTCTTCTTCTTCCTCTTTCTTCCAAAGTTCAGACAACAACTACTGTTTTCTGTCATACGAACGAAAATGCATTGTACTACTATTAAGCACCTGACAAGTCAAGCACAGCGCATTCAACTTCGACATGGGAGAGAACAAACTGGTATCTTTTAAGTCTTTCTGGAAAAGAGGCAGGAGAATGGACCATAAAAGCAGAAAATAGACAAGAAGGAGGTGACGGAAAGATAACGAACAAGGCAGAAACAAAGAGAAGGATGGAAAAGAGGGAATTCCTAACACAGAATTTCCAGTAGGTGGGGATGCTATTTATACAGACAGGCCCCCTGCAGGGGGACTCAAAATGACAACTTCAAGAGTCTCCAGATTAGAAATTAAAAAAAAAATCTTATTAGTCGACCGCTGCAGCCCTCTTCGAAAAACAACAACAATGCAATACAATACAATACAATACAATACAATACAATACAATACAATACAATACAATACAACACAATACAATACAATACAATGCAATACAATACAATGCAACACAACACAATACAATATAACACAATGCAATGCAATACAATACACTACACTACATTACACTACAATGCAATACGATGCAATACACTACACTACAACACTATTCAACGATAATACAATGCAATATAGTGCAACACAGTGCTACGCAATACAATGTAATACAATTCAATACAATATAGGTCAATACACTACAATGTCATACGATACAGTACAACACAGCACAACACAACATGACGAAACGCAACGCAACGCAAGGTAGCGCAACGCACCACACCACACCTCACCATACCCCACCCCTCCACATCCCACTACACCCCACCCCACCCCACCCCACCACAACCCAACCCATCCCACCACAACCCAACCCACCCCACCCAACCCCACCCCACACCCCACCCCACCCAACCCCACCCCCATCCCACCCAGCTCAATCACCACCACCCCTCCCCCTCCACACCCCACCCCTCCACACCCCACTACACCCCACCCCACCCCACCCCACCACACCCCACCCCACCCACCACAACCCACCCCACCCCACCATACCCCACCCCACAACCCACCCCATCCCACCCCACCAAACCCAACCCACAACACCCCACAACACCCACCCTACCACCACCCCACCCCACCCCACCCCACCACCACACCACACCCCAACACCCCAACACCCCACCACCCACCCCACCCCACCACCCCACCCCACAGAGACGTGGCCAAGCCTAACTGACCACGGCAGTGGCGGAACGGCGGTCCCCGGGGACCGGAGCGCGGTCCGTGGCCAGAACGATGACGTCATAGCTGGCCCGGTCCTCCCGGTCCAATTTAGCGGCCGTGCGGAGCGTGCCGGTCACAGGGTCCACGGTGAAGTGAAGGTTCGAATCCCCCAGCAAACTGAAGCGAACTTCGCCGTTACCGCCTGCAACAGTGGAAAAAGTGATGTTTTGTTATGGTGAAGATCGGGTTAAAAGTAAAGCGAAAATGTGTTGGTGTGGTGTGGTGTGGTGTGGTGTGGTGTGGTGTGGTGTGGTGTGGTGTGGTGTGGTGCGGTGTGGTGTGGTGTGGTGTGGTGTGGTGTGGGTGTGGTATTGTGTGGGTGTGGTGTTTGGTTTTTTTGTTGTTCTTGTTTTGTAGGTTTTGTTACAAGTAAAGTGTGTGTCTTGCATTTGTTAATTAGTTGTTCTTTTTTTTGTTCATGTTTTGTAGGTTTTGTTACAAGTAAAGTGTATGTGTTGTTAAGTGTTGTTTGTTTGCTTGCTGTTCTTGTTTTGTAGACTTGGCTAAAAAGCAAAGTGGATGTGTTGTCAGTTAGTTGTAGTCCTTGTTGTCATTATCAATATCAATACTTCTGCTATCTCAGCAAAAAGAGAAATTTAGTGAAATGATCGTTGTTGTTGTTGAAGTGGTGGTGTTGGTGTTGGTAGTGGTGGTGGTGGTGTGTGTGAGACGACCCTAAAATAGGAGACTGGATACAAGAGAGAGAGAGAGAGAAGAGAGAGAGAGAGAGAGAGAGAGAGAGAGAGAGAAGAGAGAGAGAGAGAGAGAGAGAGAGAGAGAGAGAGAGAGAGAGACAGACAGACAGACAGACAGACAGACAGACAGACAGACAGACAGACAGACAGACAGACAGACAGACAGACAGACAGACAGACAGATAGAGACAGAGACAGAGACAGAGATAAATAGTGAAGGATGCTTGGAGACTATGAGCAACAAACACAGAGCAAACACCGAGATTGGATGTATGTGCATTTTCATGTTCTAGCACGCCCATGCACATGAACACACACACACACACACACACACACACACACACACACACACACACACACACACACACACACACACACACACACACACACACACACACACAAACATCCCCCCGTCACACAAATACACTCTGTCTGTCTGTCTGTCTGTCTGTCTGTCTGTCTGTCTGTCTGTCTACCTTCTCTCTCCTCTCTCTCTCTCTCTCTCTCTCTCTCTCTCTCTCTCTCTCTCTCTCTCTCTCTCTCTCTCTCTCTCTCCTCTCCTCCTCCTCCTCCTCCTCCTCCTCCTCCTCCTCCTCCTCCTTCTTCTTCTTCTTCTTCTTCTTCTTCTTCTCTTCTTCTTCTTCTTCTTCTTCTTCGTCCCTCCTCCTCTCTTTCCTCAACCTTAACCACCCCTGTCCCCTCTCCCCATCAAACAAACCCTTAAGTGAAAGGCTCTTAAGTAAGTGGAGAGCAGGAACACGAACACACAAGAGACCTACTCTTGTCATCAGCGATGTTCTAGTTACGGCGAAATTGCAACAGCAGCAGAACCCCCCCCCCCCCCCCCTATCTCAGCAAGGCAGCAACTCCCGTTTGCTTCACTACTGCTATACGTCTGAGTCAGTTTTTGTTTTTGTTTTGTTTGTTTGTTTGTTTGTGGTTTTTTTTTGGGGTGGGGGTGGTTTTGTTCCTCGGCTAGAGCTCCGAGGTTTTACCACCAGTGAGAATTTTGCGTGTGCGATTGTTTGCTCCCTCCCCCCCCCCCCTCTTTCCCCATACCATTTAGGTAGCCGCATTCCAGCTTCCAGGATGGTGTCTAAATACGACACCTCTGAGCATGCTGGGGTTGTTTTTGTCTGATTGTCTGTTCCTACCGGCGCACAGTGGCCTACTCTTGCGAAAGAAGGAACGGGTTTTAAAAATGTGTTCAAGATGTTCTGCATGTGCTCGCACACGGGCCTCAATTTATTATAGTCTCATCCGAAGGATTCTGACATTCAGTTGATTTTCTCGTCAATCTAGGAAGAAAAGGTGGGGCTGGGAATCGAACTCAAAACCTCATGGTTTATTTGTTGGCAGGAGGACGTCGTAACCATTCTACCACGCTCCTGAGTCAGTGACCCTTGATGATTCCCTCCTCCTTTCCCTCTTTCCTTCCTCCTCTGTTTTCTCTCTTTCTGTCTCGGTCTGTCTCTGACTGTCTCTGTCTCTTTGTCTCTGTTTGTCTGTCTGTCTGTCTGTCTCTCTACCCCCCCCCCCCCTCTCTCTCTCTCTGCCTGCCTGCCTGTCTCTTTCTCTTTCTATTTCTCTGTCACTGGTTGACAAGTTATTCTCTCTCTCTCTCTTTCCCTATCCTCCCCCCCTCTCTCTTTCCAGTAACATCTATTTTCTATTGTTAACTTTTCCAATATTTCCTTTCATTTTGGGGCTGGAAGAATTTAAAAAGTCTGTTCCTTAATCTATTACCCTCGTGAGACAAAATGTTTTGTTGCGTTTCGTTTCGTTTCTCTCTGTCTCTCTGTCTCTGTCTCTCTCCCTCCCTCCTCTCTCTCTCTCTCTCTCTCTCTCTCTCTCTCTCTCTCCTCTCTCTCTCTCTCTCTCTCTCTCTCTCTGCTCCCCATCTCTCTTTCTTTCTCTGTCTCTGTCTCTGTCTCTGTCTCTCTCTCTCTCTCTCTCCTCTCTCTCTCTCTCTCTCTCTCTCTCCTCTCTCTCTCTCTCTCTCCCTCCTTCCCTCCCTCGCTCTTCCCCCCTCTCCCCCCTCTCTCTCT
>CM060321.1:46855897-46860897 GCA_030674155.1 Stramonita haemastoma | reverse complement strand
AAAAATGGATATGCTTTCTATACTGGCAAGTATCCGATATCCCCACAGGAGAGTATTTGTCTCTGAAAACGACCTCTGCTTTTCTTTTAGTCTCTATTTTAACATTTTGCGTGTGTCTTTGTTTTTCTAAAATCAACTCTCTGCTTTTCCTTTAGTCTCCCCCCCCCCCCCCCTCTTTTATCTGTGTTTTTGTTTTCCAAAGACGACTCTGCTTTTCCTTTAGTCTCTTTTTTCCATTTACTTGTGTCTTTGTTTTCTAAAGACGACACTGCTTTTTATTCAGTCTCTTATTTCCCTTCTCACCTGTGTCTTTGCTTCCTAAAACGACTCTATACTTTTCCTTTAGTCTCCTTTTCCCAATTTTACCTGTGCCTTTGTTTCTTAGAACGACGCTCTGTTGTCTCCCTGTCTACAACTAAATGGGCTCTACGTTTCCCTAGGATACACAGTCCCACACTGGGTATATATATATATATATATATTATATATATATATATAATATATATATATATATATATATGCATTCTAGAACATTGACACGGATTATGGGATCTTTCACACGCATGCTTGGTCTTCTGCTTACATGTGTATGCTCTCTCTATCTCTGTCTGTCTGCCTGTCGCTGACTATCTGTCTGCCTGTCTGTCTATCTGTCTGCCTGTATGTCTGTCTGTCTGTCTGTCTGTGTCTGTGTCTGTCTGTCTGTCTCAAGATTACGTGACGTTATATTTTAGTTTCTTCATATCTTTTTCCTTCCATTTGAATTGTATTGTGCCCAAAGGCCAAAGTACAATAAATAATTTCGGAGTTCAGAGTTCTGAGAACTCTCTCTCTCTCTCTATCCCCCCTCCACCCTCCCTCGCTCCCTCCCTCCCTCCCTCTCTCTCTCTCTCTCTCTCTCTCTCTCTCTCTCTCTCTCTCTCTCTCTCTCTCTCTCTCTCTCTCTCTCTCTCTGCGCTTTTCTTGGAAGGAGCTCCGAGGCTCACCATTGGCGAGATTTTGCATATATCGCCTTTGTACCCAACATTGGGGAAGAAATACCTCAGTGGTCAGAGCACTCGCTTTTTCCAAGCTAAGTTTAAGCAGCATCGAGCATGGTTACCAAGTGGATGGGTGACCATTTGCGCGTGTTCGCTTCAGTACAGTCCCCCAGTCCACCCAGCTGTAAATGGGTACCTGCCCTCTTTAGAGTCGGGGAAGGAAAAGCAGCAAGGGAGAGGAGATGGGTGCCGCAATCAACATGCTGGCCCCGAGAGAAACTGAGGTCTCTGATTCCTCGCTCCCCTACGACCACGTAGGTTATGGGACACCTTTACCTTTTTTATACACAACATTGGCATATTATATGTATACGAAAGCAAGTAAGGCACTAGCAGGTTTGAACTGAAATTGACATTGTACCTCTGAATAGTCCACCCCCCTCCAGCTCCCCCTACCTCCACACACTACACTACACACACACCTTTTCAAATATGCATATGTATATATTTTTAGATGGATGGCTTGATGAAAAAAAGCAATTGCACTGCTTATTCAATGTACCATCTGGAAATAAAAGTTTGATATTGACTTTGACTTTGACTCACACATACAGAGAGGAGAGAGAGAGAGAGAGAGAGAGAGAGAGAGAGGAGAGAGAGAGAGAGAGAGAGGAGAGAGCAGAGCGCCAGCCAGCCAGCCAGCAGCCAGCCAGGCAGGCAGGCAGGCAGCCAGGCAGGCAGGCAGGCAGACAGAGAGAGAGAGAGAGAGAGAGAGAGAGAGAGAGAGAGAGAGAGAGAGAGAGAGAGAGAGAGAGAGAGAGAGAGAGAGAGAGAGAGAGAGAGACGAGCTAATCATGAACGACAAGTTAACTCCATCACCATTCTCAACAGCATCTCTCTTTCTCGATCCCCAAATGAGCCCATACAGTCAATATACAACCTCCACCACCACCACCACCACCACCACCACCACTACACAAACACCCACACACCTACAAACCCACCCTAAATAAAACACACACACACACACACACACACACACACACAAGAATAACACACACACACACACAGAATAACACACACACACACAAACCACACACACACACAACAGAGAATAACACACACACACAAAAGCCATCAGAGAGAAGACAGGTTTAGAAGTTGGGGAGGTAGAGGTGGGGAGGGGAAGGGGGTGGAGGGAGGGGCGGCAAAGAACGTAAAAAAAAGAAACCCGGGGAAGAAAAAAAAAGGAGAAAGAAAGAAAGAAAGAAAGAAAGAAAGAGAAGAAACAAACCCAGCAGCTAGCTAACCGAATAACCGCACAGCGATCTCCCTCCCCCTGTCCGCGCCAGCAAACAAGCTAGCAGAAGAAACGCACGCCGTTACAAAGAAAGAAAGAAACATAAAAAGAAGGAAGGAAGAAAGAAGGAGAAAGAAGGAAAGAAGAAGAAGGAGGGAGAAGGAAGGAAGAAGGAGGGAGAGGAGAGAGAAGGAGGAGGGAGAGAGAAGAGAGGAGAGAGAGAAGAGAGAGGAGAGAGAAGAGAGAGAGAGAGAGAGAGAGAGAGAGAGAGAGAGAGAGAGAGAGAGAGAGGAGAGAGAGAGAGACAGACAGACAGACAGACAGACAGACAGACAGACAGACAGACAGACAGACAGACAGACAGACGGACAGACAGACAGACAGACAGACAGACAGAGACAGACAGACAGACAGACAGACAGACAGAGACAGACGACAGACAGACAGAAAACAGAGAGAGAGAGAGAGAGAGAGAGAGAGAGAGAGAGGAGATGAGAGAGAGAGAGAGAGAGAGAGAGAGAGAGAGAGAGAGAGAGAGAGAGATTAGGGGGTAAGAGAGGGAGAGAGGGAGGGAGAGGGGTGCCGATCAAATGAAGTAACGGTTGAGTGCTGCGATTCTGAAGCAGCAAGCCATTAACAAGTCCTTCCCTTGCTGACTCCACAGCCAATGCATCTGGCTTCCCCCTTTCTTCCATGCTGTTAAATGATGATCAGGATGATGATCATGATCATCATCATTATTAGCAGAAGAAGCAGTAACAATGTAGCATAAAATCAAACTGGCATGGCCATATCAGTCTACCATAGTTTTAGCTAAAGCGTGAAGTCTCTCTAACCCCCCCCCCTCCCCCCGAAGGAAGTGTCTGTTACTTTTCGAAAATGATATACACGTTACGCTACATCCTCAAAGATTTTCGGCAGAGCAGATAATTATCCATCTGCATAACTACATAAAGTCGAAGAGCCTTGGATGCTGGTATGATAATTATCACGTCTGCTTTTCCAGAGTACATCATAGTCTTTGATTATAAGGTCTTAAGAATACATATTTGATCTTTTGTATGTATGCAATTTTGCACAAAGTTGTTGTTTGTCCGTCGTATCCGACGATGACTTCCAAAGCAGCAGAGGAGGCAGCTGCTGTTTCGGAAATTGGGCAAAAAATTGATTATAGTGGAGATGCCTTGCCCACAGTGCACATCCCACTCTCTCGGCCAAGAGGGCATACGGACAGTCAGCGTTGAAGATCTTCTCCAAAAGCCAACTAGCCCCATGGGCTGCAGCACATAAGGACTGTGCAAGTCAAGCCTCCTAGTCAGAGAGTCACAGTATAGTCGATCATTAAAGACTAAGCTGTGAAGTGGAATTCCATGAGTGGGAAAGAAAGCCACTGGTCATACAGTCTCTTTGCTATTTCCCCCAGCGTCAGCGGTTTAAACAAGAACTGCCATGTCTGCGTACAAAGTTAAGCTGGAAGACTGAAAAAGATCCCCAAATCTGTATTCCCTAGATACAACTGATATTTGAATGTGCAGCTCATTAGTAAAATACTATGAGGAGTTCGATCAAAGCATAGAAGATGCCAATGTGGGTTCACGCTAATTTATGATGTGGACAATTGAAAAATCAACACTACGTGTGTAGTCACAGAAGCTCCTTTGCTAACTAAGGTTGTCTCCATTGATCAGAGGAACTTGTATATATACATATGGACTACATTAAAGGACCACGAGGAGGAAAAAATCTATCACATCATCCACTCAGCTTTCGCCACCATTGAAAATTGCCAGAAACAGGGATAACAGGCAAAAACGGAAAAGAGAGAACACAACTCTGTTATGGAAAAATACTGGAAGCATCAAACCAATATACACAGGAGATGGTTCTGGCTTGACCATTTCATCCCTCCAATCTTCGTAACGAAATTTTTAAAAAATCTCTTCACCCAGCCACAAAAAACCTTTACGACAAATAACATACTTAAACATCATACACAAAAAACATCCACAGCCTAAAATAATATGCACATCCATTCACATACTCCAGGCACTGAAACCATAACAACAAAATAACTGAGCTATCAGAACCATAACCCATTTTTGTACAGACAAAATACATACACATGAATCTACTCAAGCTACTTTTGATTTAAACGAAACTACTCCTAAAAATGTGACAGAGAAAGAGAACAAGCCTTCTTGGATGTAGGAACTTTCTAGAAGACGAGAATGCTACTTATACGGAAAGAGTCTCCGGCTCAGTCCATGGGTGGGGGCGGTGGGGTGGGGGGTGGGGTGGGGTGGCAGGTTGATGTTGTTGTTGACTGCTGTGTAGGGTGGAACAGCCAGGCTATCTATCGATTGGTGCAGTGCTTCTCCTCCTCAACCAGGCAGTTTACCTTGTTCCCTTCTGACGGCCATCAAACTAGGCACTGAAAGAAATGTTTGTTGTTTCATTGGCTTTAGTGCTATCACTCACATTAGGACTGGCCTGTGGGGAGAATCAAAGAAAACTGGGGGCTGTGGCTGTGGATCTACTCTGACACTCCACTCCGCCACCAGAGTTATAGCTCGTTATCAGGATGGTGGTAGTTTAAAAAAAAAAAAAACACGTTTTTTTTTTAGTATGTGTGCTATCTAGGATTGAGTGTATAGCCATTAAACGCGCGAGTCCTCCTTTTAGCTGAGTTTTATGACAACCTCAAAAGAGAGAATTTCAGA
>CM060321.1:46825897-46848397 GCA_030674155.1 Stramonita haemastoma | reverse complement strand
TGCGTGCGCGCGCGCGCGTGGTGTGTATGTGTGTGTGTGTAAGTTGACTGTATCGTAGGCTACACAAAAGACGCAGATAACTCAGCTCTTTTATAAATGACTAAAGCTCTGTCGGTTATTTCAAACCCCTGTCTCTCCCACAAAAAAAAAATGTCTAGGAGTTTCTCTATCACCCCACTCCCTTCTCTGTTTACTTCTTCTCATCCCTCTCTCTCTGCCCCATGTGTGTTTGTCTCTCTGTGTGGCTTTCACACAAAGCAGCTTCGGATTTCCTTTAAAGATTCACGCCAACAGTAGACGATCTCTCTCTCTTTGTCCTCTCGTCTTTTCCACAGTTGTCTCGAATTCGTTTACAGGCTGAAAAATAACCCCAGACAGTCTCTCTCTCTCTCTCTCTCTCTCTCTCTCTCTCTCTCTCTCTCTCTCTCTTCTCTCTCTCTCTCTCTCTCTCTCTCCACCCCCCTCTCCCTCTCTCTCTCTCCACCCCCCTCTCCCTCTCTCTCCACCCCCCTCTCCCTCTCTCTCTCTCTCTCTCTCGTTGTGTCTGTGTCTTTCCCTCTGTGTTCCTCCCTGTTTCTGCCTCTCTCAAATTTCCTCCACCGTTCTCATCATCATCATCATCATCATCATCATCATCATCATCATCATCATCATCATCATCATCATCATCATCATCATCATCATCTCTGTTTTTCCATTTAAGCTTATTTAGTTTTCTGTACTCATGTTTCTTCTTGTATTACCCATCTCCATCTAAAAAAAAAAGTTTACAAGAAGCTTTCACGATTTAATTTCAGAGGATCACAATCCTCTCTCTCTCTCTCTCTGGGGGGAACGTATAGCCTAGTGGTCAGAACATTGCGCTGGCAATTTGACGACCCCGGTTCGATTCCGGTCGAGGAGATTTTTCTCCTGGAGTTAACAACTCTCCCCAAAAGTCCTTCGGATGAGACTTTAAATCAAGGCCCCGTGTGCGAACGCACGCAGAACATCGTGTGCCGGTGGGAACAGATAACATTTACAAAATTGCACACACACGGGGACTAGATGTAAAAAAGCACAGGAGTGCTTATTCCATTATCCTCGATATAAAAGAATAAATCAAATCAATCAAAATCAAATCAAATCTCTCTCTCTCTCTGTCTCTCTCTCTGTCTCTGTCTCTCTCTGTCTCTCTCTCTCATACACTCAATGTTTATCTTTCAGCCATATTTTTCTTTCCCTTTATTTATCTTTATAGAAAAAAAAGAAGTTTGACAATTTTAGCAAACAACAAACAATCAAGAACGATAATAGCTGTGTGACCTGCTTGCCTCCCTTCGATCTCTCCCTTCCTTCCTATCTCTGGATCATGTGTGAGCACAAGAAAATATTTGGCTTTATGTTTGTGTTTTCTCAGTTTCTTTTGTCAAGCATCTTTGTCTTGTCTCTTGTCACTTCAATCAACGGAAACCTTTCAAACTGACTCACAAGCTACGTGTATGAGATTATAAACCGAGGTCCCGTGTGAGAACGCATGCAGAACATCTTACGCACACGTTAAAACATGTTCTGCTTTTCGGAAGAGTAGGCTATTGTGTGCCAGTGGGAACGGGTGACAACATTTACAAAAATGCATACACACGGGGACTGGATGTAGAAATGCACATGGGTGCTTATTCCATTATCCTCGGTATAAAAGAGTTAATGAATAAACAAATAAATGACAAAATACTATCTGTCTGTCTATCTGTCTGTCTGTCTGTCTGTCTGTCTGTCTGTCTGACTGTCTCTGCCTGTCTGTCTGTCTCTCTGTCTGTCTGTCTCTGTTCTGTCTGTCTGTCTGTCTGTCTGTCTCTCTGTCTGTCTGTCTCTCTCTCAATCTTCCTCTGTGTGTGTGTGTGTGTGCGTGTGTGTGTGTGTGTGTGTGTGTGTGTGTGTGTGTGTGTGTGTGTTGTGTGTGTGTGTGTGTGTGTGTGTGTGTGTGTGTGTGTGACCTTCTCTTTCTATTTTATACGTTTTTATTTTATACCACTTTATGTCAGAACATATTTTTTACTGCGTGAGATTCGGGCTGCTCTCCCCCGGGGAGAGCGCGTCGCCACAAATGCAGCGCCACCCATTGTTTTTTTCTTTTTTCCTGTCTGTGACTGTATTTTGTTTTCCCATTAGAGTGGCTTTTTCTACGGAATTTTGCCAGGAACAACCCTCTTGTTGCTGTGGGTTCTTTTACGTGCGCTAAATAATGATGTGTAACACACAGGACCTCGGTTTATCGACTTATACGAAAGACTAACACCCAGACCACCACTCATAGTCTAATAGATGGGGGAATTGAACCACCGCACACTCGACCCGGGCTTTTCGTTTCCTAAGCAGGTGCGTTACCTCTAGACCACCGATCCACCACGTCAGTACATGAGGACTGAAGCAGACACGGGCAACGTCAAAGAGAGCTGCAGGGCAGTGCTGACCTACAGAGAGGGAAAAAGGTCAGGTACTATACTCCCAATCTACTGTGTGATAGCCTGCAGTCTGTCTGACCTGACGGGACTGTGGTAACCACTAACTGCTGGCTGGCACTGAGAGAGAGAGGAGAGAGAGAGAGAGAGAGAGGAGAGAGAGATGACGAGGAGAGAGGGGAGAGAGAGAGAGAGAGAGAGAGAGAACACTGAACACTAAACACTGAGAGAGAGAGAGAGAGAGAGAGAGAGAGAGAGAGAGAGGAGAGGGGAGGAGAGAGAGAGAGAGAGGAGAGAGAGAGAGAGAAGGAGAGAGAAGGAGAGAGGATGAGAGAGAAGAGAGAGAGGAGAGAGAGGAGAGAGGAGCGAGCGAGCGAGGAAGCGAGCGGGCGAGAGAGCATGTCCAAATACGTAGGAATACATATGTGACCTAACGAAACCAGCGTGGTGTCTCCAAAGAAATGACAGAAGCAAAGACAAATGTGCACGTCCCTACGCTTTTTTTGAAAGTGGATTTTGGAAAATGCAAACCCAACAAACTGGTTGTAAAAGTGAGACCCAGAAAAAACTGTGAAGTTTCTTACACAAAGCTTTCTTCTGCTTCCCTTCCGAATCTTAGTGATCTATGTAGTTTATTGAAAGTATCACCGTGCATGTTTTACCTCGAGAGCAAACAAACTGAAATTTCCATAACTGCTGACTTAAACCTGTGGCATTTGTTGAAGTACAGCAAAGCTTCTTATGCTTGTAACAAAATATTTGTTGATGGGAAGAAACTTTTAAGTTTTTAGAGCACAATATTTGACTTTTGGCAAAATGGAAACCCTGTAACAAAAAGTTCACTCTAAGATTTTAGAAAAAAAAGTAGGTTGGTTTTTTTTCTGGATAGAAAGTAACAAAAGCACCATGCTGCTGTCCTTGGCTTAATTGCGATTTTCTCATTAATATTTTGCAAATACAGTGTTGCAGTTTAAAAAAAAGGATCACAACAATATGTGCTGACCTTTGCTATATACTTTTCTACTTGTTGCTACCTGTTGCAAAATTACATGTGTAAATTTGTATACACATTCCTATATGTGTGTTAATCACACATAGAGACTAAGACACTGACACAGATACACAGGCGATGCATGCATGCACACATAGACACCTCTCTCTCTCTCTCTCTCTCTCTCCCTCTCTCTCTCTCTGTCTCTCTCTCTTCAAACTCATTCACACATACACACATACAGACACTCACACGCGTGCGCGTGCACACACACACACACACACACACACACACACACACGACACACACACACACACACACACACACACACACACACACACACACACACACACACACAGAGGAAGGACACTGGACAACAAAATAAGGCAGATCATAAAAAAAGTCTGGATCAACTCATATACTTCTTAACAATCCTTCCCCTCTTCTCATCCCTTCTGAAAATTCCACTCCATTTTAGGTAGTTGACAGTCAGACTCATTGCATATCTTTATGTTAACGATCTTTCTTCATCAGTTACTCCTACTTGCTAAGAACCTCTCCCTTTTCACAAAGCTGATAGTCACATTCATTCTACATTTTTTTGGTAACCTGAGAATTTTGCTGGACTGTCTGTTGGCGAAGACAGAGCGAGTTGGGAGAGAAACAGGAGAGGACAATGCCACATACCCCACACCCTGTCTGGTCAGGCCTGGCAACTGACACCTTCATTACCACACGTCTGTATCTCCCCCATCCCTTCCCCTGCCATCACCCCTACACCCCACACCTGTCTGACACACTTCATTAAGGGTGGGGGGTGGGGGGCTGGAGGGAGGAGAGAGGAGGGGTGGGTGGGTGGTGATGACTGACGTAATGAACTCCATCCATCAGGTGTCTCAGGGCAGACATCAGTGTGGACATCGTCTTTTCTTCTGCCTGTCTTCCTGTGGGACCACACTGGTCTGGGTCAGGGTCTGTATTGGAATGAGCTTCTCTCTCTCTCTCTCTCTCTCTCTCTCTCTCTCTCTCTCTCTCTCTCTCTCTCTCTCTCTCTCTCTCTCTCTCTTCTCTCTCAATTGTGATTTTTTCAAATCATGATCAGTGCACATGTATATATATATACAATAATTAATTCCTGTCAAGTCACCTCACCCTACCGCTTCATAACACAGAGATGCTGCAGATCTCATAGAAAAGTAGAGAATCCTGTGTGATCATGTGTCAGGAAGCGGTTCAGACTTTGTCTTTTCAGAAAGATTTGTTAGTCTGCAGGAACAATGCTACTGAAAAGTTTGTACACTACATTTTTCTGCACACACTGTTCTGAAATCTAAAACTCAGCATAGGAAAGACCCTTGGTAATAGGAATAGGACACTTAAATTAACGGAAAAACTTTTTCTCAGACTCATGTAAACATGAAAGTATTTCTCTCAGTTTCCATGGATAGAAAAAACGACAACACCGTACTTATTATGTAACCTATTTTGTCAGCCCTGAAGTGCATGAACCCCTCTTGAATATAAAAGCTCTTTTTATATGTGATCTGCGTTAAACACTTAATCATCAAACATCTGGTACTGAAAGAACATGGAAAACATCAAGGAAAAATATTTCATAGCTGATTTCATAAATGCCCTGTATTGCGATGGCCTACCAGACCCTTGTTTTTCCCCTCTTCAAAGAAAAAAATATTCTGTCTGATTCAATCACCACATCGATTCTCTCCTTGTGTTTAAACACTTTGCTATGAATGTTGTTTTCCCTTGACATAGTGTTAGCCCTTGTGTAGCTCTCATAGTTTGCGAGGCAATGAACACGAATAAACGTGCATTGTGAATGGCTAGTTTAACCATGACAAGGCTTGTTTCAGCCAGGCAGAAAGGCTTTGCAGAGGTCAGATTTTGTTCCGGCCGCTGGATAATTTACAGACTGGTAATGGGGATGTTTACAGCTGTTTGGTTGCCTGCAGCATGAGGGGCACTTTATGTGTGGTTCTATGATCAGTCAGGAAGGCAGGATGACTGTTGTAACTTTGGTGAACTGCTATGGCCGTGGTGCTATGTTGATGTTTGTAATGCTGGGATCTTTTCTCAGGAGGATCAATGTGTTTTTGTTATAGCTTTGTTGTGGTCTGCGTGTCGGGCTGTGTAGAATATATTTTGGTGTAAAGGCAGAGGTACAGGAAGTATACAGAAGTATTTGATTCTGAAATGTACAGACAGAAAAATGGGGTGGGGTGGGGGAATGATAAGTATAGGAAAGATAATGGAAGAGGCAGAAGAGGAAAAGGAGATGTCAAGCAAAGTTTGCAAGACTAAGGATCATAAAACAGATATAACCTCTCTGACTTGTTAAGATTAATACAGCAAATAACCTTATCGATGTATTACTAACGTTTCTTAGAGTATTCATGACTATACATGGTAATGTCTGAACATAATTCTACACGCTCCTGAAAAAAAAAGTCTGACAGCTGTTGTTTATTTTCCAGCAATGTGTGGTACATTAATGATTATATTCATATTGCCATACATGAACTGGCACTTTGGATTTTTATGTTGATATGAAGTGTCAGTTTTGTTTCAGTTATCATTCGACAGCCCCAGCCTACATATTGTGGCCCAGTGCTGACGTACCTTAAAATTCTAAGCTCTCTCTCTGTCTCTGTCTCTGTCTCTCTGTCTCTCTCTCTCTAGCAGAGAGATGGATGTACAGAGAGGGTGTAACCACTACCAGTGTGTTTCTCCACTTCCCTCAGTCTGCCTTCTGCCTCACCCTGATACAGCACCACACCTCCCACATTTCATTTCCGTGATGTAACGCTGTCCAAACATCCCCTGCATAGGAAAACACAATCCCTGTTTTTTCTATGGATTCGGCAAATGCAAACCAAACAAACTGGCTGTAAGTTAGGTGCAGAAAACTTGCAGTTTCTTCCCTGAATCTCTTTCACTCTTTTCTTCCAGATTCAATAATTCAAGGCAGTTTATTGAGAATGGCAAGCGTGCATGCTTTAACTCAGCATTGAGCAAACAGGAATTCCCATTTCTTTTGTCTTAGTCTTGTGCAGGTGTTAAGTGCAGTCAAGACAGTTATGTATGAAATAAAAGATGTGTACTAAATCTAGATGATAGTTATGATGAAAAAAAGTTTGGCTCTTACAAAATTTAAACTACATATTTAAATCATTATTAATATAAAAAAACCCTCCGTAAAATCTAATGAATGTTCAATAAAAAAAAAATCTTGGTTTTGTTGCATTTCTTTGATCAGTATCTGTGAAAACTTTTCTGAATCATTGTAGATTTTTAAAAATTAACTTTGTGTTTCAGTGAACATTAAAAAAAAAATTAATGTGTTTACCAGTACCATTTCAAATTGTGCCACTTTACTGCTGTACAAATGAACAAGCAAATGAACTCCAAGCTTCTGTCTATATACATATGATGTATATGTGCATGAACACACACACACACACACACACACACACACACACACACACACACACACACACACACACACACACACACACACACACACACACACACACACACACACACACACACACTAATGAACACTATAAAACAAAAGTACAATGAACAATAAGAAAAATATATTTGCATCATTACGTATATATCCATCTACATTTCAATAACTCTTTCCCATCAAGTACCTCTACAACCTACAAATCACCCTTACGTCCTTCTTTATACAGCAGATGGTCACTATCATTATATTCTTTGAACCTGAGAATTCTTCTGGAATGTCCATTGGTGAACAAGAAGAGAAGAAGGAGGGAAACAGGAGAGGACAACACCAAATACCCCACACCCTCCTTGGTCAGGCCTGGGACCTGATGTCTCCATTATCAGGTATCTTTATCTTCCCCACCCATCTCTCACCTTCACCCTCACACTTCAAACCAGTCTGACACACTTCATTAAGGGAGGGGGGTGGGGTGGAGGGAGGATAGAGGAGGGGTGGGTGGTGATGACTGACGTAATGAACTCCATCCATCAGGTGTCTCAGGGCAGACATCAGTGTGGACATCGTCTTTTCTTCTGCCTGTCTTCCTGTGGGACCACACCGGTCTGGGTCAGGGTCTGTATTGGAGTGAGCTTCTTCTTCTTCCTTTTATCTCCATTATTTTCATCTCTTTGTCTCTCTGTCTTTGTCTCTTACTGTCTGTCTTTCTGTCTGTCTTTCTTTGTCCATGCCTGTCTGACTGTCTGTCTGTCAGTCTGTCTCTCTCCAGTCTTTTCCAATGTACATTACAGCCTATTCTCGCACTCATCCTTCTCTCTTTGTTTCACTGATTTCCGTGTTTTCAAGCTATACAAACATCCCACAACCACCCCCAACCTCGAATGGAAAAACACAGGCAGTGTTTTCTTTTGGGTTCTGGGCAGCACAAAGCAAACACACTGATAATTAGGAAGGCCTGGAAAACTGGCTGTTTCTTCTCCTTGAGAGCTGTTCTGTTTTTCCTTCCCTAGTTCTTTAGTTGGATGTCATGCTCTAAAAGCATCACAGCAGTTACATGCAGTTTAACTCTGCAGGAAGCATGGTGAGCATCCTGATTTTTGTTGTCATACCATTTAATGATAACCGTTTATCATTTCACATTGATAAAAGAATACCAATTTATGACAAGGAATGTGAGCTTTGTTAAACTGAGGTGTTTACTGCCAAAAGACAGGAAGGTCATTTAGATATATAGATTGTTGTAAAAGAGTTGGGTGATGTACATAAAACTTAGCTATTATGCTGTGAAACACAGTGATTTGCCATTTCAAGATGTTCATCTGCTTACATCCTGGAACAGTGCAGGGAACAGAAACGCTTCTCAACCACTCTATCTGCTGAGCTTCAAAAGGAGTCAAAAAGGACTTTTTCACATCTATGATGATCACACAAACACACACACACATGCACACATGCATACATGCATGGATGCACACACGCACGGATGCATACATGCACACACTAATACCCAATAACGGTGCTTGACAGAAACGATGCAGACCATGAAAAACCACCTTTATCAGTTCACTTATACTGTAACTGTCTTCTGTCAGTATTTGATCTAGTTTCCTAACAATTCTTACCAATTCTAACTCCTCCTTTACAGATTTGATATACATCATTCATCATACATTTTGAGGGCTTAGGAATATTTCTGGACTTTTGAAAGGTAAAGTAGAAAAGAGGTGGGGGGAGAATCAGGAGAGGACAATACCGGACAGGCCCCCACCCTGTCTGGATAGGACTGGCAACCGACACCTTCACTACCACATGTCCATCTCTCTACTGTCCCTCCCCCTGCCATTGCCCTTACACTCCACACCTGTCTGACACACTTCATTAAGGGTGGGGGACAGAGGGAGGAGAGAGAGAGCAGAGGGGTTGGGTGGTGATGACTGGCGTAATGAACTCCATCCATCAGGTGTCTCAGGGCAGACATCAGTGTGGACATCGTCTTTTCTTCTGCCTGTCTTCCTGTGGGACCACACTGGTCTGGGTCTGTGTCTGTATTGGAATGAGCCTCTCTCTCTGTGTCTCTGTCTCTCTCTCTCATACACACACACACACACTCTCACACTCACCACACAACACACACACACCACACACACACACACTCACAAACACACACACACACACACACACACACACACACACACACACACACACACACACACACAAACACACACACACACACACACCCCACTGAGACATTCAGACTCCAACAACAAAGAGGAAATTCATGATGTCTAAACACAATCACAATGAATAGATGTACGACAAATGAAAACAGATTTGGTCTGACAGTTTAAGTGAGATGTAGTGTGGTTTAGCCTACAACTATTTCTGAGTGGTCTGAATGATAATTATGTGATCAACTTTTTTCTTCTGTTCTTTTATAATTTTGTCCCTCTTTGGTATAGTGTGTCCTTCACTGTTATGAGTATCTACATCTTCACATCAAAAGAGCTGTAAAGCAAATCAGTTTCAAGTCCTCAAATCTGTCTTTTATTCTCTTTCTCTTTCGGTCCCTCTCTGTCTCCCTCTGTGTCTCTCTTTCTCTGTCTCTCTTTGTTAGTCTGTCTGTCAGTCTCCCTTCCCTTCTTACTCCTTGCTTGACCCAATTTCCTCAGCTTACTTTCGGTTCACCTGCACATTCATCTCTCAACTCGACTTTTACTGATTTCCAAGTATCACATGCTATTTTCACATCGTAAGGCAATACAAAACATCCCACCTCAGCCCCCCTGCATGGCAAAACAAAACATGGCCAGCGTTTCCTTGTGGGTTCTGCCTAGCACAAACCAAACACAATGACCTTTTGGAAGGTTCAGAAAACTGGCGGCTCATTCTCCTTGAAAATTGCATTGCTTCTTTTTCCGTATTTACGTGCATGTAACATTCTAAAATTGCTGCAGCTACTGTACCTCCTTCCACTCTGTTGGAAGTATGATGGACATGCTCATTTCTGTTGTCTTAGCTTTCCTTTATTTTTTTGTGTGTTAAGAAAAGTGCAGGCACTAAAGTAATGAAATTTTCAGTTTT
Source organism: Stramonita haemastoma (assembly GCA_030674155.1). Taxonomy (NCBI): domain Eukaryota; kingdom Metazoa; phylum Mollusca; class Gastropoda; order Neogastropoda; family Muricidae; genus Stramonita; species Stramonita haemastoma. The sequence continues at coordinate 46,838,397 of CM060321.1, read as the reverse complement.
CATTGAAATGTTGTAGTTTTAGCAGAACAGGAATAATGCACAGACAAAAATATATATTGTCAGCCCAAAGCAGGTCAGCTACCTTCCATGAAATCTGGCCAGCTACCACCAAAATGTTCTGCGTTATAAATTCAGATATTCCTCTCTCATCAGTATGCTGTAACATTCTTTAGTAAAGAGAAAGACGAGAAAAATCTTGATTTGCATTGACTCAAAAGGGCTCACACAATCATCTGTCTTCAGCTCTTTATTTTGCACATGTTCTAGCATGTGTGCACATGCATATGGATGAATACAAGCACAGACACAAACAAATTTATGCATATGTATATGCATAAATACATGCACACAAAAACTTATGCACATATATATCTAGACACACACACACTCATATAAACACACACACACACACACACACACACACACACACACAGACACACACACACACACACACACACACACACACACACACACACACACAAAAAACAAACATGCTTACATCCATGTATACATGCACATGGACACATACACATGTCTGCATGCACACACACACAAATAAGAGGGAGGGAGAGGAGAGAGAGAGAGAGAGACAGAGAGAGAGAGAGAGAGAGAGAGAGAGAGAGAGAGAGAGAGAGAGAAGACAGACAGAAGACAGAGAGAGACAGAGAGAGACAGAGAGAGACAGAGAGAGACAGAGAGACAGAGAGAGACAGAGAGAGACAGAGAGAGAGAGAGAGAGAGAGAGAGAGAGAGAGAGAGAGAGAGAGAGAGGAGAGAAGAAGAGACAGACAGACAGACAGAACAGACAAGACAGACAGACAGACAGACAGAAGACAGAGAGACAGCAGAGAGCAGAACAGAGAGACAGAGAGAGAGAGAGAGAGAGAGAGAGAGAGAGAGACAGACAGAAGACAGACAGACAGACAGACAGACAGACAGACAGACAGACAGACAGACAGACAGACAGACAGAAAAAGACAGAGACAGAGACAGACAGACAGAAAGAGACAGACAGACAGAGACATTCACACAAAAAAAACAAAGATATGCAAGACAAGTGCTATACACAAACAGGGCCTAGGGATACAATATAAAATGTCTGGGTTTGTTCATATATACATCTTAGTATTAGCTTTCATAGATGAGCTGAAGCCACTTAGAATACTGCCCCTTTCTCTTCGCCATAGATTGGACGGTCATATTCATTGTACAGTTTTGGATTAGTAGTTTTTTTCCTGGACTGTGTAGTGATAAAGAAAAGAGTGGAGATGGACATAAATGGGAAAGGACAATACCAGAAACCCAACACCATGTCTGGTCAGGCCTGGCAATTGACACTTTCATTATCACACGTCTGTATACGCCTCCCTCCCCCACAACCCCATCATCAACTCTACACTCCACAGATGTCTGACACACTTCTTGGAGGGTAGAGGGTGGAAGGGAGGAGAGAGAAGAGGAGGGGTGGGTGGTGATGACTGACGTAATGAACTCCATCCATCAGGTGTCTCAGGGCAGACATCAGTGCGGACATCGTCTTTTCTTCTGCCTGTCTTCCTGGGGGACCACACTGGTCTGGGTCAGGGTCTGTCTGTCTATCTGTCTCTCTATCTCTGTCTCTCTCTATCTCTGTATGTATTTCTCCCCATCTCTGTCTGTCTGTCTGTCTGTCTGTCTGTCTGTCTGTCTGTCTGTCTGTCTGTCTGTCTGTCTCTCTCTCTCTCTCTTCTCTCTCTCTCTCTCTCTCTCTCTCTCTCTCTCTCTCTCTCTCTCTCTCTCTCTCTCTCTCTCTCTCTCTCTCTCTTTGTAGGTAAAATTCAGATACACGATGGGGGTATTTTGGTGTTCACAGTATATGTTATTTAAAGGTCAAACAAGAAAACAAAATGGAATAGAAGTTTAAAAGGGCAATCTTGCAAAAACTTCCAAGGATTCAAGCATGGGTAAACAACTGCAAAAGATGCTACAGACTAGTGAACAGCTTGTAAGCACAGTGTCCTCACTACCCCTCAGAGAGATTGGGGAAAGAGGGGCAAGGCATGGGCACTTTTCCAACAAATTACATGTTCTGATTAGATAACGGCATGTTTAGTAAGAAGAGCTGCTTTTATCATCTCATACAAGTTACAGTTTGTTCACTGAGGAGAGATTCTAGCTGTTTTATGATTCTCGGCCTTATAAACACTGTTCCTCATTTCCGATATCTTTTTCTTAACACCCCCTTCTTCCATTATCTTCCTTGCGCACACACACACACACACACACACACACACACACACACACACACACACACACACACACACACACACACACACACACACACACACACTCCTCTCTCTCTCTCTCTCTCTCTCTCTCTCTCTCTCTCTCTCTCTCTCTCTCTCTCTCTTCTTCTTCTTCTTCTTCTTCTTCTTCTTTCTTCTTCTTCTTCTTCTATACCTTTTCCTTTGAAATATTGTCCAGTTCTACTATTTATGTATGTGATACAAGAAAAACGCTTTTCGGACAACCACGCACAGAAGCCACAACACGGATTTTGTTTTAGCCAAAATGTATCAACTATCCAGATAAAATAATCCAACGTTATAAATATCCGAACAATGCCACAGCTAATGCGGTTTACAAAAGTTACAGTCTCTTTGCCTGCTAGCAACCACTCAGCCATGCTCTGCTCAAGGAGCCATCCATAAACACCTCTAACTCTGCTTGTAAACAGCTGTAGACCACCCTAGAACAAGTCTATAAACTGTCTAGTTGCCACAATAAATACTCACCACTGACCGGCTAACAGCTCAGAGGAAAATAAGACTTGTCTTCTTAAAGCAGCCTTTCACAATGAAGTTTCATTCATTTGCTTCATTTATATTCAACCAAGGTTTGTCATATCGGAGCTAGCATTGCACAAAAAGAAACTAATGTTGAAGATAAATTATATGCAAAAGCCTCCAAAAAGGGAAAGAAAAACTAGTGCATACTTACAACAACAAAAAATCCAAACACCAAACAATATACCAGAATCTTAAATACGACAATAGTGACTGTGCCAAATAAAACAATGCACTGCACATCTCAAAACAATGTTTTAATGAAACAAGCAGTGAAGTATTTTAGCCTGGAACAGTGTTCTTAAAAAAAAAGTTGAGAAGCAGATGTTTAACACTCCTATGAACTCCTTTATGTTGTTGCTGTTGCAGGAGTGGCAGTGTACAATAAGGTGAGAATGATATTCTCTTTTCTGTAACATGTTAAATTGGAAGAAATTCATCCAGGTTGATGCATGTCTGAAAAAGGGGTTTTGTTGATCTAAACATTAAAGAAAATCCTTTTGTCAAAGGTGTATCACTTATGCTAAATTTTAGATTTCAAAACAATGTATAGAAGACTGATGTCTGAAACAATTTATGTGTATTATGAGGGTGTTTGTTTTGCTGAATACAGAAACAGTCATAAAAAAACTTTTCATCAATGCTCCAACACGGCATAATGCAGACAACTTTTCGATAATGTCTGGACAGTCTTGATTCTATACATCTGCATTTGTGGGATTAAAAAAACACATCTTCCTTGCACAAAATCTTTAAATGTCTTGTGTCGACTATGATAGGGAAGTTTGAGGAGATAGGGAAAGAGAGGGGGAGAGAGAGAGAGGAGAGAGAGAGAGAGAGAGAGAGAGAGAGAGAGAGAGAGAGAGAGAGAGAGAGAGAGAGAGAGAGAGAGAGAGAGAGAGAGAGAGACAGACAGACAGACAGACAGACAGACAGACAGACAGACAGACAGACAGACAGACAGACAGACAGACAGACAGAGACAGAGACAGAGAACACTGAACACACTGAACACTGAAACTGTTTTAATGTACACCAGCCTTAGACCCCAATACACTTTCAGGGGCAAAAATGGAAAGATGCAAAAAAAGACATATAACTTTTTCGTAAACTTTGGTAATGCTTTGCCATGATACCTTGGCGTGTACTCAACACATTACACTCTTGAATATATATCTTCCGCAATCATGACTAAATAAACAAATAATCAAAGGCTGACATTTTATAACATACAAAATACAAACAGAGAGAGAGAGAACTCGAACTCGAACTCGAACTCGAAATGGTTTATTCAGTATAGGCCATGGCCCCTTACTGAAGGGGGTACAATACACCAGTTTCAAAGCCAAACAGTGGCCAGGTGTTTCAACTCTTAACCTGTAAACATGAAATGTTGACTAAATATCAACACAAGCACAAGACTTTTGACAGCAAATGGGTTAAGTTACCCGAAAAAAGAAAATCTTCGCTGTTTGGATTATGTTCATTTTAGTTGTGTAGTCTATGACTCTTATACAAATCAGCAGATAGCAAAATATAATCATTACACTTTGATCTGCGTCTGATATACATAAAACGACCATGATCACCCATCACCTGCACAATTACATTTACCAAGTTAGAATACACAAATTCAGATTGATGTACATAACTATCATATATTTGCCTTACTTGTATAGCACATAACCATCAGAGAATCTATAAACAACCCATGACGTACCTGTAGAACTCAATCAATGTCTTTATATATGATGTCTGGGACATTATTTACTGTCTACTTATCGGAAACTCCAATTCTCCATATATAAACATCTAAAAACTCATCAATCTGATCTGCAAATGTATTTCAAACACAAGACAACATTACTTCAGTAATGTTTTACTCATTGGAATATATTGGAATGTTTCTTCCTGAACGAAAAGAAATCTTTCCTGGACCCTTGTTTATGAATCAAAGAGATAATGGTTTATGATACACTGCATTGTTGTAAGAAAAATAGCAAAAACAGCAAAAACATAATTATTCAACAGTAAATTTCAAAAAAAGTTTCCACACAGTTTCTGGAAACAACAATCTGATATATGAAAGCTTTTCAAATTTCTATTATATCATTTTTATTTTTTTGACACCGATTCATTAGCATTTCAATGCCGAAAGTAAGTCCAACACAAATTTCATTGTGATGTTCTCTCTCTCTCTCTCTCTCCTCTCTCCTCTCTCTCTCTCTCTCTCTCTCTCTCTCTCTCTCTCTCTCTCTCTCTCTCTCTCTCTCTCTCTCTCCTCACACACACACACACACATCCACACACACACACACATTCACACACACACACACAAACACACACACACAGACTCACACACACACACACACACACACACACACACACACACACACACACACACACACACACACACACACACACAAAGTGGTCCGTCTAATATCACAAATTGTGAAAAAAAAACGTTAAATGAATTTTAACATAACCACTGACATGATCAAAAACTCTATGGTACATAAATCAATTTCTATTTAAAACAGTGCATTTGAATTTGAAAATCAGAAAACAGAAGCTGATTCACACAGTATATATATATATATATATATATAATATATATATATATATATATATATATATATATATATATATATATATATATATATATATATATACGTGAACCTTAACCAGTTGGCAACGTAGACACAGTTACCGTGTCAGCACTGCAGCCTGTGTGACAAGCCAGGACAAAATTCAGTGCAGTTTGCACGTGAAGGAGAGGGGGCAAAATTTAATATAGGCGGTGACTGTTTTAAATTTGTTCCCTTTAACTACCAAGCAGAAATTTTATACAAGACAGGAGGCTGGTAGTGCAGCATGGGCTTAGCTCTGAAGAGGTCAGCCACATTGCTAAGTCGTACCCAGATCTGGACTTTCGTCCAGATACATCTTTTCACCATCAATGATCAAATGATCAAAGATCATAAACGCACGTTTTCCAGCTTTCCTGGCATCCTTTAAATGAGGAACCAGTTTCCTCCTAACATCTCGGACACGTGGGGTAAAATCCTCTCCAATGAAGACATTGCTTCCACGGAGTTTGCGTTTGGCTTTTAGAATTATCTCTTTATCCTTATGGAATGCACATCTCCCCATGATAGGTGAGTTACGGTTCCTGTTAAGCCGGTGAATCCTGTCAAATGCCATGTCTCTACTCAGTCCTAGTTTGTCAGTCAGTAAGTCTTTTATCAGTCCTTCACAGTCATCACGAGTTTCGTTGTCCGGTCTTGGTATGCCATAGAAAATTATGTTATTTCGTTTGGAATGCCCCTCCAAGTCGTCAGCCTTTTGCTCCAGCCTTCCCACTTTTTCACACAGTTTTTCGTTTTCTTCTTTCAGTCTTTTGTTTTCCTGTTTAAGTTCCTTATTATCCTCTTTCAAGGATGCAAATTCCTTCAAAATTCCGGAACATGTCTCTTTGACTTGTCTCACCTCTTCTTTCAGTTCTTTAAACATGGAGGTCATCTCCTGTAGGTTAGCTATGACCTCTTTCAGCGTAGGCTCCTCAGTTGTCCTCTTAGGAGATGATGAAGCGGACCCAGCACCAGAGTTCAGCTGGGTTTGACGAAGACTGTCCTTCCTTCCCTTAGGTCCAGGTCCAGGATTCAGCTCCACATCGCCACACCGATGCAGAAAAACGCCTGGGTATAAATAGGCGAGGAGGAAACTTACGATTACACCGTCATGCATCCTGCCCAACTTCAATGTCGGAATGTACAATGGTTTTTTGAACATTGCACGTTGAAATATGAATGCAGTGAAGGTAGCCACAAAGCAGCCACACATGGGTCTGATACTTGAAGCCACCTCTGGCATGATGTCCTCCAGTTACTTCACAGATTCAGGCAGAGGCACAGGAACGTAGCATTTACATTTAATTCCGGAGCTCCAGTCAACAGCTGTTTACATTTCAGCTGCCGGAAGTGTTCCCCCCCAGAGAGAGAGAGAGAGAAGAGAGAGAGAGAGAGAGAGAGAGAGAGAGAGAGAGAGAGAGAGAGAGAGAGAGAGAGAGAGAGAGAGAGAATACAAATGCTACATTACAATCTTTTGCCAAGTGGGCACAAGCAACAGACCCTGACTCAGACCAGTGTGGTACCACAGGAAGACAGGCAGAAGAAAAGACGATGTCCACACTGATGTCTGCCCTGAGACACCTGATGGATGGAGTTCATTACGTCATTCATCACCACCCACCCTCCCTCTTCTCTCTTCTCCCTCCACCCTCTCCCCCTAATGAAGTGTGTCAGACAGGTGTGGGGTGTAGGGGTGATGGCAAGGGGGGTGGGGGGTGGTGGAGAGATACAGATGTGTGGTAATGAAGGTGTCAGTTGCCAGGCCTGACCAGACAGGGTGTGGGCTATCTGGTATTGTCCTCTCCTGTTTCTCTACCATCCCTCCTTCTCCTTCCCCAATGGACATGTCATCAGACCTAACAGTCCAAAACTGTGCAATCAATGTGACCCTCCAATCTGTGATAGAAGAAAAGAGGGCAGTAATCTAGGTAGTTTGAGCTGCTTGCCTATAAAAGGGGATGGTCAAAGGTGTATATGGACTGACCCAGACATTGTTTATGGCCCTCCTGTTTGTGTCAAATACTATCCTTATACCCCCCCCCCCTTTTTTTCTCTCTCCGGCCCAAGGCCAAGGTACATAATATTCTGAGTTCTCAGTTTTCTCTCTTTCCCTCCCTCCCTCCTTTTCTCTCTCTCCCTCCCATCCCTCCTCTTTCCCTCTGTGCATAATTATGTATATATATATATATATCTCTCTCTCTCTATATATATATATGTATGTATGTATGTATGTATGTATGTATGTATGTATGTATGGATGGATGGATGGATGGATGGATGGATGGATGGATGGATGGATGTGGATGTGTATGTGTGTGTGTGTGTGTGTTTATGTGTGTGCAAGTGCACGTGCGTGTGTGTGTGTGTGCACACTCACATCACTTAAGACATTCTCAATGTCCTTTGAAATAATGCCAATCAAGTCATCTTTAAAATCTGTGTGTTGACAAAGGAATGCTACAGCATGCCAACAACACATGAAGGTCTAAGTCTGTAATAAAAATTTTAGCATTTCACAGTATGCTGGCCAGATTTTCGGGAATTCAGTTAACCAGTTTTTGGGCTGACAATCATTTTTTTGTGCATTGTTTCTATTTTGATGCAACTTCTGTGGTTCACTAAAAGTTTCATAGAATTACTACTTGCACTTCTCTTAACAGTAAAATGGGGCAAGCAACAAAGCTGAAAGGTAAGGTAACAGAAACCAGGATGCTCATTATACTTCTCACAGAGTGGAAGCAGATACAACTGCCACAGCAATTTAAGAATGTTACCTGCAAAGCACTCTGGTAAAGAGAAGCAGTGTGGCTTTCTAGGAGAAGAAACAGCAAGACTTGTGAGCCTTCCGAATTATCAGCATGTTTGGTTTGTGTTGGGCAGAACCTGCAAGAAAACAGTGCCTGTGTTTTTCCATGCAAGGGGAAAGTGTGGGGGTATTTGTACAGTGTTACCACATGGAAATGACATGTTAAACTTACGACTAGGTAAAAAGGGGAGTAGGGAGTATAGAAGAAAGTGGGATTCAAGTCAGCTGAAAAGTGTTGGGCTGGTAAAGAGAGAGAGAGAGAGAGAGAGAGAGAGAGAGAGAGAGAGAGAGAGAGAGAGAGAGAGAGAGAGAGAGAGAGAGAGAGAGAGAGAGAGAGAGAGAGAGAGAGAGAGAGAGAGAGAGAGAGAGAGAGAGAGAGAGAGAGGTTATTCCAATACAGACTCTGACCCAGACCAGTGTGGTCCCCCAGGAAGACAGGCAGAAGAAAAGACGATGTCCACACTGATGTCTGCCCTGAGACACCTGATGGATGGAGTTCATTACGTCAGTCATCACCACCCACCCCTCCTCTCTCTCTCCTCCCTCTGTCCTCCACCCTTAAGGAAATGTGTTAAACAGGTGTGGGATGTTGGGGCAATCTTAGGGGGTGGGGGTGGGATGGGAGAGGTAGATGTGTGGTAATGAAGGTGTCAGTTGCCAGTCCTGACCAGACAGGGTGTGGGGTATCCGGCATTGTCCTCTCCTGTTTCCCTCCCACCTTCTGTCATCTTTTCCAATAGGTATTCCAGAAGCATCCTCAGGTTACCAGAAGTGGAGAATAAATGTGACCATCAGCTCTGCGTAATAAAGATGAGGGCGGGGGGATTCAAAGCAAGTAGGGTTAACTGCTGAAGAAAGATTTGTAATACATAGATGAAATGACCCAGACATATTGTTCATAGTCCTTGGTTGTTTTGTTTGACATCTTCCTCCTCCTCCTCCTCCTCCTTGTGTGTGTGTGTGTGTGTGTGTGTGTGTGTGTGTGTGTGTGTGTGTGTGTGTGTGTGTGTGTGGTGTGTGTGTGTGTATGTGTGTGTTTGTGTTTGTGTCTGTGTGCGTGCGCACGTGTGTGTGTATGTGTGTGTACATGTGTACGGAGGGGGGGGGGAGGTGTGCAAACATTATTTTTGCATGTGTGTGTATACAAATAAGTTTATGCACTTGCTTGTTTTCACAAATATGCACAGCGGAAAATAGACTGGTAAAGAAAAACACATCATTTTAGAAAACTTTGAAGAAAGCACAATTTTAATAAAAACCCTCACGTATACAACCCACTATTGTAACATATTTTGATCACAATATGATAAACAACAAAACATTGTACTCTCACCCATAAGTACTTTTTATGGTTATGCACTTTTTAAGTTACGAAAAAGTTTTAGAACATAGTTTCAATTTGCCAAGCATCAAATATTTTTCTCTAAAAACTAAAAGTTCTGTTCAAACAACAATTAATCATTTCACTGCTTACATGACAAAGATTGTTATTCTTTAAACAATGCCACAACTCTGAAACAACAGAAATGGGAATTCCAGTTTGCTCACTGCAGAGCTAAGGCATGCACACTGACACTCTCAATAAACTTCCTTGAATCATTGAATCTGGAAGAAAAGAGTGAAAGAGATTCATGGAAGAAACTGCAAGTTTTCTGCACCTAACTTACAGCCAGTTTGTTTGGTTTGCATTTGCCGGAATCCATAGAAAAAACAGGGATTGTGTTTTCCTATGCAGGGGATGTTTGGACAGCGTTACATCACGGAAATGAAATGTGGGAGGTGTGGTGCTGTATCAGGGTGAGGCAGAAGGCAGACTGAGGGAAGTGGAGAAACACACTGGTAGTGGTTACACCCTCTCTGTACATCTACCTCTCTGAGAGAGAGAGAGAGAGAGAGAGAGAGAGAGAGAGAGAGAGAGAGAGAGAGAGAGAGAGAGAGAGAGAGAGAGAGAGAGAGAGAGAGAGAGAGAGAGAATTATATTCTTGAAAGATTTGCTGAGTTAGAACAGAATAAATCAGGTAATATTCTTAAGTGGATAGGACAGAGTTTGTTTCCAGTAAATGAAAAATAACCTTTTGTGTAAATTAGGTCTTCAAACAAGAGAAAAGTATGAATGATATTTTCCAATAACTAACACACACACACACACACACACACACACACACACACACACACACACACACACACACACACACACACACACACACACATGTATGGCGCTCATGGGCACACATGCATATGCTTGCATGCCTTGAAAATCAGTTTAGAGGTTCAGTCATAGCTTCATCACATGAGCAATTGTCGAAAGAGTGCACAAAAGCTTTTTCTTTATTTCGAAAGCACAAGAAACACTGACAGCTATTTTTTTGGTATTTAAAGGGTGCTGTTGCTACGTTTAAATGGGATAGAGAGAAAATGGCAGTTGAGCACATTTATTCACCTGACTGCAGCTGCTGTCTTCTAAAACATGCTTGTACCATTATGTCCTACATGGTGTCTTAAATGGTGCTCAGATAATTTATTCTGAAGTTCCCTTCTGTCTACACAGTACAGAACCACTTAACAGAAAATAGTTAAATGTCTACAGGAGCTGAAAACGTCAAAGAATGGATCAGCCAAACATTTCTGAAAACCAATGCAGTGGTATACAAGTACCAACAATTGAATATACTTCTGAACAGTTGGTGTAAACAATACACTCACCAATGCTATGGTTATGGAAAAGGAAAGGTAAATATATAAGAATTCTTCCCAAAAAGTAAATAATCTGATCAGGTAATGTAGTGTTAAGTTACCAGAGCTGCTTTTACTGCTTTACTCAAAACCATCTTTCAATTCATTACAAAAAAGGTGGAAAAATTGCAGCTATCTGGGTGATTCTCAGCCACACAAACTTTGCTTTGTACATTCCATACATATCTTTAATTAAACACGCTCTTCTATCACATTACCAACACTTATCATCGCCCTGTTTCTCAGTCTGTACATTACAGACCATGATACTTCACCTACATCTCCTGTCTGTGAGTGTATGTGCCAGATACACAAAACACATATCAGAACTATAGCCAAAACATAACCATTCTCCTGAGAAAAGAAACCAGCATTATAAACATCAACATAGCACCACGGCCATAGCAGTTCACCAAAGTTACAACAGTCATCCTGCCTCCCTGACTGATCAAAGAACCACACATAAAGTGCCCCTCATGCTGCAGGCAACCAAACAGCTGTAAACATCCCCATTACCAGTCTGTAAATTATCCAGCGGCCGGAACAAAATCTGACCTCTGCAAAGCCTTTCTGCCTGGCTGAAACAAGCCTTGTCATGGTTAAACCAGCCATTCACAATGCACGTTTATTCGTGTTTATTGCCTCGCAAACTATGAGAGCTACACAAGGGCTCACACTATGTCAAGGGAAAACAACATTCATAGCAAAGTGTTTAATCATGGAGAAAATCAATGTTGTGATTTTACCCCCCCCCCCCCCATCTATTTTTTTGAGGAAGGCAAAAGCAAGTGTCTAGAGGGCCATCACAATAAAAAAGGATTTTATAAACTTGGTATAAAAGTATTTTCAGTTATTGTCATGTGTGCTCTGAAAGTTAGGTACAAGATGTTTAACAGCTATGTGTTTAACACAGGTCATACATCAAACAGCACCTATAGATTTAAACTGATACTATTCCCCCAAAGTTAGAATGCAGATACCTTAATGATGGGCAAAATAGCTGCACAAGCAGAATCTTACTTTTGATGAACATTGGGAGGTCTAGCCAAGGAACAAAGAAAAGCAGATAATTCATATGTACAAAGGTTAGGAGTGACCACAAGAAAATATGATAATGGTTATCTCTTTTATGCTATTGATGAAAACCAGGAGAAATGTTTTTATGTTTACTGGTGTCTGAAAATCCATTTTGCTCGTTTGAAAGTTGTATTCATATTACAAGAGGCTTTTCTATGCATTGAGTTTTAAGTTTCAGAACAATATTTAAAAGAGTGCAGTGTAAAAACTTTTGAGTAGCACTTTTTTGCAGCAGACTAACTAATCTTTATGAAAGGACAAAGTCTGAACAACTTCCTGACACAGGATCACACAGGATTGTCAGCTTTGTATGAGATCTGCATGGCCTCTATTCTATAAGCCATATTTGTGAGAAGATTGAAAGGGATTGTCTATGGCACATGTGTACTGATCATGAGAAATGAAAACAAATCTTGTAGAATCTTGTAA
>CM060321.1:46805897-46813397 GCA_030674155.1 Stramonita haemastoma | reverse complement strand
ATGAAATAGAGATGATACAAACACCCAGGGAGGGCGGAGCAGAGGGGACAGTATGGCCTAGTAGTTAAGAGTGTTGCGCTCGTGATCTGTCGGCCCAGTTTCGGTTCCAGGTTTGACCTACCACCGAGACCCCTGTTCAAGGGGATTTTTCCTTTGGACTTAAATTCAGCGCTGACTCCTCTCCCCCGAAAGTCCTTCCGATAAGACTGTAAACCAAGGATTTGTGTGCGAACGCACGCAAAATGTCTGGTGCACGCATTAAAATCTTTTCTGCCCTTTCGGAAATGTAGGACATTGTGTGCTGATGGAAATGAATGATATAAATTTTAAAAAGATGCATGCGCACTGGTGTTGCGTTTAGACATCATCACCCTAAAATCAATGTCTACGATAATGACAACCCCCCCCCCCCTCCCCCAACAAACAAACAAACAACAACAACAAAAAACAACCCGTCGCAGACGCAAAACAGCATTAGAAAAAACCTCGGAGCTCTAGCTGAGGAACAAAAACAAACAAAAAAACCCCCCAAAACAACCCACAAACCCAGCCGTACACACCTACAGCTTATATTATGCAATCAGATATGCTGGCGATACAGTCAGCTCTCCACAGCTAGACTAGCTCTCATTGGGCGGATGTGACACAGTGATGATATGCTATTAGTGCCGCTATCAGTGTCTGGCGTGAAAGATGCCTCTTTCCCGTGAACAATCTCTCAGCAATGCGGTGCAGACAGACAGGGGAACAGACAGACAAGGTGCACGACGTCAGGAATTTCTTTGTACCTCTTACTCTATGCTAATGAACTTGTTCTGTATCAGACAGACAGACAAGAGAAGGGGGGGGGGGGAGAGAGAGAGAGAGAGAGAGAGAGAGAGAGAGAGGAGAGAGAGAGAGAGAGAGAGAGAGAAGAGAGGAGAGAGAGAGAGAGAGAGAGAGCGTGTGCGTGATATATATATATATATATATATATATATATATATATATATATATGGTGTGTGTGCGTGCGTGCGTGCGTGCATGCATGCCGCGCGCGTGCGCGCGTGTGTGTAAGTGTGTGTGTGTGCGGTGTGTGTGTGATAGACACCCTAAAGAAGTGGAGATTTTTCCATTAGCGTAAGAGGCTGTTTTCTGGATAAAAAAAATACCATCAGCAACTTACCCCATATTTCATACTATCAGACAGATATATTTCATGCCACCACTACCACCACCACCACCACCACAACCCCTCTCCTACTTGCCACTATCCTTCCCCCCAACACCCTACGCCACGATAAAAAGTTTGTAAACAAGGCTGTACAGTAGCTGGCGGGATGCTGAGGTCTGAAAGATGGCCGCTACCTTATGGCCATGTCAACACAGAGCTACACTGCCTCTCTCTGTGCTGTCCAACACAGATTTGAAAGATGGCCTTCTGGATGTGTCTAACACAGAGCTACATTGCCTCTATCTATGCAGTAAACACAGATCTAAAATGTGGCCGCTACCTATGGCCGTGTCAACACAGAGCTACACTGCCTCTATCTATGCAGTAAACACAGATCTAAAATATGGCCGCTTACCTTATGGTTGTGTCTAACACAGAGCTACACTGCCTCTACCCATGCAGTAAACACAGATCTAAAATATGGCCGCTTACCTTATGGCCATGTCAACACAGAGCTACACTGCCTCTATCTATGCAGTAAACACAGATCTAAAATATGGCCGCTGCCTTATGGATGTGTACAACACAGAGCCACATTGCCTCTATCAGTAAACACAGATCTGAAAGATGGCCGCTTACCTTTGGATGTGTCTATGACAGAGCTACACTGCCTCTATCTGTGCTGTCAACAGACATTCAACATGGTTGAATACTAGGCTTGGAATTGGGCCAAGAAGTAATGCAGCTATCAAGGGATTGACAGGTTCATAGTTTGAACCTCCTCCTTGTTCTTGTTGTTGGTGTTGTGTTGTTTTTGTTGTTGTTGGTGTTGTTGTTGTTGTTGTTGTTGTTGTTGTTGTTGCTGTTCTTCTTCTTGTTCTTCTTCTTCTTCTTCTTCTTCTTCTTCTTCTTCTTCTTCTTCTTCTTCTTTGTTCAATGCTCAAGTAAACAACTTTTGTTGTCTGTTTTATGAGCGAAAAAAAATTCTTCACTCCATTCAAAAACAAGCCATTTTCTCTCGTTCTAGTAATAGTGACAGTTTTTTTTTTATCAAAAGGTGAAAATGTGTGTTGTGCATCAGATTTGTTTATGTATGTATAAAAATCAAGGAACATAATAAGTACAAACGTGGAGAAAACTTACTATTAGAAAGCAAATCTGCTAGGACATAGACTATGTAAAATGAATTAGCCTATTCTGTATTGTGTTGATGCCTTGTTTAAGGGATTGATGTTATAGTTTACATTTTATACTAGGAAGTCAATGTTGTGTTTGCAATACACAATAAAACAATAAAAACCCTTGCTCAACACTGTAATGCATGTTACGACTTGACACTACACTACACTACACTACGCCACACTTCGCTACACTACACTACGCTACGCTACGCCACGCCACGCCACGCCACGCCAACGCCACGCCACGCCACGCCACGCCACGCCACGCCACGCCACGCTACGCTACACTACACTACACTACACTACACTACACTACACTACACTACACTACACTACACTACATAACTACAGTGTCACAACCATCCATTATCCTACTAATGGCTCAATAAACTTACCTTAGGGCTATAAATTTACCAAAGTCATGATTCAACTCATCCACAATCATCAATGAAACAAAGAAACACTGCATCAATTATCAGTGAAAGCTCACTCTTCTGGTTGCACCATGGACACACTGAAAAATTCCCTACTAAAGCAAACACAGACAAAACAACAACAACACAACACAACAACAACAACACACACACACACAACACACACACACACACACACACACACACACACACACACACACACACACCACACACACACACACACACACACCACATACCACACCACACAGAGGAGGGACATGATATTATGGTGGTTACAGTGATACGTATTGTGCTCCTGATCTGCTGACCAGGGTCGAATCTTGTTCAAAAGGATTTTTCCTCTGAAGTTAACATCAATGCCGACTCCACTCTCCCCAAAGTCCTTCGGATAAGACTATGAAAGGAGGTCCCCATGTAGGAATGCACGCAGAGCATCTTGCGCACATGTTAAAACCCTTCCACTTTTTGGAAGCCATTGTGTGCCGTGCCAGTGGGTATGGATGACAAAATTTACAAAAGTGCGCACACATGAGAACTGGATCAAAAAGCACATGAATGCTTTTTCCATTATCCTCAAAATAAAAGATTAAAAAAAAGAGAAGAGGATCAGACTAAAAAAGCCGTTGCATGACTGCTAATTTTGAAATGGTTGGAAACAGCAGCCCTCAATATTCAGAGCGCCTTTCTCCAGCTTTATGTCAGGCGTGGAATGGCCACTTCAAAAGCTGGGCGGCTTCATCAATCCACAAGACTTCACACAGCCAGGGCTGAAATCGATGGCTGAGTGCTTTACATCATACTTGTACACACCGTGTCTGTGCTATCAGAAAATCTCTTTCCAGCTGTCGAGTGCTAGTGGTCTTTCTGTCCAGTTATAAATTCCAAAGTCGGCCTTTTGAAGGCAACATGAGCCAGAGGAAAGTAATTAGAAAAGATCTATTTACAGGTGACTGATGAGAGTGAAAGAGTGAAAGACTGGCTAGCTATGCATTAGTCTGTCTGTCTGTCTGCTTTTCAGTAAGAGACCTTACATGTTTTAATATTACTTTCACTGTGAAAGTCTTTTAAATCAGTTGGTTGCCATATATTTCAACCATAGTAAGAAGACACATTTTCATACTAGCAACTATAACCAAATGTGTACATTCACAGTGATTTTTCCTCTGAACTTTAACATCAGTGTTGACTCCACTCCCATGAATTTTTAAATAATTTTTTCACTGTAAAAAGTGTGTTAACTTAATGGCTTGCCATACATTTCACACCACAGTCCAAAGATAAACTTTCATACTATCACCATTTACCAAAGATTGCCACTCAAAGGGATTTTTCTCCTGAAGTTAACATCATTGCCAACTCCCCTCCACCAGATAGTCCTTCAAATAAGACCATAAACCATGTTCAGATAATAATAAACATAAAATATGAAACCATGAAACACAAAACTGTTCTTCCTCTTACAGCTCAATAAATGTTCATTATCACTAATAGTTTACCAAAGAAACGTGTGATTAACCAATACCTAATTATCGAACAAACAAAAGGAAGACAGCATCAACCATCAATAAAAGCTGGCACTTCTTGCTGTAACATGGACACAGCTCAAAGACAGCTTCCTAAAGCAAACACAGACAAAACACACACACACACACACCTCAGAGGATCAGACTATAAAAACCGTTGCATGACTGCTAATTTTGAAATGGCTGGAAACAGCAGCCCTCAATATTCAGAGCGCCTTTCTCCAGCTTTATGTCAGGCGTGGAATGGCCACTTCAAAAGCTGGGCGGCTTCATCAATCCACAAGACTTCACACAGCCAGGGCTGAAATCGATGGCTGAGTGCTTTACATCATACTTGTACACACCGTGTCTGTGCTATCAGAAAATCTCTTTCCAGCCGTGGAGTGGTCTTTCTGTCCAGCTATAAGCGCCATCAGCAGCCTCTTAGGGCAGCTAGAAACAGGGAGGGGAATAAGGAAAGAGGTTTGGGTGTGTGTGTGTGTGTGTGTGTGGGTGTGTGTGTGTGTGTGTGTGTGTGTGTGTGTGTGTGTGTGTGTGTGTGTGTGTGTGTGTGTGTGTATGTGTGTGTGTGTGTTTGAAGACAGCTTTCTTTAGAAAATTCTATCACAATAAAACCATATATGTATGTATGTATGTATGTATGTATGTATGTATGTATGTATGTATGTATGTATGTATGTATGTATTATATATATATGTATATATATATATATATATATATATATATATATATATATGTATATATATATATATATCTGTATGTGTCCAAGTGTGTGTGTATGTGTGTGTGTGTGTCTGTGTGTGTGTGTGTGTGTGTGCGCGTGTGTGCTCAATATATTGAAATTTATGTGGTGTCAATGCTTTATTCATGTTCCAAATCTGTTGGGGCCTGGTTTTCTTTTAAGGAGGGGGGAGGGGGGGGGGGGGGGGGCACAGAGGATTGTATTCCTGTGTTTGCGATATCAAAGCTGCTTTTGTGATATGAAAACTCTACGAATCTGGCTCTATTTGCCAAGTAAGACCCCAGGTTGGCAGTGAAGAAAAAAAAAAGTATAGTTAAAAAAAATCCTTGAATCGAAGCCCAAAATGAGCACCTTCGCTTAAAGAATGGCGTAGTATAAACTCCCACATGTATTGGTGCCTTTTTTTTTGTTCTTAATTCTTCAATCTGGTTGTAGTGAATAGACGTCACAGAATAAACTGCAAGGTTTATTTGTCTATTTCTACCTCGCTTTCTTCTCCTTTTCTGAGGCAGCGTTTTTTGTTCTAAAATCTGGTTTTGTTTTTCATCTTGGTTTAATGACAAGCACAAAAAGAAGGTCTGAAATTCATTTTGCTCCATCGTTTTGTTTTCTTTCTGTGAGTGGGCTGAAAAGGCAAACAACTGTTATTAGTCACGATTGACTGTATGTAAAATTTTGGATAATAAAATAACGATGCTACAGCTCCATAGCCTCAGAACCAAGATATGATATATTGCAATTGTGTAAGAGTACATACTTTTTGATAAAGACGTCCGACAAAATACATACTACATGCTAGGAAATGTGTTCTGTCTTCTTCCCTCTGTCTCTCTTTTCTGTCTTCACTTCCTCCCCGTACGCTGCCACCGCCCCTCGCCCCCCCCCCCCCCTACTTTCGGTTCAGTGTCTGTATCCCTCTCCATGCAAGTCTCTCTGTAGTTCTGTCTGTCTGTCTAAGGTCAAAACTGTTATGCAATTCGGTGAACATAATTTGTGTGAAAACAAAACAAAAAAAAGGATCCGAATGCCATGATATACTGAACAATATTAGAGTGGTGCTGTTTTGTAAATACATCCCCAACAAACTGCTGTGTGAACAAACCTCAAAATCGAATTGCGGAATATTCTCACTTGACTTACAGGGTTTGTCTTTCAGCAGCTTCGCTCAAAAGCAGCTGCTTTGTGTCATTTTTTTAAAAGAGAGCACAGCCCGACAGAAGTAATAAACGCCATCTATCTGCCGCTACCTAAGACGCTGTACACCCGCTGTTCTCTCCTCTCCAGACATTATGGCTCCATGCTTTACAACGGTGGTTTTGTTCAAGTAGCTGTATTGTTTGATGAAAGAGAAGTTTAACTGATTTCCGCAGAACTCTGATATGCTAAAGGAAGTTGAACGCTGTAGATAGTATAATTTTCCTGTGGGGATACCAGGGACCTGTCAGTAGAAATACATTCCCACTCTCTGGAAATTCTGTTCTAGGAATTCCCTCTTTTCTATCCCTCTCTTTGTTTCTGCCTTGTTTCTTTACTTCCTGTCACATCCTTAATGCCATATTCACGAGAAGGAAATCAAAATAATCACATTGCCATGTTTATGAGAAGGGAATCGAAAGCATCATACTGCAATGTTCATAAGAACGGAAACAAGAGGGTGGTATTGCCATGTCAATAAGAAGGAAATCAATATAATTATACTGTCATATTCATAAAGAAAAGAATAAAGAGGAATATTTCGCCTCCTTTGTACTCCTCAGCCTGTGTATTCCACAGGACCTCGTCGAGAGACATTGATGAGACACAGAAAACGATGTGAAGACATCAGCAAGTGCACTGGCCTTATGTGGAACGATTTGTTACGGAAAGCAGAGGATGGCGGGGAGTGGAGGAAGCTGGTTGTAAAATCTTAGTGGTGCCCTCACAGTCTACAGGACTACGGGATAGGTGAAGGTGAAGGTGAAGGATTCTGTAGGAGGGCCTTGCACACTTCTAGCTGAGCGTCCTGTGTCATGACTCCTGTCTGATGCTTCGTGAAGCCTGGAAGGAAATATTCTTTCAAGAATGTCGCTCAAAAAATGACATTCAATGGAATCTGAAATATTTTCAACTATCGTTTAGTTTTTTGGCTTTTGTTTACACTTTAATTCGGCTGAAGTGTATGGCGCCAAATGAATTCTAAAATTCAGATGAGTTTTTTTCTTCTTATACCTCAACTGAATAAAGAATAAGTACGGAATAAACTTGCGCAAGATGTTCTTCGTGCGTTGGCACACAGGACCTCAGTTTATAGTATCATCCGAAGAATATTTGTTAAAAAAATGAGATGCATTCAAGTAAAGGAAAGACCGAAAAATCATCACAGCCATCTCAGAAATGGACTAGAGAATTTCAGGACAGAAAACGGTTCTCAAATCTTCAAATAATCAACAGTACCAAGACTGATCGTAACGCTTAATAGCACTATAC
>CM060321.1:46753397-46793397 GCA_030674155.1 Stramonita haemastoma | reverse complement strand
TCTCAAATTAAGGATTTGGTTTTCTTCTGGGAGTGGTCATGCTTTGGTCATGGATTTCATTTCTTGTTCTTGTTCTTCTTTTTGTTGTTGTTGTTGTTGTTGTTGTTGTTGTTGATGATGTTGTTGTTGTCGTTGTCGTTGTTGTTGTTGTTGATGATGTTGTCGTTGTCGTTGTTGTTGTTGTTGTTGTTGTTCTTCTTCTTCTTCTTCTTCTTCTTCTTCTTCTTCTTCTTCTTCTTCTTCTTCTTCTTCTTCCTCTTCTCCTTCTCCTTCTCCTTCTCCTTCTTCTTCTTCGTCTTCTTCTTCTTCTTCTTCGTCTTCTTCTTCTTCTTCTTCTTCTTCTTCTTCTTCTTTCTTCTTCTTCTTCTTCTTCTTCTTCTTCTTCTTCTCTCTTCGTCGTCGTCGTCGTCGTCGTCGTCGTCGTCGAAGGCTCAGACAGTAACTTCAGAGGCCACGACAAATGCTGTAGAATGCTGAAGGCCCCCGGGGAGTCCTCAGAGCTTGTACCTCTTATCCGCAGATCGTGGATTTCATCTGATTATTTTCACTGTGTTTCTAGCTCAGCAAACCACGAAGGCTATAATTATCAGAACTGCAATACTTTTCATTTTTAGCAACATCAGTAACAGTCCACAGCTGTCAGTTTCCCCCACTTTCAGCTCCTCCCAGCTGCTAATTAATGCATACCATCCCAGTCCAGATAGGGCCAGCTGGTGCTAATTATAGCAGGCACTGACCACACTTGTAGGTAAAAGGAAGGGGCGAACTAAATATAGCACTCTTGACTGAGTGATGTTGGATTTGTGCACTGTGAGTCACCTCATGTTCAAAATACACTTTATCTAATCCCTTCAAACGTCCTATAATAGTCCAAATGAAAGAAAAGACACTGCACTGAATGACGAAGCGCTTAAATCATTTCCTTCCATAAGGTTGATAAACCCAGGCCGTGCTAAGGACACCAGCAATTCCACTCAATCTATCACCCCAGGTTAGTAGAAAGCGTAAAAAAGGATAAATGAACACTTCAATGTACAGACAAAACATATAATCATGATGTATGGGCAAGTTATGCTGAAGAGTGGACATCTTGCGCCCACCCTAGCGTTTACAATACCACAGCCCAGTCACCAAAACACAAACAAACTGGCAAAATGTCGCATAATGTATAAAAAGAAAATATTTGTAAGATTTGACTGTTTAAAAAAAGTCAGAAGAATGGAGCGGGAAGGCAAAAAATAAACAATAGAGATGATGTTTATAAAAATAATAAAACAAGAAAAAAAGACAAAAACAAAGAGAGTGATAAAAGAGGAAGTTTCTAGCGCAGTATTTATAGAAGGTGGGGGTGCTGTTTATCCAAAATGCTGAACAAAATCAAAAGACAGTCAGTCATCATAAAACAGTTAAACACAGTGGAAAAATAAAACGCCCGTGTCCCTCACTTCAGCAAAGATGGACATTCCTTGAACAATATCATTATAGAGTGCTGATAGCACAATAAAATGCCTCTATTCACACTTGACCATGAACCCGATTATTTGCCCATGGCTTCTACTGACACAAAATCGTTGATCTTGCACTCAACTTCAGGATCATTTATGATGATAATCTTTTTTAAAAAAATGTTATGTTTGCACGTTCCCTTCTTGCAATTTACTCCGGTAGACAGAAATTTACAGGATTATTTGTTTCACCATTTTTCGTTTTCATTACTCGGCTAGAGCTCCTCGATTCATAAATGGTGAGATTTTTTGCACATGCGACTGTTTTTGCCCACCATTTAGGTAGCTGCATTCCCACTTCGGAGATCTGGTTTTGTTTGGAAAATAGAACATTTATTTTATTTTATTTTATACCACTTTATGTCGCAGCAGATTTCTCTGTGTGAAATTCGGGCTGCTCTCCTCGGGGAGAACGCGTCGCCACAAGTGCTGCGCCTACCCATTATCTATTTTTGCCCCCTCAGGGATGGTGTCTAAACACGACACCTGTGTGCATGCTGTTTTTTAAATTATTAAAAAAAAATTATCATCCGCTCCTACCGGCACACGATGGCCTGCTCTTCCGAAAGGCGGAACGGGCTTTTAACGTGTGCGCAAGATGTTCTGCGTGCGTTCGCACACGGGGCCTCGGTTTATAGTCTTATCCGAATTACACACGCGCTTAAAGCTATTACTGGCTGTTTTATTCACTTCTTTAGACATATGACCTACAGTAGTTTCAAACGTTCAACTGATCTCCCAGTATACCTATAAGTGGTGTTCTACTTTGCATTATCATTACGCAATACGTATTGAACTTCTTTTCCGCATCAAAATGTGATTATGCTTTACATTGAGCAACATACTTGATCCACTGCCCAACAACTGATCTCTGTCAACCCTTCTCCCCTACACCCCATGCATGCCACCAACACACACACACACACACACACACACACACACACACACACACACACACACACACACACCACACCACCACACACACACACACACACACAACACACACACAACACACACAACACACACAACACACACACACTACCTTCATGTGCAACACATTGTAGTGTCCCAATCCGTCATCATAGCTTTCTTTCATGTTATAACATGGATAATGCTGTCATCAATGCAGAACGACAGAGGAGATCAATGGAGCCACGGGAAGAATAAGTTTTCTGTGTCACACATCAGGTCAGTCAGTTGCCATTTTTTGACGGGTCTGCTCTTTTGTGATCACAGCATAAATCAGACATTCCCCGTCAGGGACAAGGCTCCATTAAGGACCCATTTCCGATCTCAGCATCATCATAGGCTGGTTTACGACCTTGTTTACAGAACAATTAAGAAAAGGTGTATGATGTGAGGCAGCCCATGTGCCTGATAGCACTGTACATAACACAGTCAACCTTTGCTATCTCATTATACTGATTCACCTCTTTTGCCAGATCCAAGATTACACAGACAGATCAACAAACCAGCAAAACCGTCTTGCTATTTTTTGCATTCATACAACTCATTCAGCAGGTTTACAACAAGTATTGGGCGAGGTTCAACTGCAATGGCTTCGATGACAGACGTCTTTTGTCCCCTTTTGATCGAACAAAGCAGTCTGTGCCATAGGGATAACCACTGCATGTCATCTCTCTGTATAGAGGCTGTGTGATGGGAACTACTGCTCTTCTAGGCAGGATTGAATCAGACCGCACACAACGCAAAGTTGGCGTGTTGCACATTTTTGTGTTCTATGGCATTGCATACCTTTCCTGCTGTGGGTTAGTCAGTTTAACATGATCATTCTCAAAGTATGCTTCTTTTTGTCCACACTAGTGTATCAAAACATAAACTTGTTCTGTGAATCAGAAAATCCTAGGAATTTTTCTGCACGAAGTCATCAGATTCACAGATCAAATTCATCATTTATGTCATCTGGTAGATGAAGTGCAATCCTCCGAAACACTTTGTTACTCTGCAAAACTGTTCACGATCTATACACTGATCTATCCCCCAGTGTGGAAAAGTATGATATGGCAACAAAATAACTATCGACAGCAATCATTATGAGAGATCTCTAATGTGACATCCAAGAGTGCCTCTGAGTTGAGATGCATCATACTCTGAAAGTTTCTTAAACCAGCTTAGTGCGGTGTCCGCAAACAAACACTGTTACGCTGTCATATCATACCATTGGATGAGACTATGAACCGAGGCCCCGTGGGCAAACGTACGCACATCTTGCGCACGTTAAATCCTTTTCCGCTTTTTGTAAGAGTAGGCCATTGCTTGCCTGTGGGAACAGATGACAAGATTTTTAAAAAATGCACACACATGGGGACTGGATGTAAAAAAGCACATGAGTGCGTATTCCATTATACTCGATATAAAAGAATAAATAAAATGTAAAAGAATAAATAACAACTAAAATAATATAAAGGCATGTCCTTCAGTCCAGCATGTCTGATACCTCACCCCAAATCCCCAACATGGTGACACTTTCTGCTGGGGCTCTGTAGGTCACTCCTTGTCCCCCGTCTTTTGCTGACTAAAGATAGGATCCATTGTGATCGTTTTATTGTGATGTGTTTCTTTGCAACTTGGATGTGGTGTATATGAATATCTCAATGACACATTGGTGATAATATTCAGCGGCCCCTGCTGTTCTGGCTTTATGGAGACCCAAATAAAGATTTGAATCTGCTTTCATGCAGGTGGTGAGTTCGTTTGTGTGAGCGCCTCAGAGTCAAGATTTGTAGAGGACAAATCATTGGATGATTGTGGAGATGTGAAATTCATCACCCCAGAGTGGGCGTGTAACTACATTTGGTTCCATGACCAAGGTTGTGTTCTTGTCAGGGGATTAGCAGACGATCTCCAGCACATATCGAAACCAGGACAGGAACCTCTGCACACACCAAAGTCACCCAGGGGCAGAGCAGAGCAGAGCATCTTCTGGCTAGTGGCCTTACGACAACCTGACATCGATCGTTGTATGCAATCTCCATGATTCATGAGTATAAGAGAACATGTTTGGGTGTGACTGTAAGGGTGGAATCAATAATCAGAATGAGCGTTGTATAAACAGCACTCTGAATGTCATAGTACTTGATACAGCAAAGAGAAAAAAAGAGAAACCGAGGGAGGGACAGACACCACAGCAGACAGAGCCGACAGTCTCTGGGGGAAGTCTCAATATGTGAGATGGATAGCTGGCTTCAGGGCAAGGCCAGAAAATTAATGTGATGGGAACTGAGAGTTGGAGGACACTGCTGATATTCAAATATGAAAGACAGAGTTTTCTTGTGATTTGTGGTTTGTGATTTCTGAAAGCCTCTATCGTCCTTCTGCCTACCCTCCCTCCCTTCTATCTCTCTCATACACACACAGAAGCGTGCGCGCACGCGCGCACACGCATGCACAGACGCGCGCACACACATATATACACACACACCTTTCTCAGTTAATTCCCTGCTGCTCGATGAACAGAGAGTAGAATTAATCAGTTTTGGATCGTCCTTCTCTGATCCTCAAGACGACAGCCACTTCCAGACACAACCTAGGTCTGCCCACAGTTTGCCAAGCCTGTGTTCTGTAAGTAACACAACCCAAAATAGAAGGAATCAGAACAGATGTTATTGCCCCCACATCAGTCAGGTCTGGTTCCAGAGTTTCAGAAAGGCTGTTCACAAGCTCCTGCTCTAATGCAGTCATTTCCTGCCTCTGCTGCTTGCTGTGAAATCCCTCCCAGTCTTGTCCTCCATGGAATACCTCTCAGCAATTTTTTTCCCATTCCATACCACTTGCGTAGGTGGAAATGCCTCCCGTCTTTCTGTTTGGCTCCATTCACAACTAAAGTGCAAGAAAATGGTTCATACTGAATCAAAGATTAAAAACAGGACAGGCGAGTTATGTTTACGTTATTCTGATCAAAGCAGCAAGAAATGGAACAAACTACACCGCAGGTGTGTATTTTGTGTTAGTTTTATCTAAAATACACAACGTAGTAAACTGCTAACGTACGACATTTTAACAGCAGGTAACTACAGATCAACTAATGTAAATAAATGGGCATCAATCTGATGAAAAAACATTCTTCTCCTTCGTCTTCGAACGCTCAGATAGCATCCGTTAATTGTTGTCTGTCATATGAGCGAAAAAGCGTTGCATTGCCGTTAAGCGCCTGACAAGTCGGGCCCAACGCACCCATGAGTGTATGTGATGAATGTGTCATATTTTGACTTTATTACTCTTCGAGGTTAAATATCAATACACCCTTGATTTGTACTCGTATTTTTGCTCTTGATAATCAGTAACTATTATTTGTTCTCTATGTCAAGTGTGTGGGTAGATGTAGACACAGATGACTGAAGGACTACTTAGAGGAAAGAGGAAAGAAAAGCAGCAATGGGTACACAGAAGTAAATTATTTCCGTTTTTCTTGATTTATCACTATGTTTTCATATCACCACTTACGTTTGAAAATAAAACATTTGGCCATGATTGTGCACAGTTTACTTGTCTTCTACATCATCTATGCGATGCCATTTTTTTCAAATTGATTTTGTGAAGGTGAAACTATTGAAAAAAAATGATCAAAGTTTGCTTATGTTCTACACGTGTGCAGCTATGAAGACATACTTGCACCTGATCATGCGTAATCAATTTAACACTCTGGTAAAAGGAACATCCCAATGTGTATATATAACGAAGTATGTGACGATTTATACTATGTATCCACAACACCATGGCTTGACTTTCAAATGCAAAATGATAGGAAAGAAAATAAAGTTTTAAATAAACGTACTTTTATGAAAACAGAAGCAGAAACAAGAGTAAATCAATTTAAAAAGAAATGTTAAATTCAAGTTTGGGAATAGGATATTCACACGTGAATATTTCAGTGGCCTTTTCAGGATTACACACCACACACAACACACACACACACACACACACACACACACACACACACACACACAACGCACACGCACACACACACGCACGCACACACACACACACACACACACACACACCACACACACACACACACACACACACACACACACACACACACACACACACAGAGCAGACGACAATTACGAGACGAAATCGCTGCTCTTCAGCCTGAGAGGCAAAATAATGGGCTGTCCAGGAAATTGAGAGGTGGCGTTTTTTCAGCTTTTCTAAGGCTGAAGAGCTCCGTTGTTTAAAGCAGTTTTCACTCCCCCAGTTGAAGGCGTTAACAGCAGACAAGAGTTATTCCCCAGATTTGCTCCACGCACAAAGCAGAGGAAAATTACAGTGGGAGATGTTCTTCTTCTGCATTTTTGAATCATTGCCTCTGGCACCTTTCCAACATCAAACAAGTAGAAATTATCAACTCATAATGTCCATTATTGGGTGTAGGGTTTAGTTTATAAAGTAAAAAAAGAAGAAATGTATGGAATCATCAAACATCAACATCAAACAAGTAGTAATTATCAACTCATAATGTCCATTATTGGGTGTAGGGTTTAGTTTATAAAGTAAAAAAAGAAATGTATGGAATCATCAAACATCAACATCAAACAAGTAGTAATTATCAACTCATAATGTCCATTATTGGGTGTAGGGTTTAGTTTATAAAGTAAAAAAAAAAAGAAATGTATGGAATCATCAAACATCAACATCAAACAAGTAGTAATTATCAACTCATAATGTCCATTATTGGGTGCAGGATTTAGTTTATAAAGTAAAAAAAGAAATGTATGGAATCATCAAACATCAACATCAAACAAGTAGTAATTATCAACTCATAATGTCCATTATTGGGTGTAGGGTTTAGTTTATAAAGTAAAAAAAGAAGAAATGTATGGAATCATCAAACATCAACATCAAACAAGTAGTAATTATCAACTCATAATGTCCATTATGGGTGTAGGATTTAGTCTACAAAGTCAACAACAAGTTATGGAGTCATAAAATGGAATCATAATTCATTTGGATAAAAACAAACAACCCGCATAACCAACAAGGAGGAAGGGATACAGCTGTGACTAGTTACAACAACAAGTGTGGGAATATCGATCTCGTTCCTTAATTAAGAATACGACGGTTACAAGGAGCTTCTTTGAGCCAAACAAACTGCAAAGTCTGTACCTCATAACAAGCAACTTTGGAGCAGTTGTTAGCGCCTTGGGTTATGGACTGGAAGACTACAGGTTTGAATCCCATGAGTCATGGCGATGTTTGGACTCCAGCTAGCTCCTACCCAGAGTGAGTTTGTTATGGGCTCATTGGGAAGACTGGGACCACATAGTCGAGCTTCATCTACCTAAGGAATGCGATTGTGAGAGTGTTGCTCAAATTACCTGACCAACACTGCAGGTGTCTTAATATCTCTGGCACAATTCCCGCCGGGATATGTCATGATAGTAAACGTCGAATACAGCCCTGGTATGTAGTCTCAAAGCACATGCACTTCCATAGCAGCATCATTACACCATCCTCATTATCCTTGATCATCATGTAATAAAAGAAAACTGTCTCTGATCTTATCTGCTTGTGCTGATTTTGTGTTAGAGCTTTTGGGGTCGGAGGTTCACGAGAGGAGTGACGTTGTGGTGGTCACCACCTTGAAGTACTGCGTATATTAGCTCAGATCAGGCATACTGAACACCACCACAGGGATAAATCAGCAGTGAAGGGCTCCTCGGGCTGGTGGCCCTACAGCAGCCTGATATGGGTGGGCTCCCTGTGGACTTCCGACCCTGAGGATGCAACATAACGAATCTGAGTATGTCTGTGGTGTAGAGATTGAACTGAGCGGCGTGGGAACAGCAGGACAGAAACGTCACAGATATGTCATGCTGATCAGTGAATAGTATGTTGTATTGATGAATTATGTAGTGTTTATTTTGTTGTGTCACTAAGTCCATGTGACTTTTATGGCAATAAATAATTTCTTATTCTGATTCTGAGTCTGATTCAGATAATGAGGCAGCAAAAGATGTCTGCGTCTCATTTCCAGAGTCTTGATACATATAAAAATTTAGCCAATTCCGACTGACTGTTATTTTTTGTACAGTACCAAATGTATAGTCTCAGTATCATCTAAATGCCTCTCCCATCCCCCCCCCCCTCCATGCATGCATATGCACTTGCAAGCTTCACACACACACACACACACACACACACACACGCACGCACGCACGCACGCACGCACGCAACCACGCACCACACACACACACACACACACACACACACACAGACACCACACACACACACCACACACACCCTCCAGTCCATTTTTTTTAAAGAAAGATTTTCATTTCAAATAATCATCTTTGTGTTCAATCCGGCATTAACATTTTTGATTAAGTTTGGCAAAAGAGTTGTTTTCCAAATGCGTTTATCACAACAAACTGATTTTTTCTGAACAGGCTACGGGCAGAAACGCACAAAGAACATATACTAAAAAAGATAATATGTAGAGTGACTTAAGAGGCAAGAGTGAAAACAAGACAGATGGATGGATGGATGGATGGATGGAGGATGGATGGATGAATACATAAATATACAGACAGGCAGACAGACACACAGACATTTAGATGGATAGATAGATAAACAGACATATATGTATATATATATATATATATATATATATATATACATATATTATATATATTATATATATACATATATATATATATATACATACATGTACACACACAGAGAGATATATATATATATATCTATCTGTGTGTGTACATGTATACATGTATGTATGTATGTATGTATGTATGTATGTATGTATGTATGCATGCATGTACGCATGTACGCATGTACGCATGTATGTATGTATGTATGTATGTATGTATGTATGTATGTATGTATATGTATGTATGTATGTATAGATAGATAGATAGATAGATAGATAGACAGACAGACAGACAGACAGACAGACAGACAGACAGACAGATAGATAGATAGATAGATAGATAGATAGATAGATAGATAGATAGATAGATAGATAGATAGATAGATAGAATAGATAGATAGATAGATAGATAGATAGATAGATAGATAGATAGATAGATAGATAGAAGAAGAGAGAGAGAGAGAGAGAGAGAGAGAGAGAGAGAGAGAGAGAGAGAGAGAGAGAGAGAGAGAAGAGAGAGAAGAGAGACACACACACACACACACACACAGACACACAGACACACAGACACACAGACACACAGACAAGCAGACAGACAGGCAGACAGACAGACAAACAGACAGACAGACAGTCAGATAAACAGACAAAGAGGTGATTTTGAAGGAATCTGGACAATAGAGATGCTTGCCTATTAAAAAAAATGTATTGAAGATCACACAGTTATCTTTTACGGCTGCGCGAGAATTGATGCTTGTGGTGTGAAATCAATTTCAATCAATGCATGTCATGGTTTTTCTACAGCAAACAGAGGAGCCGCAACAGCATGTGTGTTTGCAGAGAAAAACAAAACAATAACGGAGACCGACAAGAGAATGGCTAAGGAAGAAGAAGAAAACGGGAGAGAAGAGAGAGAGAGAGAGAGAGAGAGAGAGAGAGAGAGAGAGAGAGAGAGAGAGAGAGAGAGAGAGAGAGAGAGAGAGAGAGAGAGAGAGAGAGAGAGAGAAGAGAGAGAGAGAAGAGAGAAGGAAACACACAAAAGAAACACAACAACACACACACACACAACACAAACACACACACACACAAACACAACACACACTAACACTAACACACATACACACACAAAAGAACCACAACACACACACACACACACACACACACAACACTACACACACACACACACACACACACCACAACACACACACACACACAAAAAGAACGCACAACACACACATACACGCATGCACACACAGACCCGCACAGACATCTCCCCCCCCCCACACACACACAAAGAGCGACACAAGACACATGATACAAGACATGTACAATTATATATTCCAAAAGTATAAATTCATCAGCCTGGCTGTATGATGTAATAGGTAATGGTAAAGGTGTCCCATAACTTATGTAGTCGTAGGGGAGTGAGGCGTCAAAGACCTCAGCTTCTCTAGGGGCTAGCGTATTGAGGGCAGCGCCCATCTCTCCCTCGCTGTTATACCTTCCCTGACCCTAAAGAGGGCAGGTAACCATTTACAGCTGGGTAATCTGGGGGACTATAAGGAAGCCAAGGTGCGCAAACGGTCATCTATCCACTTGGTAACGGCACTCAATGCTACTTAACCTTCTTTCTATCAATCAATCAATCAATCAATCAATCAACCAACCAACCAACCACCAACCAACCAACCAACCCAACCAACCTACCTACCTACACCTACCTACCTACTACCTATATCTATCTATCTATCTATCTATCTATCTATCTATCTATCTATCTATCTATCTATCTATCTATCTATCTATCATCTATCTATCTATCTATCTATCTATCTATCTATCTCTTTATCTCTCTATCTATCTTTCTATCTCTTCATCCATATATCTATCTATCTCTATCTTTTTATTTGTCTTCTGTCTGTCTGTCTGTCTGTCTGTCTGTCTGTCTGTCGTCTGTCTGTCTGTCTGTCTGTCCGTCTGTCTGTCTATCTATCTAAAGAATATCAAGGAAAAAAATCTTCATATTTCAAAACTAGAGTTACTGTCAAAATCCAGTGGAAAAAAATATACGCCTTTTACTGCACAAAGAGTTCTCAGAAACAATGAATATAGTGGCTAGAAATGGAATGATTGTAAGGTGATTTTGATAACAAAGCGTGCTATGTGCTTTTGGCTTGCATACCTAGCTTGATTGTAAAGCTACTGATCTGAAATGACTTTTCTAGGTACCAATCTCTGATACAGAGTTTTGAACATTATCAAGGTTTGATATTCATTCAGTGTAGTGGCCTACATGCAGTTAATTACTGTTTTTGTTTCAGAAAATAGCACACATCCATAAACTGAACTTTCTTCTCGGATAGTTTATACACTTAACTAGAACGCCAAGAATGATTTTTGACTTTAAAGCTGCATCTTCATCTGATAGAGAGTTGGCTGTCTTATTCATATAGGATCATTGACCTTCTTCCTCCCACATCAGAAAATGATTATACATCAGATTATATGATATACATCAGCTATTACCTACACCCCCTCATAACCCCCATGTGAAGCAAACTGCAGTTGCCCAATCCTTTATCACGTTTCTCTTCCTTGTCCATAAATAGAAAACACCGTCATCATGATTATACAGCACAGCCGTGGGAAGAGCGAGATTTCTGTGTCACAGTGCGTCATACAGCAACTTTTATCTTTGGCCATTTCGTGAAGGTCTGAGCTATTCTGATGCTGACATGAATCAGGCAATGCCCGCCTGTCTTGGGCGGAGCTCTAATAAGGACACGTCGCTGATCTCAGCGTCATGGCAGACCTGGCCTACAGAACCTTGTTTACAGAACAACTAAGAAGAGGTTGATGAAGCGGGATCTGCCTTTGTTAGCAATGCACAGGAGAAAGAGATGGTCTGTCCTCTTATCCTCTTAGTCTGACTCAAAACATCTTGGCCAAGTCAGAACAGGAAGGAACAAACAAAGTAACAGCTTAAATGTATCGCTCTTTTGCCTTGACATCCTATCCAGCTACATGATGCTGTGTATGAAAGTCAAGTTAAGTCAAAATACTTTGATTATCCCATGAAGGGCAGCTACAAAAGAACAGGACACAGTTAGATTGACATAGATATTACGACTCGTGTTTAGTTGCATCTTCAGATTTATACTTACCAAACTGCACGATATAGTAATGTCAGGTATCATATGTTAAAATACTTGAAACTTGATGAAATATCGCGCACAAAAAAGAGATACGCCCAAAGTCCCTTCTGATTTTGAAGATCATGTCGCTACGGTTTTATATTGACCTCCATTTCAATTTCTACCCTGCTTTGTGACTGTGGGGAGATTGTGTGAGGTCATGTCAAGGTCTTCAGAGTCCTGATGGTCACAAAGGACAAGTGTTAGAGGGATGTGGTGATAGTCACTACTTAATAGTGGGTGTCTCCCTCAGTATAGGATAAAAACCCTTTTGAAGTTGGGGTATGGTAGTATACATGGTAAGGCATTTGAAAACACAGTCAGACACAGCCCAATGTCTCAGCCAGCGTGTATTTACGGCCTCAAAGCGATTCCCAGAGGGGAAGACTGAGACAGAATGCACAGTGTGGGTAACCACCAGGATGCTGGAACTCAGGGACGGCAACACTTAACAACACTGTTCTGTTTGGCTCTGCGACTACCTTTTTGTTGTCAGTACAGGCTTGGTAAGTGATATCCCGTTTACGTTGGAACCACTGAACATCACCACAAAGTAACCCAGTACACAAATTCAGGGCATCTCTTGGCTGGTAGCCTCACAACAGCCTGTCACTGGTCATTTTTGTGCACATGTCAAACACAGAAATGATGACAGAATGAGTCTGGGTGTGACTGCTGCCGTGGGACTAGCATGAGAAGTGACATAGGAACAGCAGTATAGGTAGGTCACAGAAGATGCAAGTGAAAAGAGAGACACCGAGGACTTGGCTCTGTAGCAGTCAGAACCAACAGTGCCGGGGGAAAATCAGGAGAAAACAGGAGGCGAACAGCCGCCTTCAGGGAACATGGAGAATATCAGTATGGTAGGAAATGGTGGTTTGAGGCCACTACCACTCACTATTCATATATATAGAAGACTGTGGCCATGAGGTTTGTGATGTTTATTCTGTCTGTCTGTCTGTCTGTCTGTCTGTCTGTCTGTCTGTCTGTCGGTCTGTGCTTTTCCGCATGTCCTCTTAATGAAAAAAATATCAATGTATCTATAATCTTCTCTTTTATCCTTATTCTCTTAATCTTTTTTTAAGGATTGATTTTGCCTCCATAATGTAGCTGTTGTCATGCTAAATATAGATTTGTTTTTCGTAATAATTATTTTCTATAATGGTTTAATTGCACATGTAAATGACAAAGATGCCAGTGGAAAACTGATATTTTTCGAACTCTGTCCTTGGCCAAGATATATGCAACTACATAATCTTTCTTCAGCAGCTCACATCAAAGATATTAATCTTGCCTAATATCCTTTTCTGGACTGGTGTGACTAGTCTCATACCAACAGTATTTTGTTGTACACTTCAAACATAAATCTTCTAGAACTTGCCTCTTTGATCAATATAATGATTACTTATAACACTTTTTAAAAATACCCATGACACTAATCTTCTTGAAAAAGATTTCCAATCTCAGGATTGTTTTGGAAACTAAAAAAAAACTTTCTTTTTACAAAGCATTTTCAGCGCAATGATTTCTTTTTTTTTTTTTTTTTTTTTTTTTTTTTTACTAATTAACCAAAGCCCTTTTTAGGGGAAAATAAGGATTCTGGCCAAACTGAATGTAAGGTGCATGGCCCTTTTTCAGAAGTAGGATATGTGCCCATTGACAGGGCCTATCTATAATCCCTGCAAGCCCACAGAAGAAGAAGAAGAAGAAGAAGAAGAAGAAGAAGAAGAAAGACCAACTGTCAACCACACACCCCAGCCATCTATCAACCACATACCCAAGCCATCTATCAACCACATACCCAAGCCATCTATCAACCACATACCACAAGCCATCTATCAACCACATACCCCCAGCCATCTGTCAACCACACAACCTCCCAGCCATCTATCAACCACATACCCCAGCCATCTGTCAACCACATACCCAAGCCATCTGTCAACCACAACCCACCACATAACCACACCCAGCCATCTATCAACCACATACCACACCAACCCCAGCCATCTATCAACCACATACCTAAGCCCATCTGTCAACCACATACCCAAGCCATCTGTCAACCACATAGGCCCACACCTACCAATTCAATGACAGACAGTGACAACCACAACAGCTTTCCATGATCTTCTCCATACAGACCACAGAAAAAAACCATGACGACATCGATGATGACGACGACGATGAAAGGAAATCTTTAATGTCACAGAAACGTGTTGGCCTTTCCTAAAGTGCGAGAGAAGTTTTAAACGTAATGTGTTAAGTTCTTCTTCCACTGGGAAGGAAAGAAACGTTTAAAACATTTATCATTCCGACTGCTAAAAGCCACCCCTTCCCGCGCAGGGGCTTTACATAAAGCTGTGCCCTTAGCTCAAAAGCATCACCATGTTCTTCATTTTGTTGTTGTTCTTCTTCCCCCCCCCCCCCTCCCCTGTCCCCATAAAACAAAACGCCCACAGATTGCAGCGAAACGGGAGGCAACTCTGTCTTGGTATTAACTTTTCCAGCAGAGACAAATGAAATGGCCACGTTGCAAAAATGCTTTCCACTTCTTCCTTTCCTCGCTGATTTTTGTGTGTGTGTGTGTTTTTTTTTTCTCTTTTGCCATTTTCTCTTTACAGGTTTCAGAGAATGAAAGAAAAGGAGACAGCCATATATTTGGGACAGGATAAAAATCTTTGTAACAAATATAGCTTCACAGCTATCATAAAAATGTTTTCAAGAATTTTAGGTTTGTTTGGGTTTTTTGTGTGTATGTGATCTGGGAGATCGGGAAGTAACGTCATTTATTTTCCATATGAAGTCGATTTCAATCAATGTCATATTTAAAATTTTAAACAAAGAGAGAGAGAGAGAGAGAGAGAGAGGAGAGAGAGAGAGAGAGAGAGAGAGAGAGAGAGACAGAGAGAGAGAGAGAGAGACAGAGAGAGACAGAGAGAGACAGAGAGACAGAGAGACAGAGACAGAGACAGAGAGACAGAGAGAGACAGAGAGAGAGACAGACAGAGACAGACACAGAAGAGAGAGAGAGAGAGAGAGAGAGAGAGAGAGAGAGAGAGAGAGAGAGAGAGAGAGAGAGAGAGAGACAGAGAGAGAGAGAGAGAGAGAGAGAGAGAGAGAGAGAGAGAGAAGAGAGAGAGAGAGAGAGAGAGAGAGAGAGAGAGAGAGCTGTTTAGATGATATTTCTTTGTTTTTTCTGTCTAATTTCTGTTCAGATGCTTTCCTTTATGTTTTTAAGTTTTTGGCGGTGCTCACGTTCTTTAACAGTGTAAGCTTTTATTTTCGTCTTCAATATCACTTGAGCAGAGGTTCTAGTAGGTTTGACGTTTCTGTATGGCCTCTGTTTAGAAAAGCTTAATTTAGTTATAAAGTTATGTAAGAAAAAAGTACATTCTCGAAGTAATAATATGTAGACAGGAAAATTTAAAGCAAACAGCAATGGGTGGTGGTGCTTTTGTGGTGACGCACTCTCCCTAAAGAAAGTAGTCCTCATTTTACGAAGAAAAAATAAAATAGAATGCAATACAGTACAATACAGATCAATACAATGCAGTACAGTACAACACAGCTCAATAAAATACAGTTCAATAAAGTACAGTACAATGCTCTACAATACAACATGGCACAGTACAATAAGGTACAATACAATACAGTACAAAACAATTATAGTACAGCACATTGCCATACAATACATAAATACATAATACAATACAGTACAAAACAATTACAGTACAGCACATTGCCATACAATACATAAATACAGAATACAATACAGTTCAGTACAACACAATACAATACGGTATAATACAGTACAATGCAGTACAGTACAGTACAAAACAATACAATACAGTACAGTACAATACAATACAATGCAATACAATATAACACACTCCTTACTAATCAGTTCAGGAGTATGACACTTCAGTACTTTATGACCTGAATACCTGTCAATGTTCACAGTTACGTCTGTGCCCAGAAACAAGAAAGCAACAGAAAACAAAGAAGCTTCTCAGCTAGATACGTCTCGCATTCATCACCTCGAAATAAATAAAGCAGCTCTTTAATCACGTTTACCATTGTAAAAAACAACAACAACAACAACAACAACAACCAAACAAAAAATCTCTGGAAGTTTTGCCAGAAGTTATGAAATATAGCTAAGTTGGAGGAGTGCTATAACTTTTTACTTAGCTAATCTTTGTTCGAACTTGACAAACTTTAATTCCTTTTGAACTCTGCTGTGTCAGAACGCTGAGAAATGACATCCTGTCTTCTTGAACTTGTAGTTCCCCTCTTAATCTCTTTAAGCTGTTTTCTTGGCACAGCGCGCTGTGTGTTTTCTGTTCTTGACTTCGTTGTTTGCGTCAAAACGTATTTTTGAATAATATTTATGCACGGGATAGCTCAGAGGTCAGAGCACTCGCTTTCCCCGAGCTAAAAGTTAAGCAGCATTGAAAGTGGTTACATCTTGGATGGGTGACCCTACTTGCGCCTTGTCTTCAGTGCAGTCCCCCAGTTCACCCAGCTGTGCATGGGTACCTGACCTTTTTAGAGACAGAGAAGCTGAAGTAGCGAGGGAGAGGAGATGGACGCCGCTATTAAAATGCTGGCCTCTAGAGAAGCTGAGGTCTCTGATGTCTTGCTGCCTAACGACCCCATTGGTTATGAGAAACCTTTACCTTTTACTTCATTCATCAAAATATGTCGACCACCAACGAGCTCTACGTTAGGCTATCATCGTTGCTTGTTTTGGTTTCATTTTTTGTACCAGTGCATGCAGTTCTCTGTTGTCTTGCCTCAATGATTCCTGATGGATGGATTAAAAAAAAACTTGTGAAAACGTGTCACATAGGCTGAGACTTTAATGTCCTTTGAGAGCATCAAAGATAATTTATGGGGTTACTTTAGTTTTAGGAAGGTATGTATTTCATTAGCTAATTACCTTTGTCTGTCTGCTAGTCTCTCTTTCTACCACTTTCCTTTTCCTTTTGATTCAACACTTATTCAATTCAAAATGAGTTTCAATTTAATTCAACCACTCTATCATCTCACAAACAGAGACATACAAGTGAGTTACAAGCCATACACAAAGAAAACAACAAGCATAAAAATATTTATCACAGAAAAATACAAATGACTATTTCTCCACTGTTGGCAACAAAAACAGGAAAATGGCTCAATTTCTAAATATTGTGATAAAGGCTTTATTCTGTTAATTTTGAAAAGCCAAATGGTTAAAGATTTTGTAGCCATTATCAAAACAGCAGCAGGTGGTTCGTATCTTCAGATATATGCAAATGAAGTCACATGTTCCAAAAAATGTAACAGCATTTCACTGTGACACTGTTGTGCCTATAACTTTAAATGAAAACATGTATTTACAACAAACAGTATTCAGAAGTGAAGTTACTACTTAGTGCCAACCACTAGACACAAAGAAACCAAAAACAATTTTTTAATTATGGGAGTAGGTACCGGCAATAAGTGTGACACTGTAATGCATGTTACAAGGGGGTCATGACAACATCACACAGCCAAGACATTCTGGACCAGTATTCAATGAATACCTCAGCATCATTAGTTATTGCATGTAGATTAAAGCCATGGAATGGAAAACAGATTGTGCAAAACACAACTCTGATATGGGCCTTTAAAGTTTGTGTGGTAACATTACACGTGACACCAATTATGACATTTGAATAAAAAACAAAGCAAACTGTTGATGTACAACAATACTTTTATTACAGAATTGATGATTACATGGTCATGAACAGTAACTAACAAGAATTATGATAAAAATTTTCATTTGTTTGTGTACATGGTTCAGAAAAACAAAGAAATATAAAGAAAGAAAACAAAACCTTTCTTCATGTATAAAACATGGTGAACTGACATGAATCATACAAAAGCAATAAAATCAAGACAAATCAACAAGTAGTTCAGATATAAAAAGATAATTAACTGACTGGAATTTTTTTTAATCGATAAAGACAATTTAATTTGTTTATGTTTAGTAAGGCAGTGAGTTTGCCCCAGGCCAAAAGCTGTGTGGGGTATTGATGTCAGCTAATTGCCAAGGCCTACACTAGAATGTTGTAATGTTGTAAAATGTTGTTTTGAGATTGCCTTCAGCCATGACAAGCTTTTAATAACAACATGCACTCTCCTGTAATTAAAGGAGAAAAATTCCTCTGAAGTTGCAGTATTGCTGCTTATATGGTGAGGTACATGGAAACAGTCATACATGCAAACTGCTCATTCAGTGTGCAATTTCAATCTCACAGTGATTCCCAGGTGGGATGAGTGAGTCAGAGTGCACTCTCTGGGTGATCCCCAGAAGGTTACACTTGGGGAACACACAACAACACAGTGAGCAGACTAGAAAGTAAGTCTTAATGGTACAAATCATGTGTCACAACACACACACACACACACACACACAAAATTGTATTCAATCAAAACAATACAGCAGAAAGGCACAAGCATCAGTACAAGAAGCATAAATCAATGTAAGCTGATGAAGAGCACTCCTGTTAGTACTTCTTAAGTTTTGTCCACTATTTAAAAATCTCCCATTTGTGTGTGGTGTGTGTGTGTGTGTGTGTGTGTGTGTGTGTGTGTGTGTGTGTGTGTGTGTGTGTGTGTGAGAGAGAGAGAGAGAGAGAGAGAGAGAGAGAGAGAGAGAGAGAGAGAGAGAGAGAGAGAGAGAGAGAGAGAGAGAGAGAGAGAGAGAGAGAGAAACTCTTCTTTATGTGTGTGTGTGTGTGTGTGTGTGTGTGTGTGTGTGTGTGTGTGTGTGTGTGAGCAGAGAGAGAGACAGACTGATACAGAGAGAGAGAGAGAGACACACACACACACACACACACACACACACACACACACACAGGGAGACAGAGAATTGTGTGTATGTGTGTTGGGAGGGAGTGGAGACATAGTGGGGGGGGGGGGGGGGGGGGCAGGGAAGAGAGAGAGAGATGGGTGGAGTGGTGGTTGGAAAGAGCCAACAGCTCTGGTACCATGACAACTTACAGGCACCTGCCGAAAACAAGGTAATAATTGGGGGGGAGGGGGGGGGAGAAAGAGAAGTGTAGCCGTGGATGGTAGACTGTAGAGAAAGAGGAAAGATTCAACAGGTCAGTGTTGACAGCTCCTGTCACTGTCTGCTCTTTCCCGACGACGTCACAGACTGAATGGAGGCAACGTTACCCAACAATCTTCAAACTGATTTTGTTTCTCTTCTTATGATTATTGGCCAATGTACAACCGCTGAATATGATAAAATATGCAAGATAATGTAAAGAAAAGTTCAACAGATGGTGCCAGTAAAGAAATATGAAATGAGAGCAAACCTTCATATCATATGACTCCTTTTTACATTTCCACACATCTCATTTTTGTCAACCACATCAACACAACAGACTCACAGAACAAAGAATACTGACACAAGAACATGCATAAACATATTATTTGCCTAATCCATTACAAATTCAGAGAAGTACACTTACCAAAAATAACTATTTTGCTGATTTGTCCTCAAGACTATTGTTCCACACACACAAGTAACAGTGCACAAGTAACAAGTAGCAGAGAGAAGGTGTGACACAGCACTCATTTTTACCTAATACGTCACTTTCTCCCGTCAAATTCGCAGAAAAACGTCACAGACGCGTGTTCTATTCCACAATTCATCGAGGCAAACAGCAAACAGTGGACTGCCCTGTGTGATATAATTTTGCTAAGCACATTAATTCTGCCAGTAACGTGTATATGATCTGTGACGCAAAACGGATTTTTTTAGACTACATTTACTCATTTGATTTCAAGCATGAAACTGCAGCTTGATATTAATTTTCGCTCGATAAATAATCGATTTGTTACCAAATTTTGTGCAATTATCGTCTGCTGACTTGGTGCTGAAAGCAAAAAGTTGGTCATGATCTGTGACGTGACTGGTAACGTAGAAACCCGAAATTCACAATCTTTGTTTGTCAAGAAAACTATTTAAAAACACCAGTTCTTTACGTGAGTATTTCAATGCATCTTTAATCTTTAGTTCTATGAAAGAATTTTTGACTAGGGGTTACGATCTTTGCAGTAGTGAACTTTAGAAGCGAGTAGGGGTAAGCGTTCCGGTTTTTCGTCGCCATTTTTAGGCCATTTTCGCCAGAAATTTCTCTCTCATAAACATAATTTTCTGTTCTGGGTCTTGTTTCTGCTCGCACTGTTTCCTTGATATATGTGAAATGTATTGAGTGATGATAAATGGTTCAAACATATTTTGTTTAAGTGCAATGGAAGGTTTTAGAGGGTGAACCCCCCAATGACCCCAACAGTGGAG
The DNA here is from genome assembly GCA_030674155.1 of Stramonita haemastoma. Taxonomy (NCBI): domain Eukaryota; kingdom Metazoa; phylum Mollusca; class Gastropoda; order Neogastropoda; family Muricidae; genus Stramonita; species Stramonita haemastoma. The sequence continues at coordinate 46,772,736 of CM060321.1, read as the reverse complement.
AAATAGTCAAATACAAAATCCAAACGTTAGCACGTACACATCAAAGCATAAAAAAGGATCATGCACTCTCATGCGAGTGAACAGAATTAGCGTAAATACTACCTCTTTCCACAAAGTCCACATTTTGCTGCATAAAACTTACAAACTTGTATGTAGAAACAAATGCGTGTTTAGCATTATAGGGACAATATAAGAGGACAGCTATCCAAAAACAGCAGTAGAGCTAGCTGTCAAGTAAAGGACAGACGTTCCGAGACAGCAGGACAGCTGCAGAAAGGACAGCTGCAGAAAGGACAGCTGTCCAGGGACAGATTTGTAGATGAGCTGGCTGGAACAAGAGACAGTCGCCAGGTCTCCACAATCTGTCACTGGATCCAGTTCTGACGTCAAAAGCACATCTATCCACTCAGGAAATGACGTAGACACTCGTCTCCAATGACGATGCCCACGTAGACAGCAGACGACAAAAGACGACAGGAAGTCATGGATCGTCTGCCGAAGAGACAAAAATAATGGGCTCTATGGAATGCTGAGAGTCGGTTTGGCTTGTTTGCAAGCTTCTAGAGTTGTTTCTTTTACCTTCAAGCTAAAGAGTGCAGTTGTTCGAAGCGGATTATGCCTCTAAACTTGCAGCCGTAAACAGCAAACGGGGGCTATCAAGAGCTTTGGTTTTAGCCGGAAAACATTGAGGAAGTACAATTACATCTTTTTGTGACGATGTATATGCTGGTCATCTTACACTGTTAGAACAAAATGCCTAAATCTATAAGCAAAACATACGCCAGCGTTTGTAAGGTTTGTCATTAAGACTCGACAACAGGGAGGAAAAAATCAATGGGTGTTTCTTTTTAGCCCCCCCAAAACAGAGTCCAGCGGCATATCATGCTTCAGATATTTTACAGAACAAAGGAAATCTATGAAGATAAAAGAAAGAAAGAGCCAAACAAAACTAGAATTCTTGACAGATGCATATTTATTCGAAATTGTAAAAAAAAAGGGGGAAATGAAGATGGCGCTCAAGTGCAGTTTTTGTCTAATAAAACCCGTTTCGAGAGAGAGAGAGAGAGAGAGAGAGAGAGAGAGAGAGAGAGAGAAGAGAGAGAGAGAGAGAGAGAGAGAGACAGACAGACAGACAGACAGACAGACAGACAGACAGACAGATAGACAGACAGACAGACACAGACAGACAGACAGACAGACACAGACAGACAGACAGTCAGATTGATAGAGACGGAGACAGAGAGATACAGACAGATAAAGAGAGAGATTTTCTCTCACTTAACGAAAAACAACAACAGCAACAACAACAGAATTGGTATAGACTATTTAGGAGAGTGTTACATTGCCTTGTTGCTGTTGAATCTGTACCCTAAGTGATAAGGAAGTACACTTTTTTTAGCATAACCTTTGGGCTCATGTTACCCGAGACAGCGAAATATCACTGTAAAGCATTGTCCTGTGTTTTTCATTTCCATCCGTATAACTATATAAATGTGCATCTCTGTGTCTCTCTGTTTGTCTGTCCGTCTGTTTGTGTGTCTGTCTGTATTCCCCCTCTCTCTGTCTTTTTCTCACTCTTTCTCTCTCTCTCTCTCTCTCTCTCTCATCTCTTCTCCTCCTCTCTCTCTCTCTCTCTCTCTCTCTCTCTCTCTCTCTCTCTCTCTCACTCTTTCTCTCTCTCTCACACACACAAACACATACACATACACACACGAATACACACGCTCACACACACATGCATGCACGCACGCACACATGGACGAACACACGCGAGCGAGCACAGACACACGATCACACACACACACACATACACACACACACACACCCCATCGCGCGCGCGCAACATCACACACACACACACACACACACACACACACACACACATTACTCTTCTATCTCTCTCTCTCTCACGCACATTTGCATGCAGACACAAACAGATAAACAGGCACACACAAAAAGAAAAACAACAACACGAGAAATGAAAAAAAAAACTCATTACATTCTTTAGCAGCACCACTAATGGATATTTGTCTGGCTCCATCAAAAAGAAAAAGACAAGTCAAAAGAAAGAGAGAGAGGGAGAGAGGTAAACAAGCGAAAAAACAAAAAAAAAACCGACAAAGTAATTACAGGAACAAAGATAATAATTAACCGAATCAACAGAAAGCAATACACACAGACACAAAACACGCTAGAGCAGAAACATTCAGCAAAGGTGGATATGGCGAGAATCAGAGCAAAGAAAACAAACAACATATAACAAGACGTTCAAGGGTTCATGTCCGTGCATTGTGTGTGCATGTGTATGTGTGCGTGCGTGCGTGCGTGCGTGTGTGTGTGTGAGTGTTTGTGTGTGTGTGTGTGTGGCTGTGTGTGTGTGTTGTGTGTGTGTGTGTGAGTGTGTGTGTGCGTAAAAAGAGAGAGAGAGAGAGAGAGAGAGAGAGAGAGAGAAGAGAGAGAGAGAGAGAGAGAGAGAGAGAGAGAGAGAGAGAGAGAGATGACTCATCAACCTGTCTCTTTTTCAACTGAAGCAGGATTTGTAGGTTTTCTCTATGCTTATTATTTTTAGCTTTTTATTCTTATTTGTATGATTAAAAAAAAGTGAATGGCTTGATGAAAAAAAGCGACTGCAGTGCTCATTTAATGATGTACTATCTGAAAAAGAAAGTTCGACATTGACTCAGACTTTGACTCACACACATATATACACACACACACGCGCGCGCGCGCGTGCGTGCGCACTCACATATACATGCACACATGGACGAACATATGCGAGCGCACACAGACACACGCACACACACACAACAAACACACACATATGCGCACCCTGCACATGAACACACACAGAGGCATAGGCACATACATTATCATCTCTCACTGTCTCTATCTCTGTCTTTCTCTCCCACTCCCCTCGCCCTCCCCTCCCCATCTCCTCTCCCCCCCCCCCCCTCTCTCTCTCTCTGACAGACCAGATTGTCTTGACCGTTCAGCCAGCAAACTGGGCCCCTAAGCACATCAAAGCAGTGCCGTGCACAGCACAGCGCTATAGAAAAGAGAGACTGTCCCCTCACGTCCATCTGCAGCCTCCCTCCGGTAAACAAGGCTGTAAAGCAGCTAGCCGGCAGGGACACTGAGACCCAAGATGTCTGTCTGGCCTGAAAGCTCTAGGACACGGCGCCATTGTCAGATTTACACACCTACTTAGGACCAGACAGACATCGTAGAGATGACAAAATAAAACAGAAACCCTTGGTCTTCTACTTGTTACTGCATGAATACAGAATCAGTTCCTTTTCTTATATTTGTGTTTTGGCCACCCTGTGTCTATGACCCTATTTTTGCCTGCATGATGCAAGAAAAAGGCTGTGGATGATTTGGACCATGCTGATGTCCTTCGGAGGTCAAGGCTGCTGCTCAAGTTCACTGACACCTAGGTGCAGACAGGCAGGGAATAACTGTTGTTTTATGTTTGCTAAGATGACTTATTTTACTTGATCTGGGGTCATCCCCATTTGCAAATATGTGCTTGGTAATAAGAGAAATTTCACATTTTGATAAGGTGACAGCTTGGGGGTGTTTTTGTGGTTAAACAGGCTTGAGCACCAAAAATTGAAAATAAGCATTTCTGCAGAATTTTTAGCCTTTAGTATTTGATGTATATGTAGGGAAGTTTTAAGCACATACAAAAGTGTGAGCACAGGCAAAAGAAATCAAACACAGCGACACACAAAAAGGTATAAAAACAGATTATAGACATGAACACGGAGAAAACCTATGAACGCAGCGCAAGCAACTGTACGTATATCTGTCACTGTTGTTTGTGCGCTCTCTGCAGAATTGCCCTAGAAAGAAAGTGATGGCTATCTGTCTGTAAGCCATCCACAGTGGATGGGGGTGCACTGGCTGACTGCCTTGGGCTGTGTGGAGGTATGGGTGTCCATCAGTTTGGCTCATGATGGGTATCAGCACTGAACCTTATTACTGTTTTGTGTCTGTCGAGGGAGGAGGAATTTGTTTGGGAGTCGAGAGTGGGAGTGGGAGAATAGGGATGGAGGAATGATGGTTGGTACTGATGAATCTCTCAATGCACTGGAAAGTGTTCAAGATAAGTGCGAATGATTTATCTTGTAGCTTGTGTGTGTGTGTGTGTTTGTGTTTGTGTTTGTGTTTGTGTGTTTGTGTGTGTGTGTGTGTGTGTGTGTGTGTGTGTTGTGTGTGTGTGTGTGTGTGTGTGTGTGTGTGTGTGTGTGTGTGTGTGTGTTGTGAGAGGATGAAAGAAAGATAGAAAGAAAGAGAGAGAGAGAGAGAGGAGAGAGAGAGAGAGAGAGAGAGAGAGAGAGAGAGAGAGAGAGAGAGAGAGAGAGAGAGAGAGAGAGGAGAGAGAGAGAGAAGAGAGAGAGAGAGAGAGAGATGCAGAAATGTTTGTCAACAGTCATCCAAACAAGCTCTAAACACAAAATACAGATAAAAGTGTTTGGAGTTTTTTTGGTGGTGGTGGTGGTGGGGGGGGGGGGGTGAATTTATTTGCACATTTGAGAAAAAGATCAATGTACCATTGTGATATCGGTGAAAGTGGATCATTCTTTCATGTTCAGGTCATCTTCAGCTGTTGACAACAGTCTTCAAGCTGTCTACAGTAGCGTTGGGGTTTTGTCCATTCATAACTACTCTTGCACTGATTTCACTCTATGTTGGCTGCTTAAAAGCTTCCCCCCTTCCAACCCCAGCCAAAGCTTAAATAAAACTATTCAAAATATTCCCCCCCCCACAGTCAGACTGCGGCTACCTTCATAGTGGTCTTAAACGGTCGCACATGTAAACTCCTACTTGTAAACCTCAGAACTTTAGCCAAGGAAGAGAAAAGAGACAAAATTATTTAAAACGACTGTACAAGGCTATTGACAATGAAATGACTGCAATGGAAACGATCATACACAGCAGTACATACATTCAAAAAAAATATTCTGACTATGACGTGAAGTCGCGATCAATCATTCATACCAGAGATAAAATGGCACAGCACAGCACAGCACAGCGCAGCGCAGCATAGCACAGCACAGCACAGCACAGCACAGCACAGCACAGCAAGCACAGCACAGCACAGCACAATACAGCACAGCACAGCATCTTGCTATAATTACTCTTTTTACCATGTCGATTGCAGCAAACAGTAGTCATACCAAACATGGTCCACGAACTGTCTCCGTCCATGCTTGGTGTGAAGAAAACCCAACACTTGCTCTCTGTCTTTCTTTGTCTTTCTCTCTGTCTAACTGATGAAACTAACAATTAGCCTGAATTAATCTAATACTGTCTTTCTGTGTCTGTCTGTGTCTGTCTGTGTCTCTCCCAGTCTCTGTCTGTCTGTCTTTCTTTGCCTCCCCCTATCTCTCTTTATCGCTGTCTGTCTGTCTCTGTTGTCTGTTCTCTGTCTGTCTGTCTGTCTGTCTCTGTCTCTGTTCTGTCTGTCTGTCTGTCCTGTCTGTCTGTCTTCTGTCTGTCTTGTCTGTCTTCTGTCTTCTTCTCTTCTCTCTTCTTCTCTCTTCTCTCCTCTCTCTCTCTCTCCTCTCTCTCTCTCTCTCTCTCTCTCTCTCTCTCTCTCTCTTCTCCTCCTCCTCTCTCTCTCTCTCTCTTCTTCGACAACCAGTTTCGTTCAAATTAATCATGTTGATGACTACCCCTAATGAAACAATTTCAAAAAACCTTGTTGTTTATTTGTACAAAGCGTTTAAAGTACGCAATATGTTGTAAACATGGTATGTCAATCTATGAAAACCTATAAAGTGTGTGTGTTTCTATATTGTATGTAAACCCTTTCTAAAGGGCAATGGCCTTTACGAATAAAAATTTCCGAATCTCTCTCCTCTCTCTCTCTCTCTCTCTCTCTCTCTCTCTCTCTCTCTCTCTCTCTCTCTCTCTCTCTCTCTCTCTCTCTCTCTCTCTCTCTCGTTTGCTCACTCCTTCTTTTAAAAGGTTGTGTCTCTTCAGCACTTTGCTCCTGTGCATCTTTAAATTAAATCTTCCTCTGTCCCATTTACCAGTCTAATTCTCACGATTCCAATCCACAAAACCACCAAGCGTATTGATTGCAATCAATTCTCACGAGAAAGGCGATCTTTTTTTTTTAACCCCCCACCAATCCCTTAACCACGTGAACTGCTCTTTTGAGAGTTTTTTTTTTTTTTTTGAAATGTTTAAGCATGTCCCTGTCACATTTTCCTCAGTTTCCCCTTATCCTGACTGTTTGCCTGCCTGTCTACATGCCTGCCTGTCTTTCTATTTGTTTGTTTGTTTGTTTGTTTGTTTGTCTCTCTCTCTCTCTCTCTCTCCCCTCCATCCTCTGTCTGTCTGTCTGTCTGTCTGTCTGTCTGTCTGTCTGTCTGTCTGTCTGTCTGTCTGTCTGTCTGTCTGTCTGTCTCTCTCTCTCTCTCTCTCTCTCTCCCTCCTCTCTCTCTCTCTCTCTCTCTCCTTTCTGTGTGTGTGTGTGTGTGTGTGTGTGTGTGTGTGTGTGTGTGTGTGTGTGTGTGTGTGTGTGTGTGTGTGTGTGTGTGTGTGTGTTGTCTGTTCTCTCTTCTCTCTCTCTCCTCTCTCTCTCTCCTCTCTCTCTCTCTCTCTCTCTCTCTCTCTCCCTCTCTCTCTCTCTCTCTCTCTCTCTCTCTCTCCCCTCCCTCCTCTCTCTCTCTCACTCATACATCTTGCTGGTTTTTCTTCATTCAGTTTGGCCACAAAGTCAGGACCAGTCTTGTAGTGAACATGCATGATTATATGCTTTGCATTTTGTTTTATTGGATATATGTCAAACAAAACACAGATTGTAAGGGAAGAATCTGGCATAAAATCTTTGTGTGTTAAAGATGGCTTTTTTCCCCTTGTGCGCTCTCTCTCTCTCTCTCTCTCTCTCTCTCTCTCTCTCTCTCTCTCTCTCTCTCTCTCTCTCTCTCTCTCTCTCTCTCTCTCTCTCTCTCTCTCCTGTTTGTCTTCCTGTCTGCCTGTCTGTATCCGTCTTTCGGTCTCTTTCTTTGAGATGTTTGTCTCTCTTCAGCATCCTGCTCCCGTGTATCCATAAATCTAATTTACCTGCGCTCCATTTACCGGTCTAATTCTCACGATTTCATCCCATAAAGCCACCAAGCGTACTGAATGCAATCGATTTTCACGAGTAAGGTGGTGACTTTTTTTTTATTTTTTTTTTTATTTTTTAAACACCAATCCCTTAAATACGTGGACTGCTCTGTTGAATGGAATTGAAATTGTCAAGCATATATCTGTTGCGTTCTACCCTGTCTCCTGTCTTTTATCTGTCCACCTGTCTCTTTGTCTCTCTGTTCCCCTTATCTTTCTCTTGTTTCTCAGTTTCTTTTTGACTTACTTCTATTTAAGATAACAACCACAATCTTACTATTTTTTTTAGCAGCTATTATGCACAGACTTGTGTGTATTTTGTTTCTTTTGTATGTCTACCAAGAACAGACTGTGGGTGTGTTTCATATTTTTTCTTCTGAGATATGTGTCTAATAAGAATAGAACGTACAACCAGGCTCTGGCCTAAACATTTACACGGTATGAGGTTGTTTTTTTTTTTTTATCTAATTTTCCCCTCTCACTCCCTGTTTTTTACTTTCTTTATGTCTGTCCATATTTCTCTGTGCCTCTATTCTGATATGTCTATTTTTCTTTACCTCTCTATCTCTTTCTTTTGAATGTTGGCCTCTCTTCAGAATTCTGTCCCATGTTTTTATCTGTTCATCAAATCTTCCTGTATCCCTATTGAAGCAGTCTGGTTTGCGTGGTTTTTAATCTGTAAAACCGCCGCATTCACTGATCAGACTGCATTCAATTCTCACAAGGAGAAAGGTGATCACTATTTCATTAACCCCTTAAACATGTGGATTGCTCTGTTGAATTAAAAAAACAACAATAACAACAATAAACTATCATCCATGTCTCTACTGCATACCCCTCTCGTTTATTTTATCTATCAGCCTGTGTGTGTGTGTGGTGTGTTGTGTGTGTGTGTGTGTGTGTGTGTGTGTGTGTGTGTGTGTGTGTGTGTGGTGTGTGTGTGCGTGTGTGTGTGTGCGTGCATGTGTGCATGCGTGCGTGTGTGTGTGTGTGTGGTGTTTGTGCGTGCGTGTGTCTCTGTCTGTCTATCTGTCTGTGTATCCCTGTCTGTCTGTCTCTCTATCTGTTTGTCTGTCTGTATCTGTCTCTGTCTCTCTCACTCTCTCTCTCTCTCATTCTCTTTTGCGGTCTGTTTTTCTGTCTTTCTGCTTTAGTTGTTTGCCTCACTTTGGAATTCTGCTCTCCTGTAGCCCCAAATGAAATCTGCTGGTTCTCCCTGCTGAAGTCCAATTTGTGTGATTTTTAATCTATAAAACAACCAAAGTCTATTGAATGCAATCAATTTTGACACGAAGAAGGTGACAAAATGTTTGGATCAATCCCCTAAACACGCAGATTGTTTAATGGATTTCCTTCTCCTGAAATATGTGGAATGACTGCTGCATTTCACTGCTTATGTGCACCTCCTTCCCTATCAAAGGGCTCTCTATGTTTCCTCATATGTCTAGCTTCCCCTCGCTCACGTATGGGCATATGAAGGCATGCGTGCTCATGATTGAAAAACACACACACACACACACACACACACACACACACACACACACACACACACACACACACACACACCACACACTCTGTCTGTCTGTCTGTCTGTCTTCTGTCTGTCTGTCTCTGTGGTTCTGTTTCCTTCTGTGCTTCTTTCTTCTTCTTGTCTGTCTTCTTCTGTTCTCGTCTGTCTTTTCTTTTCTTCTTTTCTTTCTTTCTTTCTTTCTTTCTTTTTTCTTTCTTTTCTTTCTTTCTTTCTTCTTTCTTCTTTCTTTCTTTCTCCATGCTTCTCCTCAGCATATCAAATCTCAAAAGAATAACCAGTGTGAAATATGTCACTAAAAATGTGTGTTTTTGCCAAACAAGTGGACATTGTTTTGTCTTGCTCATTAAGCTTAATGACTGGCCACGGAAGCACGTGCACACGTTGTGCTGAAAGCTGTGGGCATTTTGTTCCAAGTGGGAAGACAGACAACAGAGCTGGCCTAATGGGCGGCAATGTGCTGGGCTAGCTGCTCAATGCCTTCTGGCTAAGAGCAAAACCCTGTAGCCACCTAATAAACACACCCAAGTGCCGTTAAAAGAAAAAAAAGTATCCCAAAATGATTGTTTCTTTGGCTTCTGGAAAAGCGAAAGAGAAACACACACAAAATGTGCACACTTCAGCATGTAGGTGCATGAGCAAACACACATAGTTACACACATGCACACGAGCACACACATACACACACATGCGCGCGCGTGCGCACGTGCACGCACACGCACACACACACACACACATCTGTAAGAGTCTATAATACTGTCTTTCAAGCTCAGGAGTGGTGTTTTCCCGTTGTCAATGTTGTCTTGTCTGTTATCTAAAGGCAGCCTCATAGCATACCAGTATTATCATCCTGTCCATTCCTGTCTGCACATGGCAACATGTTCAACTCTAATCCCGATCTGTTGGAGAACTATGGCACTCTGCTGGCTCTTTCTCATTCTTGGCATATCAGGTGTAAAGCAGTCTGTGGACATCTGTTGACTGTTGTCCCTGGAATCTGTCATTTGAAAACAGATTTGTGTGTGAATGCTCTGTATTCATCTTTAAAAATGAAGAAAAGGAAGCCACCAGCAGCTTACACCACACATTATCTAACATTAGCAAACAGGATTTCTCCATAGATATCATATCTTAACACTGGGTAGGCATGCCTCACAACGTTTAACAGCTGTCTGTAGCATATACAAAAAGCTGGTGATGCTTAAGTGGATATGTGATGGCATACTTTTGTCATGAAGTATTAAGTATCACTTGTTCACGACAATCGAGGTTGAAGTTAATCAAAGATTCACAGGGTAATCATTCCTGGGCAAACAGCTTTTAAAAATCAGACAAGAACTATTCACAGACTGCCAAAAATGAAGCTAGCAAGCTTCAAGAGGATGAGGGCACTTGAGTGGTGTGTGTTTTAAACCAATCAGCCTAATAGCAATGTTCAAAGGACTGGAGGCCCAGAAGATGGCTGTTTGAAGTCTGCAAACAAGCGTACCAGCTGATGAAGCACAACAAAGTAAAAGCAAGGCTGGAGCTGAAATAGAATGGACTTGTGCCATGTCCAGAAGAGGTGACACTGCTCACACAGTCTGAAACAAAACTGTTCAAAGAGGACTTGTTCTGAAGCCCTGTCCTTTTACTGATCTTCTTGACAATGTTTGGCTAACAAAGAAAAAGTAAGCGAAAAACCAAACAAACAAAACACAAAAATTCACAGTCATTTCAAGAAAACCAATTTGGAAGTCTCTGCACTTTAAGCAAAGACCAGAAATAGTGTAGGCCGTGGGTGGTTTAACCAGGGCATAGCTGTGGATAAGGGAAGTTCCAGGCAAATAAATCTGAAGGTTTACACGCTCACATAGACTTAAACTCAAAACAAAACATGACCCGTTTGTAAGCATGCCACACCAACAGCCCAAAGTCTTAATCATCAAAGTGTTCCTTTTCCAAGCAGGTGCTTTAAAAAAACAAATACACAAAATTTCTCTATCTTTCATTTTTTGTGATTGTCTCTGTTTGTATGTCTATTTCCTCCCCACACATTCTTTCTTTATCTCTCTGTCTCTCTCTCTCTGTCTCTCTCTATGTCTCTCTCTCTCTCTGTTTTGTTTACACACACACACACACACACACACGTATGCATGCACAACACACACACACCACACACACGCAGGCATGCACGCACGCACGCATGCATGCACGCAGGCACACACAAACACACATATGCACGTTTGCATGCAGACAAAACCAACAGAGAGCATCAGAGACAACAAAACCAGAGATAGGGAAAGAAAAAGCTCATTCCATTCCATAGCAACACCACCAAAGAATATCTCTCTGCCCCCCCCCCCCCCACCTCAAAGAAGACGGCACAAAAGACCCAGAGGTAAACAGGCCAGAAAAAGAAAACAAAATAATTACAGGGACAAAGATAATAATTAACTAAATCAAGAGAAAGCAATATGCAGAGAGGCAAAAGACACAAAAACACTCAAAAGTTGGAGAGGAAGAGAATAGACGGAAAGCAAATGGAAAAAAAACAGGCTGTAAATACATTTTGTTGTTGGCTGATACCGTGTATGCATGCGAATGAATGTGTGTGGTGTGTGTGTGTGTGTGTGTGTGTGTGTGTGTGTGTGTGTGTGTGTGTGTGTGTGTGTGTGTGTTGTGTAAGTGTGTGTGTATGTGTGTGTGTAGTTGTGTGTGTGTGTTAGATGTGTGGTGTGTGCGTTGTGTGTGTGTGTGTGTGTGTGTGTGTGTGTGTGTGTGTGTGTGTGTGTGTGATGTGTGTGTGTGTGTAGTGTGTGTGTAAGTGTGTGTGTATGTATATGTGTGTATGTATGTATGTGTGTGTGTGTGTGTTTATGTTGTGTGGTGTGTGTGTGTGTGTGTGTGTGTGTGTGTGTGTGTGTGTGTGTGTGTGTGTGTTTGTGTGTGTGTGTGTGTGAATGAGATCTTAAACACAAAATGTTAATTTCTTGCTTTCTAAATGGGTGTATTTCTTCCATTATGCACCCTCTGCTATACAGACATAAAGGCGACTACTGGACTGACACATAATGCCATGCATAATTGTGCCCCCTCTGTATGTATGTTATGTATGTAATGTATGTATGTATGTATGTATGTATGTATGTATGATATGTAGATGTATGATATGTATGTATGTATGTATGTATGTATGTATGTATGTATGTATTTGTATGTAAGAAGTACGTACGTACATACGTACATATGCACGCATGCACGCACACACGTATCTATCTATCTATCTATCTATCTATCTATCTATCTATCTATCTATCTATCATATCTATCTATCTATCTATCTATCTTATCTATCTATCTATCTATCTATCTAGTCTATCTTCTATCTATCTATCTATCTATCTATCTATCTATCTACATCTATCTATCTATCTACCCTCCCTCCTCCCTCCCTCTTTCTCTCTCTCCTCTTCTCTCTCCCCCTCTCTCCCTCCCTCCCCCCTCTCTCTCTCTCTCCCTCTCTCTCTCTCCCTCCCCCCTCTCTCTCTCCCCCTACCCCCCCCCCTCTCTCTCTCTCCCCTCCCCTCCCTCTCTCTCTCTCTCTCTCTCTCCCCCCTCTCTCTCTCTCCTCCCCCTCTCTCTCTCTCCTCTCTCTCTCTCTCTCTCTCTCTCTCTCTCTCTCTCTCTCTCTTGACAGACCAGATTGTCTTGACCGTTAAGTCAGCAAACTGGGCCCCTAAGCACATCAAAGCAGTGCCGTGCACAGCACAGCGCTATAGAAAAGAGACTGTCCCCTCACGTCCATCTGCAGCCTCCCTCCGGTAAACAAGGCTGTAAAGCAGCTAGCCGGCAGGGACACTGAAACCCAAGATGTCTGTCTGGCCTGAAAGCTCTAGAACACGGCGCCATTGTCAGATTTACACACCTAGCTTCTCCGTGAGAATAGATACAGCAGAGATGTGAAATAATAAATAGAAGAAAACGGAAAAAGAACCAGTCCCCTACTTAATACTGTACTAGCACACTTGTCTCCCTACATTCTTTTTGCAATCGTGTATGTCTGGTCTGTTTGTTTTTTTTACTGCATGATGCAGAAAAGATTGCTGTGAATGACTCCACAAGGAGTGTTTGTTTTCAGAGGTCAACGACTCCAGCTCACTAATACCCAAATAATTTTTCGATGTGCAAATGATAAGAGTTCTGAGGGTTTTGTTTTAATGAAGTACTTTGTTAAATTACATCTAGCAACCTTAAATGATGCAAAATATGTCAACAGGATTGTAACAGTGGGTTTGGTAAATCAGATCTAAAACAGCTCATAAAAAATGTCGAGAATCACCAAATAAATTTAGAAATTGAAATTTACAGTATACTTTTGGTAAAATAACTTGAAATACACTTGAGTTCTCTCTCTCTCTCTCTCTCTCTCTCTCTCTCTCTCTCTCTCTCTCTCTCCTCTCTCTCTCTCTCTCTCTCTCTCTCTCTCTCTCTCTCAGGGGGACAGATAGCCTAGTGGTCAGAACATTGCGCTGGCAATTTGAAGACCCGGGTTCGAGTCTGGTCGAGGAAATTTTCTCCTGGAGTTAACATCGGTGCTGACTCCACTCTCCCCAAAAGTCCTTGGATGAGACTTTAAACCGAGGCCCCGTGTGCAAACGCACGCAGAACATCTTGCGCACACGTTAAATCCTGTTCCGTTTATCGTAAGAGTAGGCCATCGTGTGCCGGTGGGAACAAATGACATTAACAAAACTGCATACACACGGGGACTGGATGTAAAAAAGCACAAGAGTGCTTATCCCATTATCCTCGATATAAAAGAATAAATCAAATCAAATCAAATCAAATCTCTCTCACTCACCCTCTCTATCTCACAGTTACCTGAAAATCACATGTAGGTATGACATTTCAGTTTGTAAATTCAGATAAGGTTGTAACAAATTTCGTTTTGGCATAGATAAATTAAACCTTATTCAGCGTTATAGAGATTATCTAAATTGAAAGAAAATTTGTTACACGTCTGAAAGGTGAGTTGCTTCTAGTAACAATTTGTTCAATCTATACTCCCTTTATACAGAAATACTTGTCTATGGAAAATAACAGAAACCCAGTCCTACAATCTTTGTTACAAAATGATAGTCGCACAATTACTAGAGATTATGCTTTAATTCTTTGTTATGGTCTACGACAGAGAAAACAACATGCTAAATTAACAGTAATAGCAAAAATACAACCAAAAAAAGAGATCACATTATGTTGTAGGGATACATTCATTTTCGTTCTTTCAGATTTTGTTCTTTGCTTCAAAGTCCTTTACTTGTCATGCTCTCCTCTTTTTTAGTTGGCGTTACGTGCGTGTCACTTTGTGTAGAGGTCGGTGGCCTCACATTAAACACTGTTGAGTCTCTCTCTCCCTGGCCATTAATGGTGTTATGCTGGTATTCTTCCTGTCCCCACTCCCCTTTCTTTTCTGGGTGTCAGAGCCACTCCCCCAGTTTTTCCATTACAAACCAGTCAGTGACACATGTCTATCGATCGCGTTTGGTCACTCGCTGATTCTGTTCCACTTCTTACACTACACACTGTCTGTTCCTCAGTCTTATGCCACTCCTCATCTAGTACTTTGAGAAAACACAATGATGTCTAGGATACTACTACTACTAACTACTACTACTACTACAACTACTACTACTACTACACTACTACTACTACTACTACTACTACTACTACTACTACTACTGCTGCTGCTACTACTGCTGCTGCTGCTTCTACTACTACTACTACTAATGACAATAATGAAAAAAAAAGATAATGAATTACTATATTATTATTAATAATACATGGATTTCACACAGCACTATATCACTGTAACAACAAATCAGAATGCACGCATTCAGCCTATTCTTACTCATTCAATTGTATGGAGGTGTGTATCATAAGAATTTAGGAACTGTATACATATTTACAACCAAGTTACCATGTCTCAGCTTCGAACAGTATTGAAAACATCTGCTGAATTTATCGAATTCCTTGTAAAAACTGTGAAACGATACCTTTCTCCCATTGTCATTAAATATTGATAAAGGAACTCCCCATTAAAAAAGGTACAAGGTTTATTTTGGCATATTGATTTACACACAGTCACTATTTACAGTCACATTTGTTGTAATGGTTCAGTTTCGAATATACGATAAAGCAGTGAAACTAAATTGTCAACAAATAAGTATGCACACTTAGAAATGTCGCCACGGTTATTTTTAGCAGAGTGTAGGTGGGGAAAAGTAGACATTGTAATTCCCCCTGATGCGTATTCTGATGAGATGGTACTGTGTAGTCTGATCCAGGAAACCCAGTTTGGTCCTAATTTAATCAGCCACACCAATTCAATCATGCTATCAGAGGGATATTGGCTGTTTTACTTTCTTTTATTACTTTTTTTTTTTTTTTTTTTTTACTATTGTGTTTGATTATTTGGGCTCTTTATAGAATCTTTCCTGCTGATTGGGTCCTTTCTCTGGTGTTATCACTTGACTACACCTCACGCATTCATATAGCAAGGGCAAGGTTCATAGCAATTTACCATCTACAAATGGCTTGATACAGTATTTTCTAGCTTCTTTTAAGAGTTGGGTTTCTGTGTGCGAAGCAAAAAGGTCTGTTTGCTATACCAAAAAATAATCTGACAAAAAGCTCGTCGAGAAAATTACGTGCTGTTCAACTGATAGACATCTACAACGACAAAGTGCTGTTATAATATATAATTTCAACATAAATCATCTTCCCCCTCTCTCCGTTCTCTTAGTCACACGAAAGCCACACACACACACAACACAACACAACACACACACACACACACACACACACACACACACACACACACACACACACACACACACACTGCATACATTGATTAAAAGTGTGTATTTCACATTTCTATGTATCAATAGAATAACCTACTGATATAGATCTACCAGCTATGAGGCATGCCCCTGTCAACAGTCTCTGCACTCCCGCGACTATTTACATTCCCCCCCCCCTTCTTTACACCCCCATCCACCCTCCATCCCCTCACTCCACATACGCACACGTACACATCACCACACATACACAAAAGAGAAATATGGTTGAGCACTGGGCACAATGGCATCTATTATCAGCCCCACCAGACGGACATCAATATCTCCACACACTGCCAGCAGTCAAGCGGTGCATCCCGATCCACTCTTGTCAGTGTACAATAGGTTAGTAATAAACACATTTCCAGTCCAGGCACGCATACGCAGCAAACTATAGCATAAAAAAGAAAGATATACTTGTACTAACAAGTAAAGGTAAAGGTGTCCCATAACTAGGCAGTCGTAGGGGAGCGAGGCGTGACCTCAGAGACCTCAGCTTCTCTAGGGGCCAGCATATTGAGGGCGGCACCCATCTCCTCTCCCTCGCTGCTTTACCTTCCTTGACCATAAATAAGAAGGTGCCCATTTACAGCTGGGCGAACTGGGGGGACTACTGAAGCCAAGGCGCACAAACGGTCACCCATCCAACTGGTAACCATGCTCGATGCTGCTTAACTTGACTTGGGGAAAGCGAGCGCTCTGGCCGCTTAGCTATCCTGCCCCCGACTTGTATTAAGGCTGCTTTTACAATCAATACGCCGCAGTTCAAATTTCGGATAAACGATTTTAGAACAAGTTTTGAAGTATACATGTGTGAGTCCTTAACGAACACGCGATAAAGGGGAAAATAGGAAAAACCTGTAAAGCTTTCCCCCCAAAATTTCCACATCAATTATTATGTATGATGTGTATAATATTTAGTAACTGAAACGGGTAAACTTGCAAACTTTTTTGAAAATTTCTCCATCAGTTATCATATATAATATATAAAATGACTGTTAACTGAAATGTTTTGTAAAAATATGTGATGGGTCGTCATCACAAGGTGCTGTGTATTCTAAACTGT
This sequence comes from Stramonita haemastoma, assembly GCA_030674155.1. Lineage (NCBI taxonomy): Eukaryota > Metazoa > Mollusca > Gastropoda > Neogastropoda > Muricidae > Stramonita > Stramonita haemastoma. Next base: position 46,756,139 of record CM060321.1, on the reverse strand, counting down.
TGATCATATCATTACTCTGTCATTACATTATGGTTTTAATATGTATCACCACTCTCACTTAGTCCCTGTGTAAAATATGTAAGTACGTTATGAGGTTTGATGCCAACTAATACGTCTGTTCTTTACTAGCAAACAAGCACATCACCCTCAATCCTCTCAGAACTAAAGCTGAATTGATAAACTATTCACACTGTCAGAGATAAAAAACAAACAAACAACAACTGACATACAGTGATGTTAATGGATAACAAAGAAAACAAACAGGCCATTCCTTATTAGGCAATCGAAGACTGCAGGACACAGTACAGCGCAGCATTGCACGCGCCATTTGGCAACGTGTGCGCTTATTCCAGACTATTTCTGTTAAAGCATTTATACCCATTTCAGGGAGCAGGATAGACTAGTGGCTAGAGCATTCCACTCGTGACCAATGGCCCGAGATCGAGCCACTATAGAGGCGCCTGTTTTAAGGAATTTTATCCTGGAATTTTACGTGGGGAGTGGAGGAAGCTGGATTCAAAATCTTCAGTTGTGCCCCCACGGTCCACGGGACTACGGGACAGGTGAAGGTGAAGAAGACCCCGGAGTTATAATCAATACTGACTACACTCCTCCCAAAGTCCTTCGAACACAGGCAGAACACCTTGCGCCCATGCTAAAACCCAATTCCACCTTTCGGAAGAGTAGGCTCTTTCGTGCCAGAAGAAACGAGTGACCAACTTAAAGAAACGTAAGCACACAGGTGTCATGTTCAGACACCATCCCCGAAGTCGGGATGTGGATACCTTACTGGTGGGTTAAAAAACCAAACAGCTCCGTACACCAAATCTCACTACTGGTGAACCTCACATTTCTAGCTGAGAATGACACAAAACCGAACCCATTTCAGCACAGATAGTGACATCACATTTTCGTTCACTCTTCACCAGCTGTCTGGGCTCAGAGTCAACATAGCATAATACTTTTGCACCCTAAAGTCAGAGTGCAGCTACCTTCATGGTGGGCAAAAAAACGGCAGCGTACGCACAATTTCACTACTGGTGGACCTCGAAGCTCTAGGCGAGGAACAAGGAACGAAAAAAATTCTAACAAAACCTTTGCCATCCAGGGTTTCCTCTCTACCTTCCCAGCCTCTCTCCTCCTCTCTCTCTCTCTCTCCTCTCTCTCTCTCTCTCTCTCTCTCTCTCTCTCCTCTCTCTCCTCTCTCTCTCTCTCTCCTACCTATCTCCCTTTTCTCTACTCTCTTTTCTCACTCTCTCTCACTATCTCTCATACTCTCACTCTCTTCAATCCTCTTCATCTCCTACCTCATTCTCCTCTCTCCTCATCTCTCTACCTCACATCTCCACTTCCTCCATCTCCTCTCTCTCTCCCCTCCTCTCTCTCTCTCTCTCTCTCTCTCTCTCTCTCTCTCTCTCTCTCTCTCCTCCCTCTCTCTCTCTCCTCTCTCCTCTCTCCCCCCCCCTCTCTCTCTCTCTCTCCTCCTTCTCTCCCTCCTTCTAATCTCTCTCATCTCTCTCACTCTCTCTTCATCCTTCTCTATCCCCTCTCCTCTCTCCTTCTCCATCTTTCTCTCCCCATTTCTAATGTTATCTCTCTTCAAGCATTTTGCTATTGATCATCCTTAAATAATTTCTCTGCTCCATTTACCATCAATTACACAATTTCATTCCACAAAACCGTCAAGCATTTTGATTGCATCATTTCTCAGGAAGAAGGTTTTTTATTACCCCTCCATCCCCCAAACAGCTTAGCTTGTTTCTCTTTTTCTAGAATGTAAGCATTTCTCTCTCTCTCTCTCTCTCTCTCTCTCTCTCTCTCTCTCTCTCTCTCTCTCTCTCTTCTCTCTCTCTCTCTCCTCCTCCTCTCCCTCTCTCTCTCCTTATCTATTTGTCAGTTTCCTCACTTATTTGTGTAGATATGATAATTTTTCTGGTTGAAGTTTATTCACTGAATAGGATGAAAATATCTTTCAATTAACAGTTTTTCATGTTTTATGATAATATATCGTTCATATTTGTTTGCTGATATGTTTTACAGGTACAGCTAGATTATATGATTGAATTTAGCCTAATTTTTTTCCTATGCATTGTAGAAATCATTTGCTCCTTTCTGAAGGATGCTATAGCCGAATGATTAAGACCATTCAATTTCAATCCTGTGGGTTTATGAAGTTGTGTGTCTGAATCTCTGTAGTGTCTGGTGAATTTGAGATTGGGGACTTTTGTGATCTTCCAGGTCAACTTCAAATGCAGTCTTGCTAGTGCTCTTATTCCCTTTATGTATATACACACATAAACAAGATTAAATATGCATGTTAAAGATCCCCTTATTCATGTCAGTGCTTGGTGGGTTACAGAAACACAAACATACTGAGGATCTACCTCCAAAGACAGAAAGCAGATACCTTCATAGGAGAAAAAAATAAACCCATACCCAAAATCTCACCATTGGTGAGCCTCGGAGCTATAGCTGAGGACTGGAAAAATGTTTCCTTCCTCCTCTCTCTCTCCTCTCTCTCTCTCTCTCTCTCTCTCTCCTCTCTCTCTCTCTCCTCTCTCTCCTCTCTCTCTCTCTCTCTCTCTCTCTCCTCTCTCTCTCTCTCTCTCTCTCTTTCTCCTCCCAACATCTCAAATCTAAAAACAAACACACAAAAAACCCCAATAAAATAAACAGTATGAAATCTGTCACCAAAAACGGGGTGGTTTTTGTTTTTGCCAAACAAGTGGACATTGTTTTCGT
>CM060321.1:46735897-46745897 GCA_030674155.1 Stramonita haemastoma | reverse complement strand
AAAAAAATCCCCAACAAACCAAAACCAACAACAACGGCTGAAAAGTGGCACTTCATTTGCATGTCAAAACAGCGGCATTGGAATGTGTGTGGGGACCAGTGAGGAAGCATAATGTTGTGTTTTCACTGCATGAGCCCCCCCCCCACCCCACACCAACCCCCAGGAGCCCCCCCCATCCCCCTCCCCCCAAGTTGGCAGGCAAAGTTGAAGAGCTTTGCATGACCAGAACAATCAGCTGCCTCTAATGGCACTCCACACAGGGTGAAATGAGATGTTGTCCAACAACTTAGGAGAAGAAGAATAAAGTGGTGTTTCACACGTGGAAATTACAGTTTGGGACTTCTGTTGTTGTCGTCTTGCTGCTTGTTTTGCTTACACATTTAGACACGAATGTGTGTGTGTGTGTACGTGTGCATGCATGCATGGACACACACACACGCGTGCTTGCACACACACACACGCTTGCACGCACACACACACACACACACACACACACATGGACACACACATACAGGTATGAAGATTTTACTAATGAGTGAATCTCCTTTCGAAGAGAGAGAGAGAGAGAGAGAGAGAGAGAGAGGAGAGAGAGAGAGAGAGAGAGAGAGAGAGAGAGAGAGAGAGAGAGAGAGAGAGAGAGAGAGAGAGAGAGAGACAGACAGACAGACAGACAGACAGACAGACAGACAGACAGACAGAGACAGACAGACAGACAGACAGACAGACACAGACAGACACAGACAGACACAGACAGACACAGACAGACAGACACATACAGACACAGACAGACACAGACACACAGACAGACAGAGGTAGGGAAACAGACAGGCAGAAACAGACACAGACAGACACACACGCACACACAGACAGACACACAGACAGACAGACAGACAGACAGGCAGAAACAGACAGGCATTCAGGCAGACAAACAGACAGATAGACATACCAACAAACACATCCAGAAAAAAAAGAAGCAGGCACACTGACTACATGATATGAGCAAAGTAACCAGAACAGAAAAGAGAAAAGAAGCAACAACATCATCATCATCCTCAGGACCAGACAGACCAAAGCCCAGAGCAAGAGCAGTGTCTGAGAGTGTAAGCCCCGTGGCCAGTCCGCAGAGAGACTGACTGAATGAAGTGACTGTGGGGTGGACAGATAGATCACAGCCATGGCTCACTCACTCATCTGTCCTCGCTATCAGAATAATCACACCAACTCACTCCCCTTCTAGATCAATACATATGAATAGAAACAGATAATCATACCATTCTGCTGATAGTTCTTTCTTGTGCATAATAGTAGCTGTGTAAGTAAGATCGAATAGCTCAGTAGTCATAGCACTCACTCTCTCTCTCTCTCTCTCTCTCTCTCTCTCTCTCTCTCTCTCTCTCTCTCTCTCTCTCTCTCTCTCTCTCTCTCTCTCTCTCTCTCTCTCTCTCTCTCGCAGCGCCGTGGGGCTGGGATCGAACCCGCAACCTTTGGATTGCGAGTCCGGCGCCCTGACCACTAGTGTGAGACAAGGTTGTGTTTTAAGTCCGACTTTATTTTCTGTTTTCATTAATCAGCTTGCTGATCACATGAATGTGAAAGGAAGACATGGTATACAAGTTTTGCCTGATATTATGGAATTGTTTATTTTACTATTTGCAGATGATGTAGCTTTATTATCAACAACAGCATGTTGCATAAACAATGATGCTGAAGGTGATGAAGATAATATGGATGAATGTTTGGATTGAATCTCCGATAATAATGATTATCTAAGTCATGACTGTGTGAGGAGGATGTAAACGATGAGGCTCCTCGTTGTATGTTATGTATTTCAATGTGTTGTATTTCTAGACAATTGATTGAAGTTTTTTCATTTACTTATTACACTCCCCATCGCCCCTTTCACTTGTATTGTGGCCCAAGGCCGAAGTACAATAAAAATGTTCAGTGTTCAGTGTTCAGTGTTCTCTCTCCCCCTCTCCCTCTCTCTCTCTCTCTCTCTCTCTCTCTCTCTCTCTCTCTCTCTCTCTCTCTCTCTCTCTCTCCCTCTCTCTCTCAGCTGAGGTTAAGAGGAGCACTGAGCGTGATTACCTAGTAGATGGGTGGCGGCCCATTCCTGTGCTTTGGCTTCGGTGCAGTTCCCCAGCTGTGTCAATGGGTACCTGCGATCTCGAGCAACATGAAAGGTAGACCACTAAAGGAGAGGAGATGGGCTCCGCCCTCAATATGCTGACCCCTAGAGAAGCTGATGTCTTTGACAACCCATTCCCTAGCGACCACATAGGTTATGGGAACACGTCTCCCTTTCTTAAGTAGCAGATTGAGGGTGAAAATAGTTACTATGATGGCGTGTTAAAAAAAACTCCCTCATCACCTAATCCCCCTCCCTCCCCTTCCCTCTCCCCTCTCTCTCTCTCTCGTGTCACTGTCAAGGATTGTCTCCAACAGTACATTTGTGTGGTCATATGATAGTTTTAAAGTAAATGGATTTACCCTGTGACATTTCAACATTGCTTTCTTAAGTTTTGGGGAGGTTCATTTTTATAACTACAAAAAAGTAGGGTTAAGGATTATAAGAGAGAGAGAGAAAGAGACAGACAGACAGACAGAGACAGAGACAGAAACAGAGAGAATGAGAGAGAGACAGGCATTGGTGGCTTAATTCTATCCTCTCTCTCTCGGGGACTGGATGTAAAAAAGCACATGACTGCTTATCTATTATCCTCGAATAAAAAATCTTGCCTTGCCTTGCCTTGCCTTGCCTTGCCTTGCCTTGCCTTGCCTTGCCTTCTTCTCTCTCTCTCTCTCTCTCTCTCTCTCTCTCTCTCTCTCTCTCTCTCTCTCTCTCTCTCTATCTCTCTCTCTCTCTCTCTCTCTCTCTCTCTCTCTCTCTCTCTCTCTCTCTCTCTCTCTCTCGTGCCACTGTCATCGATAACATCGCGTCTTCTCTTGATCACATTCCTAAACTTCTCTCGTTAACTAACGATACTTTCATCAACACCACAATCGTCAACGTGCAGTGTATAAAGCATCAATCATAGAAGATAAACAATGATCAAATATTCTGCTTCTTCAAGCTTGCCCCAAACGCAATGATCTTAGTAACAGAAGACACTAACTATTATCATATCTGTGTTTATGCTCCACTCGCGCCAATAATGATGTGAACATGCTCCCATTCCAAAGCACCCTCTCAGCTTGTTGCTTCTGTCTATACAACAAACGGACCAATAACAGTGCTGGAAAGAGACACTTCATTTGCATGACAAAATGGCGGAAGAAGTAAGAGAGAGAGAGAGTGTGTGTGTGTATGAGTGTGTGTGTGTGGAGGGGGGGTGGGGAGGTGGAGTGAGGGCAGGGGTGTAAACCATGAGGCAGCATAATGTCGCATTGTCATCTTCTACCGATGATTGGCAAAAGGGACACAACTATTTTCTGAATTATTTCGGTTTGACTTGTATCTATGACAATGTACAGGAATATCTGACATCCCGAGCAATTCCCAAAGCATCTGACATCCCAAAGCATTTCTAATAAAGCGACAAAAATTATGAGAAATAGGGCTCTACAAGGTAATCGGCCTTAAGCAGTCTATACAATAAAAACAAACAACAACTTTCACTCGTTCACGCATGAAAGTCCCAGTCTTGCCACCTGCAATCTGTGAGGCGATGCCTAAAATACATTAAAAAAAGATTTTACATATCCGACACCCTGATTAATAGTAAGATTAATATTGATATACATTATATAGTAATAATAGAACCCTTAGTTAGACAGACATTTACCTATGTGAGTTACCCATTGTGTGTGTGTGTGTGTGTGTGGAGGAGAGAGAGAGAGAGAGGAGGAGAGAGAGAGAAGAGAGAGAGAGAGAGAGAGAGGAGAGAGAGAGAGGAGAGAGAGAGAGGAGAGAGAGAGAGCGGGAGAGAGAGAGAGGAGAGAGAGAGAGAGAGAGAGAGAGAGACGAGAAGAAGAGGAGGGAGGAAGAGAAAGAGGGGAGAGAGAGAGAGAGAGAGAGGAGAGAGAGAGAGAGAGAGAGAGAGAGGAGAGAGAGAGAGAGAGAAACAGAGAGACAGACAGACAGACAGACAGACAGACAGACAGACAGACAGACAGACAGAAGACAGAGACAGAGACAGAGACAGAGACACAGAGAGACACAGAGAGACACAGAGAGACACAGAGAGAGAGAGAACTGAGTGAATTCATCTGAAGATTGACAAGGGAAAGATGGAGAGGAATAAAACGCAGACCAGGCCAGACACTTGCTATCATACACACAGGAGACAGGAGACAGGAGACCTGGCCATGAGGAAAAAGCATTAGGACTAGTCAGTCAACATCCTCTCTCTCTGTCTCTGTCCCTCTGTCTCTCTGTCTCTGTCTCTGTCTGTCTGTCTCTCTCTCTCTGTCTCTCTGTCTTGTCTCTGTTTCTGTCTCTCTCTCTCTCTCTCTCTCTCTCTCTCTCTCTCTCTCTCTCTCTCTCTCTCTCTCTCTCTCTCTCTCTCTCTCTCCTCCCACATCTGTTTGCTTCGTTGTTATTCACTAAAGTGGCTCAATTTCACAGATTAACAATTTCGTCCAGTATAAAAGCGGTTTCGTCTTTCAAATCTTGTCTTTTCCTCAGTCGGAATGCGGCTACCTTACTGGTAAGTAGAATCGGCTGCATACGGAAAAAAAATCTTAGCATAGAAGGACCTCCGAGCTCTAGTTAAGTAAGAACGATTAAAAAAAAAACCTTGTCTGATGCCAGAAAGGCTTTGTGTTCCTCCCTCCTCTTCGCAGTGCATGGAACCTTGAATCTTACTTTGAGTATCTCACTTGTTCATGCAACATGCATATGCGCACTTAAACAAACTGTATGACTAGAAGAGAATATCACTACCCCTGGTAAATTTCTGAAAAAAAACACATTCTTTTATCCCAAGCACGAAAGCAGGCAAATGCATTACTCCCAAGAACTAAACAGTCAAAGAAAAACAATGACACCATGTTGTTTCATTACATTCTCCGAGGATACAGCAGACCCACATTTCATGCTGCGAAATCGTATGATACCATAAATATAAAAAAAAGGTAAAAAGGGTAAAGGTGTCCCATAACCTATGTGGGTCGTAGGGTAGCAAGGCACCAGGGACATCAGCTTCTATAGGGGCCAGCATATTGTGGGTGACGCCATTTCCTCTCCCTCGCTGCTTTACCGTCCCTGACCCTAAAGAGGGCAGGCACTCATTTACAGCTGGGTAAACTAGGGGACTGTACTGAAGCCAAGGCGTGCACACAGTCACAAATTCACTTGGTAACCACGCTTGATACTGCTTAACCTTATCTTGAGGACAGCGAGTGCTCTGAGCATTGATCTGTACCCAATGTCCACAGAGAGGCTGATTTAGAAGCCAGATCGAATCAAGTAAGTATATATAATGTACATGTACCCCTAAAAAATCAAAAGAAAACAAAAACAAAAAAGAGATGTCATTCAGCAGACGGAAGGTCAGACACAGTATGCACGTGATCTATGTTGTCACGAACACCATAACACTGCTGACTGTTGGCTGAGACCAGAAGAGATGCAGAGAAGAGAGGGCGAGTAGGAGGTATGAGGGAGGGGAGGGAGGGAGGGAGGGAGGGAGGGAGAGAGAGAGAGAGAGAGAGAGAGAGAGAGAGAGAGAGAGAGAGAGAGAGAGAGAGAGAGAGAGAGAGAGAGAGAGAGAGAGAGAGAGAGAGAGAGAGAGAGAGAGAGAGACAAGACAAGACAAGACAAGACAAGACAAGACAAGACAAGACAAATTCTTTTATTCGAGGATAATAGATAAGCACTCATGTGCTTTTTTACATCCAGTCCCCGCCCTTTTCAGGGATAACATCAAGATAAAAAGATACTAAACAGTAAAACTATATGCAGTACCAAACAACATAAAGGAATAAGAACATTATACATAATAAGGTAATAAAAATGTACTCATTCAGAAGACGAAAATCAGAAGTCACAATAAAATGATTTTGATTATAGATGAAAAGAGAAGCGTTAATAGATAAAGAGCAAACAAAGGAACATAATGAAATAAACAGCTTAGCAACCAAGAAAAGAGAGAGAGAGAGAGAGAGAGAGAGAGAGAGAGAGAGAGAGAGAGAGAGAGAGAGAGAGAGAGAGAGAGAGAGAGAGAGAGAGAGAGAGAGAGAGAGAGAGAGAGAACACAGACAGACAGACAGGGAGAGACACAGAGAGATATATAGAGAGCAAACAGACAGTGATAGGCAAACAAAAAAATCCCCATGTAAACAGGGACAGGCAAACACACGTATGTACACAGACACAAATTGATGATACAGAGACAGAAAACCAGGAACACCAACATGAAACACAGACAGACAGACAGGCAAAACCAGAGCCAACACAAACCCCTGTAGCCTATATACTGTCTGTAACAGCCAGTCCCCAGCCCACAGAGGTCTGACTCTGAAGTGTGTGGGGGCAGATTACAGCACGGCTCACTGACCCGTCCTCTCTATCACTGGATCACCACCATCCCTCCAACCTTGTGACTAACGCTATGAATATCAATCTTCTGGAGAGGAATACTATGGGCAGAAAAAAACCCCACAAAGAAGATGTAAGGCACAGCAAGTAAATATCTTCATCAACAATAAAAAGAATTTGGTCGAATACTGCTGAATGACTGTTGCCAAATGAAACTTTTACATTAAAAACTCTCATTCTAGCGAATTAAGATCTTATTTCATTCCTGGGATAGAGCTCTGAAGTTCATCAATGGTGAGGCTTTGCGTATGCGACCGTTTTTTGTTTTTTTGCCCACCATGAAGGCATCTGCATTCCGACTTTGGGGACAATCTAGTGAAAAAGGCCAGGATGAATGCTGCGTCAGCTATGTGTGTAAAGGAAAAGCGGCAAGGCCTTCGTCGAAGCCTTAGTTCTGCTTTAAAATTTTACAAGAGTTGTTCTCATTCACATCAATCTCCTAGATCCTAACATAACAAGTGTCCTCCATTAAATGAGAACATAATCCCCCTGAAGTCTGAGTATGGCTGTCTACGTGGTGAGGTAGAAGCAAACAGTTATACACGCAAATTGCTCATCCACAGGATACGCTCATAACGATTCCCCAAGTGTGTGACGATTGAGGCAAGAGTGCCTGTTCTGGATGAAACTCAAGATGTATAAACTGGGGAACGTTGAACAACAACAACAACAACAACAACAACAACAACAACAACAACGATACACCACCAACACCACCACCGCCACCACCATCAGCAACAATGACAAAACATTCTGGTGAACCTTGAAGCAACCACCAGCAAAGTATTGTATATGTCCAGCAACAGAAAACTCCCACTGATAAGGTCTTCTTGGGCTACCAGCTACAGACTATCATCCACTTAGAAACAAAACCTTTGACCTATCTCTCAGAGGTCTGATTGCATTTGTCAAATCTTGTAATGGCGCCCTTACTGTTGAGAAAACAACAGGGTATTTACTGTAAATAAAACAAACTCTCTCTCTCTCTCTCTCTCTCTCTCTCTCTCTCTCTCTCTCTCTCTCTCTCTCTCTCTCTCTCTCTCTCTCTCTCTGTATCCCCCCCTCCCTCTCTCCACACACACACATACACACACAACCAATAACAGACACTTGTACGTCAGCATACGTAAGGTCCTATTCAAAACCACACTCGTTCGAAGTTGCTTCTGTCTACAACCAAACAGACCAATGGCAACACTGGAAACCGACACTTCATTTGCATGTCCAAATGATAAAAGAGGTAACAGAGTGGAGAACTGTGAAGAAGCATAATGTTCCGATTTTCACTTCGTGGGGGGGAGGCAGGGTAGGGGGGGGGAAGGGGGGTTGCTGCTTTGCAGGTGGTTGAGAACTTTGCATGACCAGGACTATCATCGCTTCTCATGTCTTGACAAAGTGCATAGAGTAGAAATATCATATGGCCAAAACTTTTTGGAGAGAAAATAAGTCTTAATTGCACACATGGAAAGTACAGTCTGGGCTTTTTGGGTGCTGCTGGAACGGTTTACTTAGTAATGTGTATTAATTAATTAATTAATTAATACATGGAATTTGTATAGCGCTATCTCTTGTAAAGACAAATCAAAGCGCTTGCATTTGACCTACAGAGCCACAGATCATGCTGCCACCAGGCGCAAAGATCCCCAACTCCAACTCCCCGATTTTTCTTCAGGGATGGTGTCTAAACACGACACTGTGTGCATGCTGGTTTGTTATAATTTTGTCATCCGCTCCTACCGGCACACGATGGCCTACTCTTCCGAAAGGTGGAACGGGTTTTAACGTGTGCGCAAGATGTTCTGCGTGCATTCGCACACGGGGCCTCGGTTTCGAGTCTCATCCGAATGACTTTGACATTCAGTTCGATTTTTTCGTCAAACTGGGAAGAAAGGCGAGGCTGGGTTCGAACCAGAAACTCACGATTTACATATAGCTATGTATTGACATATAGCTACAGACAGTTGCACTGAAGTAAGTGTGTGTGTGTGTGTGTGTGCGCGCGCGCACGTGTGTATGTGTGTTTTGAAACAAAAACGAACACAGAAACACAAAGACAGAAGGACACATGCACAGACCACGCACATAACTAACACACACACGCGCACGCGTGCGCGGGTAGGTAAAAGAAAATATACGATATATATATATATATATATATATATCATATGGTGAGAGAGACAGAGACAGAGACAGACAGACAGACAAACAGACAAAAAACAGACAGACAGACAGAAACAGAAACATAGACGGAGACAAGCAGGCACAGACAGAGACAGAGAGACAAACTAAAGACAGAGTCAGGGATAGACAACTGGGTGAAATCTATCAAGAGACTGACAAGGGAAAAAGATGGAGCACATAAAAGTGAAGGACAGGCCAGACACTCGCTATAATATACACAGGAGACAAAACAAAAGAACCCCCCCCAAAAAAAAAAAATCCCTCGCTCTAAACTTGGTGAAAACACAGCATGACTGCCATGATGCCAATCAATCAGCAATCTTCCCCCCACCCATCATCCTCTTTGACTTCGGCGTCAGTTTCTTTCATCGTGTAAGTGGCCAGGGGCATTAAGGTTGACACACTTTGTCCACAAAAAAGAACAGAAAAGAAAGCCGAAAGGTTGCTGGTTTATATCCCATCCAAAATCAACTTTCCTAACTGCGTTCCCCAAGATTTGAATAGTAGTAAGCTTCATTGCTGGGTAGGGGGGGGTTTTTCTTGAATAATGAAAAAATGATACACTGAAGTAGCTATACATTTCACATCTGTATTCTAAGCATGGGGGTTCTTCTTGAGTCTGACTCTAGTTGCCGGTTCATTTTGTTTTGTTTGTCCAATCCCCCAACGTTAACGAAAACAAGAAAAAGAAAGTACCAGACAGGCAGAGAGGTAGACTGACGAACAGAACAGACGGCCACATACACACACCCCTATCACTATCACAGATATCCCTCCCTCTCTCTCTCTCCCTCCTCACACACACACACACACACACACACACGCGCGCGCGCGCGCGCGCGCGCACGCAGACACACACACACACAAAACACTCACGCACGCACACATACACACACACCCACGCACACACACATTGATACACACTTAAACACACGCAACACATTACAACGCAACATACAAAAACACACACACAAAGGCATACACATACACAACTTACCTGTCTGATGCACTATTTAATAGAAGGACGTTAAACTGACGAACAACAGCGTAATACACACACACACACACACACACACACACACACACACAAAACACACACACACACACACACACAACACACAACACACACAACACACACACACACACACACACACACACACCACCACCCCCACCACACCACCACCACCACCACCACACCACCACCACCACACCACTGCTACATCCACCCAACAACACCACGCCACACCACACCACACCGCACCACACCACACACACACA
>CM060321.1:46725897-46733397 GCA_030674155.1 Stramonita haemastoma | reverse complement strand
AAGAAAAATAAAAATCAAGACTATCAACAGAATTGCAAAGTAAAACGTGATGAAATAAAACCGAACATTATTTGACATGTTATAAGTCAGAAATGGATGATAAAATAGAAAACAAACATAAGAAACAAAAATGCTGACCTCAAACAGCCTTAACAACAGTAATGCAAATGATACATAGCACAATCGAATTAAGAGTGTAGACATGTTACATAGTTCTTTAATGCATTATCACTCACTCACTCTCACTCAGTCCCATGTCCCAAAGGACGTAGGGGGGACATGAGAGAAGACGCAACAGAGATCTTTTTCCATGCTTCACGATCCTGTGTGGCTAGTAGGAGGTGTTGCAGGGGTTGGGCGGTCCAGTCTTTGATGTTGTCAACCCATGATTTCTTTTGGCGGCCTCTTGCCCTCGACTGTTCCTTGCAGGATGGTTTTTGCTAGGGTGTTGTGTCTTGTGGTGTGACCAAACCACATCAGCTTTCTCCTCTTTATGGTGGAGAGCAAAGGCTCTTGGGGGCCCACACGCTTTTTGATTTCTTCTTTCACATAGTTATTGGTCTTGTGTTCTTTGTATGATATTTTGAGGAGTCTTCTGTGGCACTTGTTCTCGAATGCTTGGATTCTCCTCTCTAACTCTGCTGTCAGAGTCCATGATTCACAGCCATATAGGAGGATAGATATCACGAGGGATTTGTAAAGGTGGTATTTGGTGCAGAAGCTGATGTTGTTGCTTCTGATGATCTTCTCGAGTCTGACTAGAGCAGATGTTGCTGTTGCAATGTGCGCTTTCACTTCATTGTTTGATGTGCCATCTTTTGTTAGGATGGAGCCTAAGTATTTGAATTGGCTCACCTCTTCTAGTGTTTCTCCATTCATCTTTATTTCCGTGATGTCATTACTCGCGCTGTTGACCATGATCTTTGATTTCTCTGTACTGACCTCCATGCCGTATGCGCTCGCTCGATCTGTTAAATTGTCTGTGAGGATTTGCAGTTTTTGTTTGCTGCTGCCCATGAGGTCAATGTCATCTGCAAATCTGAGGTTGCAAAGGGGTCTTCCACCAATGGAGATGGAAGTGTGGTGGTTTTGCAGTGTCTCTGTCATGATGTTTTCGAGGAAGAGGTTGAAGAGTACAGGTGAGAGAAGGCAGCCCTGGCGAACCCCAACCGTGGTCTTGAAGAACTCGCCCACGTGATTATTCATAAAAACTGCGCTTTCTGCATTCTCGTACAGAGCTTTGATGACTTCAATTAGACAGCTGTCAATGTTGAAGTGCCTGAGTACTTGCCAGAGGCCGTCATGCCATACCCTGTCAAAGGCCTTTTTGAAGTCTATGAAATTGTGGTACAAGTCTTTTTGGTGTTGGAGATGCTTCTCTATCAGAATTCTCAGATTGAAAATTTGTTCCATTGTGCTGCGTTTTGGTCTAAAGCCCGCTTGTTCTTCTGCCAGGAGTTTTTCCGCTTGGTTTTTCAGTCTGTTGAGGACTACCTGCAGCATGATCTTGCTAGGATGACTTATGAGACTGATGGTTCTGTAATTCTGGCATTGTTTGAGGTTTCCTTTCTTTGGCAGGGGTATTACAAGAGACTGTGTCCATTCTTTTGGCCATTCTTTGGTGTCGTGGATCTTCTGACAAAGTTCTGTGAATCGCCTTGCTGTTTCATTCCCTCCATTTTTTATGAGTTCAGCTGGGATGTTATCGATTCCAGGGGACTTCCCCTTCTTCAATTGTCTAATAGCTGCATCTACTTCACACCTTAGTATTGGTGGGTCTTTATCTTGGTGTTCAGGGGGTTTGTCAGAAACTATGTTGGTATCTGGGCGTAGTGGGTAGTTGTACAATCCCTCACAGTATTCTGTCCAGCGTTGGAGGATGGCATTGTTTTCCGTTAAAAGATTTCCTTCTTTGTCTTCAATAACAGAGGCTTTAGGCTGTGTGGTTTTCGTTAGTGCTTTCAAAGTGTCGTAAGCTGTTTTGCTGTTTCCCTTGGTCATTCCAGCTTCGATGTTGTTGCATTGTTCTTCTATCCACGCTTCTTTGGCTTCTCTCATCTTTTTCCTCACTTCTCTGTGGCTATCCATGTACTTCTTGTAAGCTTCTTGACTTGTGAACTTTTGTTTTTTAAGTTCTCTTCTTTTGTCGCAGAGGTCAAGAACCTCATTTGTCACCCAAGGTTGTTTCTTTGTTCTGCTTCTTCCTAATGTTTCTTCTGCTGCTGTCGTTAGCACTTCTTTGATGTTGTTGGCCAATGTGTCCACATCATTGTCGATGGCTGTGAGTGCGGCGAACTTCCCTCCAATGTTGGCTTGGAAGATCTCAACCACTGTTGGGTCTTTGAGTTTTTCCAGGTCGAATCTTATGCGTGGGCTTTTTGGCTGTTGTTTTGCTTTCAGTTTCAGCCTGATGGTGGTAAGTACAAGGTCGTGGTCACTGCCAATGTCAGCTCCTGGGAATGTTCTTGTGTTTGCCTTGTTTATGCTGGATTTGAATCTTTGGGGTGACAGAATGTAATCAATTTGATTATGAATCAGACCATTTGGTGAGTGCCAGGTTGATGTTCTGGATGGCTT
This sequence comes from Stramonita haemastoma, assembly GCA_030674155.1. NCBI lineage: Eukaryota > Metazoa > Mollusca > Gastropoda > Neogastropoda > Muricidae > Stramonita > Stramonita haemastoma. The sequence continues at coordinate 46,730,820 of CM060321.1, read as the reverse complement.
GTGAGGGTGGAGTGTGTTAGCCAAAGTCAGTTTGTGCTTCTTTGCGAATTCCAGCAGCCGCTGTCCTCTGTCATTTGTTTCTCCCAGTCCAAATCGTCCTGTGGTTCCTGCCCAGGTGTCATAGGCATCAGGTCCCACCTTAGCATTCCAGTCGCCTTCCACAATATAATGCATTATACATACACATAATTGTGCGTAAGCACGCCAAGCGCGCGCGCGCTCGCTCGTGTGTGTGTGTGTGTGTGTGTGTGCGTGTGTTTAGGGAATTCATATATGTGTGTAAGTGGTATGCGTCTGAATTATTTTGATACTCAAGCAGACCCATTTTCCAACGTTTTATTATGCTTCAAAATTGCCTTGAGTTCTTGAAATGTTTCCATATCTATGATTGTGTTTACGTCTGACTCAAAAAACAGGGGCACTGTTCGTAAATATGTCAACCAAACAGCAAAGCTAATTGTCAAAGATTCTTTGAATAGCAAATTTCTTTTCAATACATAAACAAATGATACATATTTTACAGAAAAAAAAACTAGCTTAACAACCAGACGTTTTCCACTTTTGTTTTCTGTAAATTTAATTACAACAATCGTGAACAATGCGATTCAAGAACCAACATTTCTTGACACTGTAATGTACTCAATTGTTGTCTTGTCTTGTCTTGTCTTGTCTTGTCCTGTCCTGTCCTGTCCATTGCTACCTCGCCTTGCACTGCTCTCTTCTGTCTTGTCCTGGCTTTCATTGTCCTAGTTTGTCTTGGATTATATTGTCTTGCCTTGATCTGTTTGTTTTTCGTCTTGTATATTGCCTTGCCTTGTCTTCCCTTGCTTAGCATTGCCCTGCCCTTCTCCCTTGCCCTTCTTTTTTATTTATTAAAAAAATATTTATTCTTTTATATCGAGGATAATAGAATAAGCACTCATGTGCTTTTACCATCCAGCCCCGTGTGTATTCAGTTTTGTAAATCTTGTCATCTGTTTCCACCGGCACACGATGGCCTACTCTTACGAATCTTACTCTTACTCACACTCGCCACCACCACCACCACCACCACCACCACCACCACCACCACCACCACCACCACCACCACCACCAGCAACAGCAACAGCAACAGCAACAATAACAACAAAAATGAGAAAGTAAAATTCAGACAAAGAAACCCCCCAATAAACTCAGATGAGATGAATCACTAGAGAGACAACAAAGGAGAAAAAAACAACAACACAAACAAATAACAACAAACAAACAAACAAACAAACAAACACACACACACACACACACACACACACACACACACACACACACACACACACACACACACACACACACACACACACACACACACACACTGGGGAAAAAACCACCCTGATATCCCGCGTAGCAAAGCACACATAAAATCTTTTGTATATGTTCAAAATCTATCCATCTTTTTTTTGTAGGAAAGTAGACCAGATGTGGCCATTGGTATGGATGGCACCAATAGACCTAGCATGCAGTCTCTGACCAAGAGAAAGGGGGTTCTTCTTGCCAAAGACACATCTTATGGAAGATTTATGAATTTTTATTCAAATCATGATTGATTTTAATCATATTATGTGTAGTGAGTGTTACATATACAAGTGAAGTGAGAACAAACGTTTCTGAAAAGAAGGCTCTAGAAGAAAGGTGGCAGAACAGTTCAGATGATCATCCACCTAACAAATAAACCATTAAGGTCTGAAGTCGATTCCCAGCCTTGCCTTTTCTTTCAAATTTGTCGCGAAAATCGAACTGAATATGATCTTTCGGAGGAGCTCTAAACCATCGGACATGTGTGCTTACAAAATTGCGCACTTCAAAAGAACCCACGACAGCTGAAAATCAAAAGAACAGGAACTACCTCTTGAGTGTCCTTGTAAAATGGTAGAGGCTGATTCCCAAATGTTTCCCTTCAGTCGGAATGAGGCAACTATTATGGTGGGGGTGGGGTCACATTGGTAAAAGTCTCCCCGTTGGTGAATCTCGGAAATCTAGCCGATGAACAAAAAACAAACCAAAAGTAAAAAGGCTTCAGTTTGGTACCTCTAGTGCCTCTTTGGGCAGATAAGGGATCAACGATGATCATCGATCGATCGATTCCATCCATCTCCAAATCCATCATCCTCATCCATCCATCCATATCCATCCATTCAGCCGGCCAGTCAGCCAGCCAGCCAGCCGGTCAATCAGTCAGGCAGTGATAGTAGGTTTTGTTTTATGACGATTACGTATGGCAAACTTCGTAATGGACCAGCCAGCCAGCCAGCAGGTCAACCAACAAACCAACCAGCCAGCCCTAAGGTTAAAACCAACTAAATAAACAAAGAACAACAAAAACAGACACCTCCCAAAACACACTCGCTGCCACCACCACTGACACCACCACCACCACCACCACCACCACCACACCACAACCCCAACAACAACAACAAAAACAGAGAAAGTAAAATTCAGACAAAGAAACCCCCCAATAAACTCAGATGAGATGAATCACAAGAGAGACAACAAAGGAGAAAACACAACAACACAAACAAATAACAACAAACAAACTAGGTCAAAATTCAAGAAGAAGACAAAGCGAATTTAAAACGAACACTCCACAACATTTAAAACAAAACAAATACGGGTTTGAAACCTAGAACAAACCTAAAACACACAACATCACCTTATAAAAAAAAAAGTACAGTAAAAACAACAAACAAATACCCAACAACGTCAAATTAAATAAAGCTACAACTGAAATAAAACAAACAAACAAAAAACAACAACACCACTCACAAAAATCAGAGAGGACAAAACTGAGACAAGCAAGCGTCAGACTGTTCCTTGGAGCAATGTTGTAAGAAGGCTAGCAGCCTATCTAAGTTTATGTCAGGTAAGTGGCTTAGGATCACCCAGCCTTGTAAACTGTAGAGCTTATTTAGGCTAAACAAACGCATGAAATAAAAGAAAGGAACACAACAGAAACAAACAAGTACATCACACAAAACAACAGGGAACCAGTAAGTGGCTTACGCAAAAACAAACAACGAATGAAGTAGCAAACATACAAAAGGAATTAACAAATAAAGGAAATAAAAAAGACAAACACAGAAAAAAATAAAGAGACAAAAAAAATGCTAAAACTAACAAAAAAATGAAAATGAAACATATAAATACAAAAGAAATAGACATCCAAGAAGGGGAATGAGAAGGGGTTTACTCAAACAAGATCTAAGCCAAGCAACAAAAAAGATGCGAAAGAAAATGACGACTGAACAAAACAGACGAGCAAGTCAACAACAACACAAAATCAACAAAATAACACACACACACACACACACACACACACACACACACACACACACACACTCTCTCTCTCTCCACACACATCACCACACACACACACAACACACACACACACTCTCATCACTCACTCCCAACAACAAGACGACAGAAGAGAGAGAGAGAGAGAGAGAGAGAGAGAGAGAGAGAGAGAGAGAGAGAGAGAGAGAGAGAGAGAGAGAGAGAGAGAGAGAGAGAGAGGAGAGAGAGAGAGAGAGAGAGAGAGAGAGAGAGAGAGAGAGAAAAGAAAGAAACTAGGAACCTCCAAAGCAGAAGGAAGACACTAGGAATTGAAATGAAAGTCTTGGTTAAATAACAAGGCCACTTTCACTTCTTTCCCCCGTTTTACATCCTTCCTTTCTTCCTTCCTTTCTTTCCTGTTTGATTAATTTGATTATTTATTTATCTGCTTGCTTCTTTGTTCATTTCCTTTTTTTCCTTTTTGATTTAATCCTTTGATTTTTGTTCCTTCAGCTTTTTTTTTTCTTTTCGGGGACATTTCCATGTCGCCAGTTTGTCTCTATCTATTTATGTGTACATACTGGTACAGGCATACGCAGGCCCAACTTGCTTGCATGCAAATAAGATACAGACGCTTGGGTATGTCTGTGACGAAAATTCAGCTTGTGCTGAGTTCTGTTTGTGAAAGTTACAGTGGAATGATTGTATTGTTTTTTCTTCTTATTTTTGCATGTTCTGGAAAGTTGGATACTAGAAAGGTTACTTTTTTGTGTGAAAATTTGATCCAGATTTGTTTCAAACTGTGAAGTTGTTGTTGGGCATAATGATGATTTATTTGCAGTATTCTTGCTTTACTATCATCGTTAAAAAAAATTGTATTAGAATTTCGAAGTAAGCTTATGACATGTCATTGAATAAACAGTTGGAGGTGATGGGTTTTAAAATCTTATTACTGGATTACAGAGGTCCGTTTTTGATAGTTCTATTCCTAAGAACTCATATGTTCGTTCATTTGTTCCTTTTTTTCATTTGGCTACTCTATAAATCACCCATTATTAGTTAGTTAATTAATTAATATTAATGATTGATTAATAGTTAATAAATATTAATTAATTATTTATTAATCATCAATTCATTATTATCATGCATTCATTCTCATTCATTCATCATCATTCATTCATTCATTCATTCATTCATATTCATTCATGCTTATCTTTCTTACTAGTTGCACACACACAGGGACTGGTGGTAAAAGAGCACACGACTGCTTTATTCCATTATCCTCAAGATAAAATAATAAATAAATTCATTCACACACTGACTGACTGACTGATTGACTGAGACTGACTGACTGACTGACTGACTGACTGACTGACTGACTGACTGACTGACTGACTGACTGACTCACTCACTCACTCACTCACTCACTCATCATCATAGTCATTCAAAGGTTTATTCAGTCATGTCTGTTATTGTTTTTTGGCCAAGCCAATACACAGTGTATATTACGACAAACTTACACCTTGCTAGAAAATCAATGACAGCTTCCACCACGCCGAAAAAGGCAAAGATTCAAGTCAAACAAAACTGAATCTCTGAACAATCTGGAACAATCCCTAA
>CM060321.1:46708397-46715897 GCA_030674155.1 Stramonita haemastoma | reverse complement strand
GTGTGTGTGTGTGTGTGTGTGTGTGTGTGTGTGTGTGTGTGTGTGTGTGGTGTTGTGTATGGTGTGTGATGTGTGCGTATTTGTGTGTGTGTGTGTGTGGTGGGGTGGTATGTGTATATTTGTGTGTATGTGTGTGTGTGTTTGTGTGCACGAGAGAGAGAGACAGACAGATGAGAGAGAGAGAGAGAGAGAGAGAGAGAGAGGAGAGAGAGAGAGAGAGAGAGAGAGAGAGAGAGAGAGAGAGAGAGAGAGAGAGAGAGAGAGAGAGAGAGAGCACGTGCGCGCATACGTGCATGCGAGTCTCTATTCTGTCTGTGTTCCTGTCCATGCGCTTCTGTGTGTGTGCATGTGAGTGTGTATGTGTATTTGCCTGGCTGTTTTGTATGTTTGTTCGTGTATCTGTGTTTAATGTAATAAAACCAATGCAGAATATAAAAAAAGGAGAAAATATAACAGTCAAAAACTGATTCAAAAGCAGAAAATCAACCAAATTAAGGAAATGAAAAGAATACAACCAGAAAAATAACAACAAAAAAGGCCAACAAAAAAATAATGATGATGACAAAAGAGAAGTCCCAAAAATAAAGATCGAAAATGTAAAATGTGATGGTAAGAAATTTGAAGCAGAAAATAAACAGGCGAAGAGGAAGACATACGAAATATTAATCAAAGACAAAAAGGAACGAAAAACACACACCGAAAATTACAAGAATGAGAGAGAAAAGATAAATAAGAACAGAAAATACTAAACAGACAACTACCTGAAAAACAAGCAGGAGGAAAAAGAACACATGTTTGCTGGAAGAGACGGTAGAAATTAAAACAGACAAACTTCAGCGTGGAGGATGCGAAATTAAAAACAGCAAAAGTTGCAGCAGAGAATAAAGAGAAATGCAAAGCTGAAATGGAAAGAGGAGGAGACGAAAGAGAAGAAATGAAGAAGGAATAAGAGGAAGAAGAAGAAGAAGAAGAAGAAGAAGAAGAAGAGGGAAGAGGAAGACGAAAGATCAGTAGCAGGTTCAGCAGCACTGGTAATTGTAGTATAAGGAAGGGAAAGAGAAAAAGAGAAAGAAGAAGATGAAGGAGACAAAGAAGAAAAAGAATTCGAAGAAAAAGAATGCAAAGAAGAAGTAGAAGGAAGAGAAAAATGCGAAGAATGCAAAGAAGAAGAAGAAGGAAAACGAGGAGGAGAAGGAAGAAGAGGAAGAGAGAAGGGCAAAGAAGAGAGGAAGAAGGAGAAGGAGAGGAGTAGGAAAAGAAGAACGAGGAGGAAGAAGAGAAGGAGAAGAAGAAAAAGAAGAAGATGGAGAGGGAGGAGTGAGAGGAAGCGGAGCAGAAGGAGGAGGACAGCAAGGGGCAGGAGGAAAAGAAGAAAGAGTAGGGGAAGGAGGAGGAAGATCAGGAAGACAATGAAGAGAAACAGAGGAAGAAAAGAAGGGAAAATAAGGAGGAGAAAGAGGAGCAGAAAAAGAAAAAAGATGAAGAAGTCGATGATTCATTGTTTCCCCCCCACTCCACAATCGCACCAATGAGCAGGCCAGTCCAAAGCTAGCAGTGCCGCGCACATGCTTCACGGGAAACCAATGTCTGAGAGCCCGATTGCGCATGCGTCAAAGGAAGAGGAAGCCCAAGAAAAGCAGAGAGGCCTGTGGGGAGGGGAGTGGAAGTCCAATGGATTGAAAACAAATTGTTTTTGCTGACGAGAAGCAAGGGAAGAGGAAATCGTTTACTTGGTCTACATCGACGTTTTCAGCATCACTGCATTTGAATAGATTTTTTATTTTTATTTGTCTTCTTAACACTGGCTTGCAGGCACGCATGCATGTGCTTTCTTTTGATCAGTTTTGGCCGCTCTTTATTTTGTCTTCTCTTTGTCTATTTTGTACTGTAGGAACATAGACGTAGGTTGAAGCAAGTAAAAGAAACACTGATATTAACTTGTGTATGCACACCTACAATCACACACGGATGCACAAGTACGCGCACACACACGTTATGTATAAGTAAGTGAGATAATTTTGTAGAGAATAACAAGTGTAAGTGATCATTTACAATTTCTTTGTCATTGTAAAACGTTGTTTGTCAAAGATCGAATACATATCACTTATAGATAAAATCCTTTCAAGGCAGTATTCGGAATTTATGGCATAGAACCATGTCTTAGGCCTGACCTAAGTTTTGGCTCCTTGTTGGACTCTTACCAGAGGTCTCGGCGTGGTACTTAAATGCAAGACATTTTTTCATAATTTACAAGTGTCTATTGCAGCCCTAAGAATAGGTTGGTGTTCTTGTGGCCTACCGCAGCTGCCAGGTAAAAATAATTTTTAAAAAGATCAAGAAAATATGTTTTACAGAAATGTTAAGAAAATGAATATAAAGAAGAAAAAAAACTGCTAATGGATCTGTGTGCCCTTATGTTCGGGGATCCTTTTTATACAGAACATGGTGCAAGGGAGAGCATAAAGTCTGTACCCAGCCAATGGATCACACACACACACACACACACACACACACACACACAACACACACACACACACACACACACACACACACACACACAACATACACACACGCGCGCGCGCGCGCGCGCGCGAAGATAATATCCAAGCTGATGAGAGAAAAACGAGGAAGACATGAATCACCTGACCTGGACAGTACATTATTCATTTTAGGGTCAAGCATACTTTTCCTAGTGTGTTTAATACAATTGTCTTTTGCTTATGTCATGCTCCGTCCAAAAGGATAGATGAGCCTCTTCTAGAATACGAAATGGACGCTTTGTATGTAACGTCTACCCAATGTATAAATCTACATCAGGATTTTATAACAATTTAAGTGGTCATACACGTACTCCTCTAAGACAGACAGACAGACAGACAGACAGACAGACAGACAAGAGAGAGAGAGAGAGAGAGAGAGAGAGAGAGAGAGAGAGAGAGAGAGAGACGAGAGAGAGAGAGAGACAGAGAGACGAGAGAGGAGAGAAGAGACGACAGAGAGAGCAGAGACAGAGAGAGACAGAGACGAGAGACAGAGACAGAGAGCAGAGACAGAGACAGAGAGAGACAGACAGACAGACAGACGAGACAGAAAGAAGAAGAGAGAAGAAGACAGAGAGAGAAGAACAGACAGACAGACAGACAGAAAACAGACAGACAGACAGACAGACAGACAGACAGAGAACAGATCACAAGACAGACAAAGAAGACAGACAGACAAACAGGCAGTGAGAGACGGACAGACAGACAGACAGACAGAAAACTGACAGCCAACAATGTAAATCACTGCATAAAAAGACATCAACATTTTCCACAAAATCAATCTGAAATGAGATGTGAAACTATTGATTGTGCAGTGGAATGCATTCTATCAATCTAATGGGGAGGAGACGATCGCTCACCGTATAACAAATCAAACATTTATTTTAAACGGTATGTACAAAAACAACATGAGGATATGTACGTTTATTTTTGTTTCCTTTCAGTGTCACAACACACAAAACACACAACAACACACACACACACGACACACACACACACACCACACAGACACACACGACACACAGACACACAGACAACAGACACACACAGACACAGACACAACACACACACCACACATACACACAGACACACGACACACAGACACACAGCACACAGACACATAGACACATAGACACAGACACACACCACACACACACACCACACACACACACACACACAACACACACAAACAACACACACCACACATACACCACCACCCCACTACCACACAACTGACACACGCACAATCCTCCACCCCCCCCACACGCACACACACACACACACACCAACCCCCCCCCCCCACACACACACACACACACGCACTGGTTTGGAAAGGTTGCAAATCAGGTTTTCTTGCACATTCATTAACTCTGGTGCAATGAGGACCTAAAATTAACATTGAATGCAGCTGACACATCACTTGGAATGAACGAACGAACTGTCTCCTGACGAAAAAGAAAACAAACAAACGGTAATCATAACACTTATTGCCTTCCTTGATCTCGACAAAACAAACAGCACGCTGAGATTAACTTTGATAAGAATAGACGGCAGGTTTAGGCAGAGACGGGGAGTGGTACAGGATAGCCTAATGGTTAGAACATTGCGCTCGCAATCTGACAACCTGGGTTCGAATCCCGTTCAAGGGGATTTTTGCCCTGCAGTTAACATCAGTACTGACTCCACTCTCTCCAGAAGTTCTTTCAAATGAGACTATAAACCGAGGCCCCGTGTGCAAACGCACGCAGAACATCTTGCGCACACGTTAAATCCTGTTCAGTTCTTCGGAAGAGTAGGTCCATTGAGTGTCGGTGGGAAGAGATGACAAAAACTGACAAAAGTGCATACACACAGGGACTGGATGTAACAAAGCACATGGATGCTTATTCCATTATTCTCGATATAAAAGAATAAATAAATAGATAAATAAATAAATAAATAAATAAATAAATAAATAAACAAATAAACAAACAAATAAATAAATAAATAAATAAATAAATAAATAAATGAATGAATGAATGAATGAATGAATGAATGAATGAATAAAGATAATCGGTCCATCAAGAATAGCGGGCAGTTTCAGGCAGAGAATTGGCCCTGTAGGAATAGCAGGCAGACAGCTCCAGATACCTGGAAATAGCACAGTCTTTTGGGATTCCTAATCCAGCAGAAGAGTGCCATCAACTTCCAAGGCCTGCTGCACTTTTCTGTTCCTCAGCTCAATTCTCACCTTTATTTTCGGCTAATTCCCACATTCAGTTAAGGTTAATTTTCACGTGTATTCCTGGCTATTTCTCACGTCCTAGCTTTTGTTTTTCTTTCTTTCTTTCGTGTTTTGCTGGGTCATCTTTGAGGAGTCAACATTGTCATAGTGTATGAAGTGGTTAGCTATGCGCAATTTTCCTTTCATGCATTGTAAGATCTACTATTTTCAATTAACAACACATTTAAATTGTTATCTTTTTGCACACATGTCTATTAAGAGACCACAATCATCCCTCTCAATGAAAAAAATGAAATAAAAAAAAGCATAAGCCAACCTTTGAAAGGTGATTTTTTTAAATGTCCATACTTGGTTATTGCGATCAATTTTGCACTCCCCCTCCGAGCATAAATCTGTTTTAAACTGGACTTTTTGTTGTTGTTTTTTCTACGTGAAGAATCATTCTTTTGTCTCAGCATCTGTCAGGTCATATTCCGCCTTCTTAAACACAATTTCGTATTGTGATGAGACGGTTAGTAGATTACCTCCCATGCAATCAGAGCTCTGTTGCAGCGTTGTGTTACTAAATCGGGACACACCTGCGAATTGTGTGATGCTCTGTTTCTTTGCGTGGTGGTAGAAACCCGTCTATTGCGTTCACTTAGCCTTCATGGTAAAGGAACAGTTGATGCAACTTTTATTAAAAGGGCACATCCTAATTGCATAGTTGGACCCATCTGTGAGAATGTGAAGCGACGGAGATTACAAATCTCTACCTCGTTGCAGTATAATTCTCTAGATTATTACAGTCTATTTGTGTATGTTATAAATGAGTTCGGGCTTTTACAAGCTCTTAAGGTTCTTTTAAATTCTTGAATACATCCTTCTGATAGCACTTGAGTGATAGTTTATTTACAATGTACTCTCCCTGTCTGCAAGGCGTGTCTAAGTTTTCTGGCTTGTTATTCAGGCAGGAAGTTTGAAAGACGGCAGTGGTCAGAGCACTCACTCTCCCAATGCTAAGATTATGCAGCACTAAGTGTGGCTACCTCTTGAATGGGTTTACCGTTCGCTCGCCATGGTTTCAGTACAGACCCCAGTTCACCCAGCTATAAATGGGTACCTGCTCTGTTCAGGAACAGTTGAAAAGCCGCGAAGGAGAAGGGATGGGCGCCACTTTCAAAATGCTGGCCCTAAGAGAAGCCGAAGTCTCTGACACCTCGCTTCCCAATGACTGCAAAGGTTATGGGAATCATACGCTTTCTCTTTAGTTGGCGAGTGAGTCTTTTTACTTTGTATGCATGGTAAAAAAAAAAAAAAGCACACGTATCCTCTGTTCTGCCAACGGTGGCTCAGAAAACGCCGTGATTGTTATTTCATCGTCGCCCATGGGAGGTCACACTTGTGCCCGTTGCTTGCCTTTCCTGTCAGCAAGGCCGCAGTTAGGTCAAGCTGACACATGCTGTCAGTGTGGAGTTCACATTACTTAACTTCAAGACCAAAATCGTCATAAGCTGAAAATGTCCAGCATTCTTTTCATTGAGTTCCATATTAAGAACACATGGGGAAGATATCTTTTTATAGATGTTCTAATTAAACACAAGGGAAACGAGGTGCTATTTTCTGTAAGGAGAGAGCTAGAGACTGGTAAACGATGAGGGGTAGCCAGTGAGGAGAATGGGTGAGGATGAAGGTGTGTGTCGTGTGCGTGCGTGCGTACGTGCGTGCGTGTGTGTGTGTGTTGCGGCTGTTTATATGCGTTAGTCTTTTTGTTCATTGATTGAATAATTCTGTCGGTGTCATGTTGACAAGCACCTAGAGCTCTTAAAATAAAAATAATCTGCACTAAATATCCTTACTTACTTACTTAGTTAATAAATCTTGTAACGAATGAAGATGGAGTACTGTATTCCTTCAATGTATCACACTGACAAAAGAGATATGCACTATTCTTTGTTCAAAACAGGTCTAAAAGGGACCCAATTCATAGCTTTCAGCATAAAAATTTGCTAGTTGTGATTATGGAGATTTCCATTCGAAAATTAAAAATAATCAATTTGGTCGAAGAACATGTTTGTAAGACCAAGTTTCTTGTGCTTGTTATAGCTTTATAGATGAAAAGGCTTAAAAGTTAGAAACATTTGGCTCTGGCAACCACATTGGATTGTTTTCATGGAAACAGTGCTTAAAACTTAATAAAGAAATTGATGATTTTTAGGCTTTACGAGTGATACCCTTTCACTATAACGGTACAACTTTTAACATGAGCATGGAAACAAAATTTTACCAGTTTTCACCCGCCATGTCCCCACCTTAAGAATTCATGTCAACAGGAGAGGCATGGGTTTCTTTCAAAGAAATAATGCAAACAAAGAAGATGAGATAGTGTATTTTCCATCAACAAAACATGTAAGCAGCAAACACAAGGTATTCTTTTCCTTCCAGGACTCATGTCAACAAAGGAGATAAGGACTGGCACACACACCCAACAGCGAGAGACTAATGGTTGTTGGGCGTCTAACGGACAAGTCTTCAGGTTCTATATCCATGTCTCTTAGCACAACAAAGGCTTTCTTCTTACAGAAAATAATAAACCCATCCGTGTGAAGATTTGAAAGGGTAAGAACCCTACAATTTCCCCCCCCCCCCAAAAAAAAAAAGGGGGCTTTTGTTGCCTGTAATTTCTGTCACAAACTGTTTCAAAGTTCCCTGTGATTCTTTGAAGAAAGTTTGTCTTTTGCTCTCTGTGTTTAAAGT
>CM060321.1:46693397-46698397 GCA_030674155.1 Stramonita haemastoma | reverse complement strand
TAACCCACCATTGCCAACAAACCGGGAAAGACCTTCAGTATCAGTCCATTTAGTAGTCAGAGAAACCTCCCTCCTCCTCCTCCCCCCGCACCTGCCCTACCATGGCTGTAGAAATAGAGGGAAAGCATTTCGGACACACCTGAGAAAACAATAGCCAGTCTTGGTTATTTGGTACACAGCGTTGTGTCCATGTGTCTGTCTGTCTGTCTGTCTGTCTGAGGGTCTGTCTGTAGGTTTAGGTCTCTTTCAAAATGTTTAGCTTTGTAAAATTGATCAGAACACAACCTTCTTTACAGACTAACAGTTTTGTCAGGAAAACAGATGTGATAGTCCTAGTGTTTTCATTGAGACTGCAAAAATTGCAACAGTTAAAGAGGTTTAGAATGCGTTAACAATGTCGTTCGAGACAACCTTACAGTGCAAAAAAAAAAAGTAAATGGAAACTGTTGTGTGTTGTGTAATCATTTCTGATCTAACTCTGTGGGTTTTGAAAAAAAAAGTTTTAGTAAACATTTTAAATACATCCTTGAACATTTTAATCAAGATCTAGAATGTTCTTAGTCAAACTACAAATTGTATTCATGAACAAAAAGATTCCAAAGATGGCATAACAATGAATATTTATAAGAATGGTAATGTTGAATAAAAAGTGTACAACATGTAATCATAGCGCTCAGCAGCTGGCCTTTTTGTGTTATAATTATTTTTTGCATCCCGTAGATCTTTACCAATGTTTTCTGTACACTATTTTTATTTCAGCAAAAAGCGTCACATCTTAGATCTATATTTTTCTAGGTTGTCTGTTTAAAGAAAATATTGAATTTGCCTACACAATACTCCAAAGGTAAGTCATAACAAGTATCCTTTAGAATGTTTTTTTCTCACAAAACTTTATAAGAAGATACACCAGTCAGCTGTTTGATTTTTTTTTTTTTTTTTTTTTTTTTTTTTTTTTTTTTTTTTTTTTTTTTGCTCCCTCGACTTCTATGACGTTCCCGTACTGCTGTTCCCACGCCGCTCATTTCAATCTCCCCGCCACAGCCATACCCAGATTCGTTGTGTCTCATCCCCGGGGTCAGGAGTCCACAGGGAGCTCATCAATATTAGGCCGCCGCAGGGCCACCAGCCAGAGGGGCCCTGCACTTCTGCTGGGTCACTTTGGTGGTGTTCAGTGGTGCCTGTTCTGAGCTAACATACACAGGACACCACCTACTAGGCCCCCTACTAACGACAGTATTAGCTCAGTCGCGGAGCCAGACTGAGTGAGTCACCCCCCCAAGGTGGCGACCACCACAACGTCCCTCCAACGACCGCCTCCCCACGAACCCCCAACCCCAAAGCTTTGACACAAATTCACCACAGGCACAGAAGCGTATGGGGAAACCGAATCTGAGGTCACCATGAGACCAGAGCAACGGAAGCCACCGAATCAGAGGCAATTTTTATTATTGCATGATGATCAATGATGATGAGGATGATGTAATGATGCTGCTGTGGAGGTGCATCTGCTTTGAGACTACTTGACAGGGTTGTTCTCTACGCTTACTGTCATAATATATCCCGGCGTCAACCAGGCCCGAGAGATACAGACACCTGCAGTGTTGGTCAGGTAATTTGAGCAACACTCTCAAATTCGCATCCGTAAAGTGGATGAAGCTCGACTGTGTGGTCCCAGTCTCCCCACTGAGCCCACAGCACACTCACTCTGGGTAGGAGCCGGCCGGAGCCCGAAAAAATCCCTATGACTTATGGGATTCGAACCCGCGACCTTCCAGTCCGGAATCCACGGCGCTAACCACTGCGCCATGGCGGCTGGTAGCTGTTTGAAATGTTTGTTCTTGTACTTTGATGAAAGTCAGTGTTAAAGGCATGGGTCTATAGCTTCGAAATCACCCATTGCATAAGAAAAGAAAATGCCTCATGATTTGCTAGGCACGAGGTGTGTATGTTCTGAAACTCTTTTGTGATCACTTGGATTCACAATCGTTCCTTTTGGCAATGTAAACTGTTTGCATCAGTATATACTATTTCTCTTTACATGATGTGATGCTTCTTTGCAGAAGGTATGTCTTCTGTGTGTATCTTGTATTCAGCTCATTTTAGAGAACTAACAGTAACAAGAGTGTCCTTTCTCTACCACAAAGTCAGTACGTGTGTGTATGTCATCTTGAGAGATTGAAAAAAAAAAATCATTCCCCTTCACACCAAGAGTGGCAGATAAGCTACCAGCTAATATATCCTTTAGTTCCATTCACGTATAGAGCATGCCCCAATGTTTAAATTGTATTGCATAGCACATATTGTCACAACGAGGTTTTTTCAATGCAGAATTTGGGCCGCTTTCTTAATGGACAGTGCGCCCGCTAACAGTACTACCTTAACCTTTTTCCCTTTTTCCATTGCTTTTATGCTTAGCTCAAGAATAGCAGCTTAACAGTGAATTTTACAAGGCAAACACTCTTGTTATTGATAGTTCTTTTAAATGAATGCAATGACAGTTACAAACAAAATTATACATTTTTTCATTTCATTGTCTTAAGGACAAGAACCTAAACAACTACGCTTAAGGAAATGAAGGAAAATGATTTGCTGTCGGTTTAAACTGAAGCAAGAGTTGTTGTTTTTTTTAATTTCTTAACACCTGTTTTAATCATCCAGGACTACCAACTAATGCTCAGTATTTATCTTAAAATTGTTTTTCCCCCAAGTTATTTTTATGAAAAGTATCTACGTTGTCACATTATTTTCAAGATTTCCACTATATTTATTAACATTTTCCCATTATTGTGATTTGTATTGCTGTCTAGTTGTCCAGTTGTACCAGTTGAAATGTCTTGTCCAAGCAACAGGATACAGTGCAGCAGACAGAATAATAAACACAATTCATTTCTGTTGTTATCCATAACCACATCTTCTCATTCCCTTTTCTTTTTTTTAAAGAATGTTTTACAAAACGCCCTGACATGACCTTCGATGACCTAGCTAGGTTTGGCAGAGCCAAAGGGATCAGAAAAAGGCACACGTGATTCATTATTCACAAAGTAAAACAAAAAAAAGATAAATGATACAAGTGCAGTCACGGTGCAAACATCAATGTAGACAAAGTAAACAATCTCCTCTCCTCTTGCTTCTTTCCGACAAAAACAGTTTGTTTTCAATCCGTTGAACTCCATTCCCCCTCCCATGGGTTCTTTCTCTTTTCTTAGGCTTCCTCCTCTTCCTCTGACGCTTGCGCAGTTGGGCTTTGCTCGTCTCAAACACAGACACACTGACAGCTTCTGTTTGTTCATTGCTTTGATTTTGAGAAGAGGAAGAAACATCATGTTTTGTTACTTCGTTTCTTTTTGTGTTTACATTGTCTTTCTCGTTATCCTTTGTTTATCTTCAGGTTCTTGGTTTTTTTTCAGACTTTCATTTTTATCTGTGATTTCTGCTTCATCATTCCATATTCTCAACTTCTTTTCCAATTTGTTTCAATCGTGTCACACCATATTTTCTTCTCCCCTCTCTCTCCTTCAAGAAATTGTCTACTCATAATACACATGCATATGCGCATGCACAGGCATGCATGCACGCACGCGTGCACACGTGTGCAGGTGTGTTTTTATTTGTTTGCATATGTGCTTACGGGTGCAGGCACGCGCATGTGTATTTGTAGGTGTGTTTCTTGATTTCTTGTTTTGTTGCATGACCAATTGTAAAAACACATTTTTTACAAAAATGTACACACACACACACACATACACACACCAACACACACAACAACACACAACACACACACACACACACACACAAACACACAACACCACACACCAACACACACAACACACACACACACACACACAACACACACACACACTACACACATACACACACATACAACATAAAAGTTGAGTAGATTACATGTCATTTAAAGTGGAGTGACGTGAAATTGAAAACTAACACAACACACACACACACACACACACACACACACACACACACACACACACACACACACACACACACACACACACACACACACACACACACACTACCTTGTGTATATCTTCATGCATGCATAGACATGCCTGTATGCAAGCCATATGGTCTTGAACATGTAGCTTACACACAGGAAAAGATGTTAAAGATATGAAGAAGGATTAAGTTTGGGATGGTGGAGAAGTGAGGAGGGTGAGTGTGCAAAAGAAAACAAGTTTTGACAACACATGGCAGAGCCAAAGCAGGCATTTGGAGAAGCCAGTAACTAGATTGTCACTTTGCCTCTGTGAAGCACACATCGGCCACAGGCTGTGTTCATCTCAGCCGTCACCTGATATTTCAGCATACAGGGCTGCTGAATGGAAAACACGGTGTGGACACTGCCCCCCAGTAAATGAGGAAGAAAGCTAGAAGGTAAAGTTTTAAATAACAAGGACTTTTGTTCCCAGACAAAAAACCTTATAAGTTGACGTGTGTGTGTTCTTACAGTGTTCATTTTGCTCTGTGACTGAAGGAGTGCATGTGTGTGTGTGTGTGTGTGTGTGTGTGTGTGTGTGTGTGTGTGTGTGTGTGTGTGTGTGTGGTGGTGCGTGCGTGCGTGCGTGTGTGTTGTGTGTGCATGTGTTTAATTCTATTCTATTTATTTATTCTTTAATTTTGAGGATAACGGAATACGCATTCATGTGCTTTTTACATCCAGTCCCTGTGCAAATGCAGTTTTGTCAATTTTGTCATTCAGTCCCATTGCACACAATGGTTTATTCTTCCAAACAGCTATAGTTTTCACATATGCGCAAATTTCTGATGTTCTCACATGACTCATTTATAGTCTCATCCAAGACTTAATGTGTGGTGTTGTGTGGTGTGTGTGTGGTGTGTGTGTGTTGTGTTGGTGTGTGTGTGTTGTGTTGTGTGGAGAGAGAAGAAGAGAGAGTATTGTGTATGTCTGTGTATGTCTGTGTGCATGCACATTGTCATTGATGTGTACATGTGTTTGTGTATAATATTTGGTTTTCTTT
>CM060321.1:46685897-46690897 GCA_030674155.1 Stramonita haemastoma | reverse complement strand
CTCCACACACACACACACACACACACACACACACACACACACACACACACACAGAGAGAGAGAGAGAGAGAGAGAGAGAGAGAGAGAGGGAGAGAGAGAGAGAGAGAGAGAGAGAGAGAGAGAGAGAGAGAGAGAGAGAGAGAGAGAGAGTAATGTAGAACGCCAGAGTGAGGAAAGGAAGATAAAGATGGAAAGTGTTGATAGAAAACGGTTCTCCATGTCAAGACAAAAGCCTATATAGATAATACTTTTGGAAAAGGAGTGGGGTGTGTGTTGGGGGTGGGGGGTGGGGGTCCGAAATAGGATAAAGGTGGAAAAGTTTTCTTGTTTGTTTTTGTTTCTAGCTATATCTCCGAGATTCATCATTGATGATATCTTTGCATATGTCACGATTTTTTCTGCATTCTGAGTTCCAGGAGGATAAAACAGTAACCCTTCTTTAGAGAAAAAAAACAAACTAATGGTTTAGTTCAGTGGACTCGAGGTATTGCACACATGTAGAAGTGATGTGAGTTCAACCGTGTTTGAAGCCACAGGTTTCATACATTGACCTTGAGAATGGTCTGGATGCTAGTCTCTCAGATGATATGATGAGTCTTGGTCCAATGCACAACGGACATTTATTTTGCCCAAGTAAAACCCACAGGATATAGGGAATGAAGATGAGATGCTTTTGCAAACTCCTTGGCATTTAATACAGAGATCACATCACTAATAAAAAAGTGAAAACTAGAATAAAGAGGGCCATCAGACCACATGAAGAGCTCCTGACTTCTGCAATCTAAAGTGGTATGGGCACATCACACGAACATCTGGACTGGCCAAGGCTGTCCTACAGGGAACAGTAAGGGGAGGGAGGCGAAGAGGCAGACAGAGGAAACGATTGGAAGACAACATCAGAGAGTGGACGGGCCTTATGTGGAGCGACCTACTATGGAGGGCGGAGGACCATGGGGAGTGAGGAAGCTGGTTGCAAAATCTTCAGTGGTGCCCTCATGGTTCATGGGACTACGGGACAGGTGAAGGGTGAAGAGGTAAAAACCCACGGCAACAGCATTTACCCCTGGCAGAGTTCTGTAGGATAAAGTGACTGCTATAGGTTAACAAATACACATAAAGGCAGGTGTTTTTTTTCAATGGGTGGCTGCTGCCTTTGTGGTGACAGGCTCTACCCAGGGAGAGGAACCCCAGTTTTCCATGAAAAACTCTATTGTGACTGAAATACAATACAACACCAAACAACACCACACAATGCTCTACAATACACTACAGTACCATGCTATGCACTTGGATTCACAGCCAGCCCTCTTCCCCTCCTATGTACAACTGAACAAGATCTACTTCAGCGCCAATTAAAAACAAAATCACAGTGATGGTGCAGTGTCACATTCTTAGGGCTAAACATATTTCTAGCCAGACATATACACAATGAAAGTAGGGCAAGGTGTGATGATCCAGAAGCAACTGTTATCAGCACAGTCTATTGTGGTCAGTGTCCACAGTGTCTTTGTTTACTTTGTCAGCTGAAAGCATGGAGCAAACTATGAAAAAAAAATAGTCAAATGGGAGCATTGTTTGCTTGTAGTTGATAGTAATCTTTATAGTTTCCTAATAAATTCTGTCTTTCAACTTCTTACTTCAACTTCTTAAGAAGTTATAGGAAGATTCCTCTGAAAATTCTTTGTAGGGTGGTTTTGGAGCAAGTTGAAATTGGCAAAGCTCATACACCTCTTTGGGTTCCAGATTGCATGCAGGGTATTTTTTGACCATTCATACCACAAAACAGAGCTAATTTACACCAAATATGGAGAGATTTTTCACGTGTGTACAAACTGTCAGGCATGTGATTGCATTCAGTCTCATCCACACAACTTGCAAGGGGAATGGTGTTTGAAAAGACTCCAGGGCCTTAAAACAAACATCTCAGTGGTAATGCAAACGATTATAACCTGTAATGCTATGGCTGGATTCCATGAAACAAAATTGACTGGAAATGGCCATCGCGATTTGATATGCACAAAACCACGAAAAAGAAAGAAATGATTCAAACACAATTAAGCTGCAAGCAATGATATAAACTGAATAAATGATCTCCTCTCACTTTGCTCTTTTTGGGGAATAGAGAGTTTGTTTTCAATTCATTGGACTCCAGTTTCCTTCCCCATGCTCTTCTCCAGCTTCTGTTGTCTCTGATTCATGCACAGTCAGATTCTCCAGACTTTGTTTTTCTCTAATGCATGTGTGCTGAAGGCCCTCGTGTGTTCATTGTGGTGTTTGGGGGAAATGGAAATAAAACAATGAATCACCGTACTGCATTTCTTTTTTCCTCATTTATAGTGCTTCTTTTCATCCTCATTCTGTTGTTTTGCTGATGTTTTTTTCGTGTTCATTTTTTTTTCTGTCATCTTCCTATGTTTTCAATGTCTTTTTCTAATTAATTTCTGTTTTGCAATGACACCCCTACCTGCTCTCTCTATCTCCCTTCCTCTTTCTTTCTCTTGCTCTCTCTAAGAAACTTGTTTCTCTTTTTTTCCCTATGTTTTAAAAGCTACATTCACCTTATTCATTGCAATCTTTTTGTGTGCGTGTGTGGCTCTGTGTGTGCATGCATGCACGTGTGTATTTGCATATGTGTTTGTGTGTGTATGTGCACGCATGCACATATAACCATGTATATGAGTAGATTTCAATGCTTATTATAAATGTATATTTGTGTGCTTTCATGCCTGAAAGCATGCTTGTACAATGTAGTGTAAGCACCAAACAAAATCACAAAGAGAGGGATGGAGGGTGGGAGGCTGGTACAGAAGGAAACAAGTTTTGACAACACATGGCAGAGCCAAAGCAGGCATTTGGAGAAGCCAGTAACTAGATTGTCACTTTGCCTCTGTGAAGCACACATCGGCCACAGGCTGTGTTCATCTCAGCCGTCACCTGATATTTCAGTATACAGGGCTGCTGAATTGAAAACACGGTGTGGACACTGCCCCCACAGCAAATGAGGAAGAAAGTCAGAACGTGAAATGTTTATTAACAAACAAGGGAAGAAACATGCATGTCCCTCAACAAAACCATATAACTTTAAGCCTGCATGTTCGATGCTATTCATTCAGCTGTGTGCTCGTGTGTTTGTAAGAATACATGCAGCAGCAGGTGTGAGTATGCATATAGACACGCATGTTATAAGTGTGTTTCCTTTTTGTCTTTTCCTTTTATTATATTTTCTATTTTCCTGGAGCTATTTTTCTACTACTTCCTTCAATCCTTTTCTGCAGGCTTTTATCATGTCTATTTTTTTTATTTTGCTTTTTCCCCATATACATTTTTTTGCTCTTGTCTTACACTTTCACAGTGGATGTTTTGCTTTTGACCTTTTACAACAAAGAAACTGCTTCTTTTTCAATATCATTGTCATTTCTTTTTTGCTTTTTTTTTCTAGGTTTCTTGTACAAAACATGTTACCAAGACACTGGCTTTGCATTATGGATTTGAAAATCTTGCCGCTTACGTATGTATTTTTCTTTCTTTTTCTCTCAGATCGCTCATTCTCTTTTTTCTTTCTTTTTGTCTTGCCTACCATTTCTTTGTCTTTGTTTCTTGTCTTCCTTTATCCACTGGCTTTCTCTTTTTCCTTTCTATTTATCCCAAGGGTGTTTGTCCTCTCTGTCTGATAACAGGGGAAATGACTCAAATCTGCTTACCATGCAGCTTACCTCCCCTTTTCTTTGCCCATACTCTGCTTGTGTTGTTCCAAGGTCTGAGTTTGTTGGTGATTATTTTTCTCTGCCTCATTTTCTTTGGCTTCAGTGTACTGCTAGCTGCTCCCAAGCCATTCACCCCTATACCATGGCACGCGTTATTCTATGGCTCATTACTCTAAAAGTCAGTAACAGTCAGAAAGCAATTTACTGTTAGAAAATAGCTATGATGCCACCAGTGAGGAGAGACCTTCCCCTGGTGAGGAGTGGCATTAGGGGGTAATCTGCTGTGTATGTTGATATCCATTGAATGGTATCTCTCTTATCAGGGGCCATACTAGAAGGGATAAGCAGAGTGTCTTGATCAAACAAATTTGATTTGGTAGAGCGCATCCCTTTCTAATAAAAACTTGCATGCTGGGTATGTTTGTGCTATCTACACCATTGTCAAGAAAGAGTCTGCATTTTTGTCTCTGAAAGCTTGGTTGGAGTATCCTACAGACAATTTTGCACCTTTCATTACATAATATAGGATCTCTCAGCTTTCCTCAGTCAGGACACCATTAGTTCTTTCAGTATAAACAGCATCCCCACCTTCTGACACTTATTTGCTAGAAATTGTAACATTTTCTATCACTCCCTTTGTTTCTGTTTTCCCCTTACCTCTCCCCATTCTCTCTCTCTCTCTCTCTCTCTCTCTCTCTCTCTCTCTCTCTCTCTCTCTCTCTCTCTCTCTCTCTCTCTCTCTCTCTGTTTATTTTCTACCTACCAAGCCCACTCTATTGTTTTTTGAGGCAAATCTGAAAGTTTTCTTGTTCATAGGAATTTTCTAAAGAGCTGCCCTGAGGTCAAAATGTATCGGCTGAGGCCAGCAGGCACACATCCTGCATAGTTACAAGCACAGGGGAAGACCAGGCACTGCACATTCCAGCCATTAATGACTGTGAAGATAAAATTTACTGTCTTAGGGAAAGGAGTAAGAACCAATACTAACCTATCAAATAAGCATTCTGGCAATGATTCGACGAAAAGATAGTCTCATTTAAAAAAAAAAAAAAACTTTTTTTTTTCTAGAAAAAGCTATAGAATCTAAGGTAATCTGAATTGTTTGGGCTGAGTTTCATGGAGCAAAGTTAATTACATAAGACCATGACGTAGCTCAGTATTCACAACACATACAATGAGAAATACTACAAGTGAAGTCACGTACCACATTTCGATCCAAGCTATCCAAATGACCCTTTCTCTTTACCATCCTCCAGGCAAAAACAATTTCTTTTCAACCCACTGGACTGGCTGAGG
>CM060321.1:46668397-46675897 GCA_030674155.1 Stramonita haemastoma | reverse complement strand
CCGACAGAGAGAAGACAAACACTGAAAAGATGGAAAGAAGGAAGGAAGGGAAAAAAGGAACAAACAAACAAAAATCCACTCAGTAACCAAAAAAAAAAGAGAGACAAGGAAGATGAATGACCCAGGAAGAGATAGACAGGGAAAAAAACCAACAAAACCAAAACAATCAGCCAGATTTTCAAACTCAAACACATTCCTTACACAGGCTGGTGCCTTAATAAAACCAGTTGTGGAAAAGAAAATAAGCACAAAAAGGAAAATCAAAGGAAAGAAACAAACACTAGCTTTGTAGGTCAAGAACAACACAAATTCGACATAAACGGGGTTTAAGAATGATTGGATACCCCCCAAAATTGTAAGTATATGAAACAAAACAAGAAATGGAAATCGGGCATTGAAACCAGGGCGAAAAAAAGAAAACTGAAAAATTAATTTTAAAAGATTTTAACAGCAATATATTTTAAATCAATAGAAGTGGGACTGAAAGAGGAATAGATATCCACAGAATCGCAATAATATTGAATATAAAGGCAAGGAAAAGAAACTATAATACACTAAGGACAGAGGATAGTGGATCATGCAGAGAAAGAGAAAAACAGACATTAACTCATGGGTTGAGAGAAATTGTACTAACAGGGAAAAACAGGGTCAGCTAGACAATAGCTCTTTGGAGAAGATAAACTGAAAGATCATAACTCATGGAAATGTGATAAATGGATAGACCACAACTCATGGGGAAAAGATAATCAACAGAATAATCAAGAAAAAAGAAACAAAAAAAACGAGAAATAAACTGAAAGTAAACAAGAAATAAATAAACAGATGATCAGAGAACAGATACAGGGGAAAGAAAGTATGCATATAAATAAGGAACAGAGAAGTCAATAGAGATATGCTCATGGGAAAAAGACAAAGAAAGATAACTAGGTAACAGAACAATGAGTAGAGAATAACTCAAAAGAAAAACTGAGTACAGAACACCTCAAACAGAAATAAATATACAAATAATCAGGGAACAGAAAATGAAAATAGAACAGTTCTTAGGAAAAGAGAAATACTAAGGTAAACGGTAAATGTGTCCCATAACCTAGGCTGTCTGTCTTAGGGGAGCAAGGCATCGGAAGCCTCAGCTTCTCTAGGGGCCAGCATATTGAGGGCAGCGCCCATCTCCTCTCCCTCTCTGCTTTACCTTCCCTGATCCTAAAGAGGGCAGGTACTCATTTACAGCTGGGTGAGCTGGGGGGACTGTACTAAAGCTAAGGCGCGCAAACGGTCACCCATCCAACTGGTAACCACGCTCGACGCTGCTGAACTTCACTGGGGGGAAAGCCAGCGTTCTGACCACTGAGCTATCCCGCTTCCAAATAGAAAGTAACTATGGGGAAAAATGGAGAATAACTGTACAGAACTAAGAACTAGAGAATAACATGAGGGACAAGAGCAGTAGATGGATGATAACTCAACAGAAAAGAGCAATGAATGCAGGAAAACTTGAGTAAAAGAACAATGAATAGAAGATAACCTTAAGGAAAAGATAAATGCATAGAAAGAAAAACTAACAGAAAGTAACTCAAAGCTAATGGGAAATTGACAGAGAACAACCTAAGGAAAACAGAGAAAAAACGGATAGAAGAGAACTAAAACAACAGCGTTTTTTTTAAAGAGAATAAAACACGGTAACAGAAAACGAGACAGATAAAAATGTAATCAAAAGAGAACTAAACAATAAACAACCCTCAAAAAAGAGAAACAGATACATAATTTCTCCAAGAAAAACACAGCACCACAAATTAGCAAAGAAGTAACAGACAACAAACAAAACACTAGTGCTGAAGAACACACCATCAGAAAGGAATAAAACAGCCAACAGCAGAAGGAGGGGAAAAAAAAAGAAGAGGATGGAAAAGACGACGCGGTAGAGAGAAGAGAAGAGACCAAAGAGGAAGAAGAAAGCTTGTGTGTGACAGCCAGCACCCATAAACCTGTGGGAAAATGACAGACTGGGGCTTGATCAGAACACACAAGCACGTGCAACACAATCTTCCCCACACACTATTATGCAGAAAGGAGCGGTAGGGGGAAGGAGGTCTCAGATGGAAGGTGTTGATAGAAAACTGTGCTTCATGTCAAGACGAAAGCTGTGTGGAAGATAAGACTTCAGGAGAAGTAGGGAGGGGGAGGGGGGAGGGGAGAAAAGGTAAAGTGGGAGAGGGGAGGGGGAAATGGTAGAGGGAGGGTAACAGTGGAGAACTATTCTCCATGTCAAAAGAAATACTGAGAAAAAGTAATGCTATTTTCGCGAGTTCAGGGAGTTAAGGAAGAAAAAAAAAAGTAAAGTCCTTACTAGCGATATGTGCAGTGAGCTATGTGTGAATGTATGACAGCCAGCCACTTTCTTCACTTTATTCTAGAACGACTGGGTGTCTCCCTCATCCCCTGCTAATAAAGCAACAAAACTGTTACCGCTTCGCTCCGTTTCATATCCCAAAGTCACGACTGTAGGGGCACCATGGATGACTTGACAACCATCCCTCTCCATGTTTCTCTGTCTTTCTCCTCTCGCAATACTTCCTTCACTCAACCTCAAGCCTGTCCTGTCTGAGACGTTAACCTATCATCTCCAAACTGATCATCGCCAAAAAGCGGGTCTCATCACCTGTATTTAACTTGTCACATAACAAACTCACTATGTACCATCTGGAAATAAAATTTTGACTTTGACTTTGACTACCCACCACCTGCAAACTGATTCACAGACTGTGAGGGATCTTCTCTGCCTTGTAGCCTGGTGGAGGAGACCTGACATTGACCAGCACCCACCCACCAACTAAGTAGGTCTGGGTGGACGAATGACCAAGCCTGAGTATGAGCGTGGTATGGCTATATCGGGATGAGAGGCGTGGACACACCGATGATAAAAGGGTGACATGAAGATGAAGCAGTAAAACATCAACATAAGACAATCACCCCACACCCTAAAACAACACTGGCCTGTGGCCGGACAGGAAGGAAGGGAGGTAAGCCGCTTGCTAAGCAGATTGGAATAATTCCCCCTTGACGCGGGACAGAGGGAGAGAAGTGAAGAAGTGTGAGGATAAAAGCGAGAAGAAGGACAGGACTATGACAGGAATGAGAGAGAGAGAGAGAGAGAGAGAGAGAGAGAGAGAGAGAGAGAGAGAGAGAGAGAGAGAGACAGACAGACAGACAGACAGACAGACAGACAGACAGACAGACAGACAGACAGACATACATACATACATACATACATACATACATACATACATACATACATACATACATACATACATACATACATACATACATACATAAATAGATCGATAGATCGATAGATCGATAGAGAGAGAGACAGAGAGAGAGACAGAGAGACAGAGAGACAGAGAGACAGAGAGACAGAGAGAGAGAGAGAGAGAGAGAGAGAGAGAGAGAGAGAGAGAGAGAGAGAGAGAGAGAGAGAGAGAGAGAGAGACGGAGACACAGAGATAGGGACACAGAGACAGACAGACAGACACACACACACACACTCACACACACAAACACACACACAAAATAGATATAGACATAGACAAAGACAGACAAGGATTGACAGACACAAACAAAAACTGACAAAATATACAGACAATGGCTGACAAAAACAAGGAAAAAACAACAAAAAAGCACACACAAAAAAAGTAGACAACCCAAGTGACAGACAGGCAGACAGCAAGAGATTTTCAAGCCTGTGGGGAACTTGAAAACTACCGGCAATATTGGATAAAACGATTCACCAAGGAGAAAAGAAACTGAAGATATAACGCAAAAAATAAACAAACTGGTAAAAACCAACAAAAAATCCGCCCAAGAATGCAAAATGAAAGAGGACAGAGGAAATATGAAAACCTGAAGAAAATGACAACGGAGGGAAACAGAAATGACGAGAGCATGTGCACAGACACGCATGCACTCACGCATATATGGACCCATGCGCGTGCGCACGTGCACACACAAACACATTCTTTCTATCTATCTATCTATCTATCTATCTATCTATCTATCTATCTATCTATCTATCTATCTATCTATCTATCTATCTATCTATCTATCTATCTATCTATCTATTTATCTGCATACAAATATATACACACACAGTGTTAAAGAACGAAGGAACGCAGTGGACGCGTGCGCACACACAACCCTCCCCCCCACACAAAGGGGATGCAAACAGTGCACACACACATTGTAACACACAGTGCGTATGCACACACACATACACACACATACACACACACACACACACTCACACACACACATACAGAGTGCACATACAGAGAGACAGATACAGAAATATCGAAAAGACGGAGAGAGAGTTTTCTTACACACACACACACACACACACACACACACACACACACACACACACACACACACACACACACACACACACACACACACACACACATACACACCACACACACACACACACACACACACACCACACACCACATACACGCACGCACACACACACACACACACACACACACCACATACACGCACGCACGCACGCACACACACACACACACACACACACACACACACACACACACACACACACACACACACACACACACACACGGACACTCTACACCCACACACATAGATCACCAAAAATAAATTCCACAGTAAAATCCCATACAAAAATGAACAAATAAATGAACAGAAGAGCACAAAAAGTTTGAAAACAAAGAAAAAAAAAGTTCACAACGTTTCATCTTTTTCCACTACTTCTTTCACAACAGACACAGAATAAAACCTTTAAAAAAAACCAAACAGGTTCTTGAAAAAAAAGAGATAAAAAAAGTACAAAAATAAAATCTTCATGAAAATGAGTAGAGATAAAAATGAAAAGAGAATGCGATGACACGAACGTACAGCAGGAAAGAGGAGACAGAGAGGCAAAAAAGACTTTCATTTTTAATCGGGTAATACACGCCAGGCAAAGCACTGCACAACGTGACAGGTATATATAGGAATTGATGAATATTTCTCCCTCCTTCCGTCATTCCTTCCCCCTCTCTCTCTCTCTCTCTCTCTTCTCTCTCTCTCTCCTCTCCTCTCTCCTCTCCCTCTCTCTCTCTCTCTCTCCTCTCTCTCCATCTCTCTCTCTCTTATTCCTCACAATGCTCTGGTCTCCAAAAGCATTCGAGAACTGCATCTTCTGCAATTGTCCCATAAATGGCTTGTGTGCTCTTTTCTTTTGTGGGTTTTTTTTGGCTTTGAATTTTTTTTTGTTTTTGGTCTTTTCTTTCTTTTTCTTTTCTGTTCATATTTTCTCTTATTTTGTTTCTGTCTTTCTTTCATTCTTCTTTTCTCTTTTTGTTTAGCCTTCTACCTTTTTTTTGGTTCTGTTCTCCTTATCTTTCTGTATTTCCGTCCTTATTTAATTTTTGTTTTTGTTTGTTTTAGGGTTTTTGTTTTGTATCTTGTTTGTTTCTTTGTTTGTCTGATTTTGTTTTCATTTTTCTAGTTTGCTTTTCTTTCTTTCTTCTTTCTTATGTTTGTCTTTCTTTCAACTCATACTTTTCCCCTTTTCTCGATCCTGTCTGTCTGTCTGTCTGTCTGTCTGTCTGTCCTGTCTGTCTGTCTGTCTATCCATCCATCCATCCATCCATCCATCCATCCATCCATCCAACCATCCATCCATCTATCCATCCATCTATCTATCTAGCTATCTATCTACCTGTCTATCCATCTACCTACATGTCTGTCTATCTATCTATCTATCTATCTATCTATCTATCTATCTATCTATCTATCTATCTATCTATCTATCTATCTATCTCATCTCTCTCTCCTCTCTCCTATCTATATCTATCTATCAAATCTATCTATCTATCTAATCTATCTAATCTATCTAATCTACTATCAAATCTATCTATCTATACTATCTACTGTCTGTCTGTCTGTAGTCTGTCATGTCATGATCTGCTGATCATGATCTGTCTACCGTCCTCGTCCATACATCACATCCATCATCTAATCACACACCATCTATACCAACCATCCAATCTAATCTAACTCTAATCTACTACACCTACCATACCTACCTAACCTAACAACTAACTACACTAACCTAACCTACCTCTATCTACTACCTATCCATCGATCCATCATCATGACCAACATCCAATCATCCATCGATCTACGACTACTAAGATCCATCACTCCATCTACCTACTACTCTACTACTACACTACTACCTACTACTACTATCTGTCCTTCAGTCTCTGTCTGTCTCGTCATCTGTCTCTCTGTCATCTTCTTCTTCCTGACTTCGTCCTACATCCTCTCCTCTTATCTCCTACCATCACATACACATCTCTCATCTCTGCCTGTCTGTCTGTCTGTCTGTCTACGTCTTTTCTGTCTAAATCCCCATTTGAACCATAAAGTTCACTACTTCATGCTGTTTCTTCTGTCTTTGCTTCACAATTTACATCTGTTGGGCCAAAGTAATGAGCTCAAACTTTGACAACAAAGAAAAACCGCCAATTCATTTTACAGAGCTAATCAAATAACCGTGACAAATGCAGATCCAAATGTAGCAAATTCTTTTTTCTTCTTTCTATTTTATTTTTTTCTTTCTGTCATTCAATCTCTTCTTTCTTCCTTTCTTACTTTCTTACATTATGCTTAACTTTCTCTCTTCCTCCTTTTCTTTCTTCTCTTTCTTCTCTTCTTCCTCCTTCCATTCTTCCTTCTCTTCCTCTTCCTTTCTTTCTTTCTTTTCTTACTTTCTTTATTTCCTTCCTTTCTTCTTTCCTTCCTTTCTTTTCTTTCTTTCCTTTCTTTTTCTTTTCTTTCTTTCTTTTCTTTCTTTTCTTTCTTCTCTTTCTCTCTCTTTCTTTTTTCCCTTTTCTTTCTTTCCTTTTTCCTTTCTTTCTTTCTTTCTTTCTTTCTTCTTCTTTCTTTTCTTTCTTTCTTTCGCTCTTTTCCTTTTTTCTTTGTAAAGCGTGAGAATGTGGGCTTGTGCATCACTTATTTTTATTTAATGTCAAGAAACGCCATTCTACATCATTTTGTTTGTTGTGAATAATTATTATAATTATCGTCCTCGTATGCTGTTTGTTTCTCTGTTTGTTGTTAGTTTATTATTTCATTTGCTATTGTATTCTTATGTTACTTCCCCCCTCCAAAAAGGATTGTAAAAATGAATCACATCAGATAGGTCAGAGCCCTCCCTACTGCGTATCTGTCCCCTTTGTACCTACCTGTTTGTCTGTCTGTGTCTTACTCTATTTGTCTGTTTCTCTGTCTCTGTCTGTCTGTCTGTCTGTCTGTCTGTCTATCCATCCATCCATCCATCCATCCATCCATCCATCCATCCATCCATCTATCCATCCATCTATCCATCTATCTATCTATCTACCTGTCTATCCATCTACCTACATGTCTGTCTATCTATCTATCTATCTATCTATCTATCTATCTATCTATCTATCTATC
>CM060321.1:46653397-46655897 GCA_030674155.1 Stramonita haemastoma | reverse complement strand
CCTTCCTTCCTTCCTTCCTTTCTTTCTTTCCTTCGTCCTTCTTTCCTTCCTTCCTTCATTTCATTGTTTCTTTCTTCCTTTTCAACTTTTATCCTTTCTTTTGGCAATACACCACCTTTATATTTTGTCATTTTTGTGCCTATTTTCTTACATCACTCTTTGCTTTTGTACAGCACGTACTAAAGCAATGATAGATATATGAATCATTTTTTGTGTGAAAAATACTATCCCCTGATTCTAGCAAACAACACATAATTAATAACATATACCGGATTCACGTTTGTGTGCACGTGCACACACACACACTCACGCACGCACGCACGCACGCACGCACACGCACATACACACACCACACAAACACACGCCTACTTCTTCCCACATGTCAACCTCTCTGCTTTATCCCCAACATTCCTGTACAAACCCTGCACCCTGCAAAACAATTTATTTCTAGATACAACATATCACGCTTTTTGACAGAGACGAGCAAAATATAGACACACAAAGACAAAAAACCCTGTCACAACTACTTTTCAAGGATATGAGCCCACCCGCTGAATATGAATGTTATCAATAAACCGAAAAAGAAGAGACCCAATCAAAAACACAATGTGTTATAGAAATGGCAAGGCTGCGTTAAAGAAAAGCCTTTAGCTCTGGAGACACTTCTCCAGGCAAACAGCCCCTCCAAGATGACAATGTCAGCTGACTGACAGCTGGGATAGCTGAAGTCTGCTACCGCTATATCCTTGATAGAACCAGTGGGGAACAAGCCATGTATTGCCTTTTTCAGCCTCCCTCTTTCTCTCTTTTCTTTCTTGTTTGTTCGCGCTCTTTTGTGACTGATTTCTTTTTCACTATGACAAAAGTTCCCCCCTTATCTTCGATCATTATACATGTATAGTCCCTTACGAAATGTCCCCAAAAGCAAAAGTGGATGTGCACACACGTTAAAACCTCTTCCTACATTTTGCAAGGGCAGGTCATTGTGTGATTGTGGAAACAGATGCCAGATTTTATGAAAACAAATGCATGCACACAGGGACTAGATGTAAAACCAAAAAAAACAACATGAGCCCTTAACCATTTTCCTCGAAATGAAAGAATTTGATTAAAAAATTGTGCCATAATCAATTTGTGTATTCAATTCCGCTAGTTCGTAGCATGAAACCCCAGAGATTTCCCCTATGACACACAGACCCAAGCACAGACACAAGCATAGACAGACAGACAGACAAACAGACAGTCAGACAGACAGATTGACTGGCAGACAGACAGACAGACAGATGGACAACACACACACACATACAAACACACACACATTCTCTCTCTCTCTCTCTCTCTCTCTCTCTCTCTCTCTCTCTCTCTCTCTCTCTCTCTCTCTCTCTCTCTCTATCTCTCTCTCTCTCTCCATAAAATAAAATTTTGCTTCTCCACATGTTCACCACTCTGCTTTTCACCCAGTTTCTTCCTCCTCCTCCTCCTCTTCATGTCTGTCTGTCTGTCTGTCTGTCTGTCTGGAAGTTTGCTGCACATCTGAGAGAAACAAATAAACAAGACCCAAATGCCCCCCCCCCAAAAAAAAAAAAAAAAAAAAAAATCCCCCCACCCACAATACCAACCAGCCAACCCACCAAACAGGCACCAAACAACAGAAATAAGAAGAATCCAGAAAGACTGAGATGCTACCACGTTTTATGATGCATTAGGAAACAAGAGGCTTCTCCCCCCCCCACCCCCACCCCCCTGCAGCTTTGTAAACAAACCAACCACAAATACCACCACCACCATTGACATCAACAGCAGCAGCAAGAAAAAACAGAGCAGCAAAAACCAACACAAACACCACCACCACCACCACCACCACCACCACCACCACCACCACCACCACCACCACCACCACCACCACCAACAGCAGCAACAAAAAGAAAATAAACGCAGAGAAAACAAAAACAAAGAAAAGGGAAAAGAAAAGTAAAACTCAAGTAAAAGCCAAAAAAAACTTACAAACCCATGTCACAAAAAAAGTGAAGAAAAAAAACCAGAGTAGGTCATGAAATGTAAATGAAAAGAAACATTCTTTTTTGAAACAAACAAAAATCCCCCCCCCCCCCCCCAAAAAAAAAAAAACCCCAACAAAACAAAAACAAACAACCCCCCCAAAAACAAAAACAAAAACAAAAAACCCTCCAACAACAACGGACAAAACAGTACGAGAAAAGAAAACAAACAGCAGTCAGAAATGGAGAAAATATTTGGAGAAAGGTATTAAACAAGTAAACAAGACTGTGCAGAAATGAAACAATGCTAGCAATATTAAAATACTGAAAAGCTTCATAAATTACTTGCAAGCTTTTGAACAAAAACACAGCTTTACGTACACACACTATGATGATGGTGATGGTGATGGTGATGGTGATGATGATGATGATGATGATGATGATGATGATGATGATGATGATGATGATGATGATGGTGATGATGGTGATGATGATTATCAATT
>CM060321.1:46645897-46648397 GCA_030674155.1 Stramonita haemastoma | reverse complement strand
CCAGCTACTTAAGCAAATCCCCATGCGTCAGTACAGATCACGAAAAGAAGAGATTGGTGCCGTCTAATGGTGACGCACGTAATCTATTTTTGACAGGTTGGGCAGCTTAAATTTCTTGCAATAAAAGTCTGGTTTGACTACCAATACAGTACAATATGATACAATACTGTACAATAAAATGCAATATGATACAACATGGTACAATACCGTACAATACAAAATAAATCAATACACAATGAAAAGATACAATGCGATGGAATATAGAAAAAGCACAACAAAACACAATCCAATATGATAAGTACAATGCAACACGACTCAACAGACTATAGAACAATACACGGCAGCACAATACAACACAATACGATATAAAATATAGTACAATACAAACACAAAACAACACATCAAACACATATTACAGCACCATGCAATGCAACTCAAGACAATGACATGATACAACACACATGATGCAACCCACTACTCTACAAGGCAAGAAAAAACCAGACAAGGCAAAACAAGACAAGCCAAGATGACAGAAGACAAAACAAGAAAAGTACAAAATATGAATCAGCTCTGATATAGATTTTTTTTCTGAAAATACTGTCTGACCTGGCTTTTTTGTATGCCGTTATCATTATTTTTTTGGTATGGTTGTTTTCGTTTCCTTGCTTACCCATTGCCCGTTTGTTTTTGCTTCAAACATCCATTGCTTTCTTACCGGGGTAAGCTAATTTACTTTGCTTATTTAATATTTCCATCTTTCTTGGCTTTTCATGTTTATATTTTGATGATCATGTTGGACACGGTGAATATTCGATAACTTTTTTTTTCTTTTTTCGATTTCTACGCTTATTCTGCTTTTTTATTTCGATGAAATCACATATCCAAAAACATAAAAAAGATCAATATGACAAGTTATAAATAAAAGTCTGCTCACTTTTCTGAAGCACATACTTTTTATGGCCCAAAAAAGTGTGTGTGTGTGTGTGTGTGTGTGTGTGTGTGTGTGTGTGTGTGTGTGTGTGTGTGTGTGTGTGTGTGTGTGTGTGTGTGTGTGTGTGTGCGTGCGTGTGTGTGTGTATGTTGGGGTGACTAAGAACTTGGAAGAAGAACGCACCCCTTGTTTCGAATACACTGTCTGACTTGTACTTTTGTATACCTTCTTATATCCTATTTTGTTTCTTTGTTTGCTTACTCTAACTTTTATTTTTCTTTATTAAACATCTGTTAAAAGCGGCTACCTTACTAGTAGGCCAAACCATTGCAAATGCAAAAATCTCACCATTAATAAACCTTGAAGTTCTAGCTGAGGAACAACCCCCTCCCCCACATTACATCTTTGCTGTCATACTAAGCTAAGAGTAAATGATGCTCTTATTGTGTACCATTTTCCAACATGATGTCTTAAATGATCATACTTCAATTACGATCATTACTGAAATAAATCTAAACTCATTTTCTTATTTTGTATCATTATCCAACTTCATTTTCTTCTTGAGTTTTCTCACTTGGACGATTATCTTATTATGCAATAAACAACCACAAAAAGTTGAACTGACAAATATACACAGTTGTACTGAGTATGACACAAACCTTTTAAAGTAAAAATCCGAAAAATATGAGTAGATCAGCGATGCAAACAAATCTCTACGTTTGACAAGCCCAAAGAAACAAAAGCAAGTCAAAAACTTTTTAACACGTAAATAACAAAAACACCAAGATATACAACCAGCTTAAAACAACAAAAACACCCACATCTTTCCTAATTCCTCCAAAACATTAATAGGATTACACCAACTATCCATCTGTCAGCCAGACAAGGCAAGAACATGAAAGAGAGTGTCTATGATACTACTTCAATAGCAGATTGCCTTCCCAATGGACCATTCCAGCTACGTGGAAATGGGAGGGAGGAGGTGTCTGCTGCGTGGGTAACAGCTTGCCCTCTATATTTACTTACCCAGGCTTAGCGCTCTTGAGCCTACGGCACAGCTCCCTATTCTTCTGAGACTGGTGGTTACCTACAGCATTTACATCAGGCAGGTAAGAAAAAAAGGAGCGAGCTGCTTGTTTAGCAGAGTTTATTTTCCATCTCTGAAGATGTCGTCTGATTATCCTTGTCCTTGTTTAGCAAAAGTGCAATGTCCTTTGCTGGCATTTCGAAAGAGGAGTATTTTCTCTTTTTTTGTCGTAGCTATTTTTTCTCCAGGGGGGATGGGGTGGGGGTTGAGAGTCACTGAGGAGGTAAAAGGTGAGCAAGGACAATGGCCTTAGTCTGATGGACACATGAGTATGATGTGCTAACGCCTTAGACAGATTGATTGACTTATTTATTTATTTATTTATTTATTTATTTATTTATTTATTGTTTTATATCGAGGATAATGGAATAAGCACTCGTGTTTTTTTTTACATCCAGTCCCCGTGTGTATGCAGTTTTTCTAAATCTTGTCATCTGTTCCCACAAACACACAATGGCCTA
Organism: Stramonita haemastoma; assembly: GCA_030674155.1. NCBI lineage: Eukaryota > Metazoa > Mollusca > Gastropoda > Neogastropoda > Muricidae > Stramonita > Stramonita haemastoma. The sequence goes on along the minus strand of CM060321.1, from coordinate 46,645,918 downwards.
CTCTTTCGAAAAGCGGAACAG
>CM060321.1:46625897-46628397 GCA_030674155.1 Stramonita haemastoma | reverse complement strand
CAATAACCTCGCTACAGCTTCCCCCATTCAATTTGCACCCCGGTGCACAACGGGTTAAAACTCTAAAACACGCAGGATATAGACTGGCCAGGACCAGCTTTAGAGTGCTGAATTATAAATCAGACCAGGCCATGTCCGACTCGAGGGCTGGTTTGATCCCTACCTGTCAAGCTGAAATAATCATTGGTTGGTACACACTGGGCCTGACTTAAGCTGCAGGGATCATGGTTTTGACAAGCAAGTGGGGTTTGATGGACTGCATGCGACCCTGGAATAAATGCTTTCGACTTCGATGGGAATGAACATGGACTCCCTCAAGCTGGGGGTCAGCAAGTGCTTTAAGGAGTGTTTTTTTTAAAATGTATAATCTTTCAGAAGATAGATTATTCTGAGGCTGGCTAGGTGACAGCACCGATATGGTCTTTGCGGTCGGCGGGGCTATATAAACAACAAGACTGGATTGGATTAGATCCTTTTTAGACAAGTGAACGACATCTGAAAATAAATAAAACATCTAGGGTATTGTGGCTGATAATTTGGGGGGTTAATATCTTTACAAAGCCTGTGGGCTTTGCAATGTTTATAAAATCTTCAGCCTACATATCGCTTTTATATTTCAGTTGTTTCGACACGACAAAGAGAACTGATGGCTTTGAGCTTTTAACAGTCATGACAAAATTTGACACAAAGTCTTTACTTTTATTCCTACGTCTTATGACAACTAATCCCCTTTAAATGTACCCGTTTATAAGAGGAGTGGATGATTTCTTTGGCGCCAAACATATCAACTTGGTTCATACAGAAACTGCATGCATCTTTCAGACATAAGTTACAAAACCTGCTTTATACAAAAAGGACGCACAGATATTGCTCAAAACCATGGGAGACCATCATCCCACGATATGGATGGGATAATTATACATGTAGACAATATTTTCCTTGCGCATTAACAGACCATAATAAACCTGTTAGTCTACATTTACATTTAGCCTTACCAAGACGACTGTGTTTTGGGGGATTAAAAAAAATTCCTACAGCTTATAGCCCCAAGGCTAGCTACACGGGTCAAACCAGGATTGCCACCGAGTTTCCTTCTGTACGTTTCGACAGCTAGTCGTCAATTTAAAGCCTAACTAAAACAAAATCTGCTTTCAAAGTATAACCGGAGCCAGTATGAGTTTCCCTCCTCCCCGTGGGCACAGACACTAATGACCAGTTTCAGAGTTTCGCTCCCTTATTTCCGATCACTTGTTTTCAAGTGGGAAGGGAAAGAAAGAATTCGATTTTTCGATTTTTCCTTGGCAGCACCCCCCCCCCCTCCTCTCTCTCTCTCTCTCTCTCTCTCTCTCTCTCTCTCTCTCTCTCTCTCTCTCTCTCTCTCTCTCTCTCTCTCTCTCTCTCCTCTCTCTTTTCTCTCTCTCTCTCCATCACAGAATAGTTGAGATTTGTTTACACAAAGCAATCTCTGTGAGAATGTACCAGTTAAGTAGTCTTCCTGTGCACTTGGCTAGCTGTCATGATACTTAACACAAATAAACTCATGATGCGTTTGGTAGAAGGAAGACACCAACAATTAGTCTAGAAATAAACTCTGTTTACTACCCAAAAAGAAAATATAGCTATTTTTTTTAACCAGCCTCAAATGAGAATGGAGACTTTAATGGTACTTGGTAAAAAACATATTTATTTTCCAACAAAGAAAACATTTCAAATCTTCACCACTGTTCCCGAGATATAATCAAACACGAGAGTTGATATTTGCCACGGATACAGACCATATTTAAGGAAATGGAGGAAGCTGGTTGCAAAATCGTCAGTTTAATAGTGCCCCAACGGTCAGCAGGACTACAAGAAATAGGTGAAGTGAAGGAACAGAACTTTATTACAGACTATTTTTCAAACACATTTTTTATCTGATTTTGAAACTGGTTTTACTCCGTGACCCTCATGTTCACAATCTAGACAAGTTGTTAAAACAAGACACACTTTTTTCGCTCCCACGGGGTATGAAATAACGACGATTCCTAACAAGCTTATGCCAGGATAGCTTTTGTGCCAGAGGACACAAATCACCCGCCTTCATCTTAATCCCAGGAGCAGAGTTTAGCTTAGTCACGCATTTTTTATATCATGGCCAAGAAAAATGACTCCAGGGGTGGGAAAAACTTGTGTGGCCTGTTCTTTGCTAAAAAAAAAAAAAGAAAGTGTGTGGGTTTTTTTTTCTCCCGTACAATAGTGCATCAATCCACAGCCCACACAGGTCGCGTTGAGGTATTCAGAAGAATGTCATAAACTAGAACATGTAGAGATATTGATTGATTACTTTTCTTTTGCCGTACCCCCCCCCCCCCCCTCTCTCTCTCTCTCTCTCTCCCCTCCCCCCCCCCTCTCTCTATAACTTCTCGTGCTCTCTCTCTCTATGGTGTATTGTGGTCCAAGGCCAAGGTACCATTAAACCAGTTCAGTGTTCTCTCTCTCTCTCTCTCTCTCTCTCTCTCTC
>CM060321.1:46595897-46600897 GCA_030674155.1 Stramonita haemastoma | reverse complement strand
GGTATGGAATGACCGTCTTCCCGTCAGACCTTGGACAGACACTGAATTCTCTGTGACACGCCATCTTCTGTCAGCGTTCCATGTGTGTGTGTGTGTGTGTGTGTGTGTGTGTGTGTGTGTGTGTGTGTGTGTGTGTGTGTGTGTGTGTGTGTGTGTGTGTGCGTGTGTGCGTGTGTGTGTATGTGTGTGTGTGTGTTAGAGAGAGAGAGAGAGAGAGAGAGAGAGAGAGAGAGAGAGAGAGAGAGAGAGAGAGAGGAGAGAGAGAGAGAGAGAGAGAGAGAGAGAGAGAGAGAGAGAGAGAGAGAGAGTGTGTGTATGTGTGTATGAGTTTATGTGTGTGTGAGCGCATGTGCGCACGTACGCGTGTCTGTGCGTGCGGTTGTGTCCGTGTGTCTTTATGTGCGTGCCTGCATGCACTGTGTGCATATGCCCATGCAAGCACAGGTTAGTGCATGTCAATGAAAATAACGTTCTGTCTCTATTTGTTTCCTCGTGTCCTTCTATGTGTTCACTTCCGTCCCATTTTATCAGGATGCCATTCTTCAAAACAAAGCGAGGAAAACGCACGAAAGAAGAAACAAATAAATACAAGACAGAACAATCAAACAGTTTTTTCATGGAATTTTCTTTTTAGCTGGCATAGGCAACGTCGATATATTTCTGTATTCCTCCACCCTTCACCCTTCACATTCTGTCTTTCTAAACAGCTGGGGGCCTGACAAACATTACAAGTGCTTTCTGTGTTCTTTCCCTTTGCCCTTTTCGCTGTCGACATGGAAGAACAAAGGCTGACATTTGTGCCCAGCCGTATCCGTCTTCTTCTGAGAACAAAACATTCCGATCTGCTGTTTTGTGCATTGTTGCATTGCCTTTTTGTCTTTTTGTGTGTGTTTGTTGTTGTTACACTTTGGCTGCAAGAAAAAGGTGTTGTCCTTTTCCTCTTTCCTTCCTTCCTTCCGTTGACATTTCCATCAAATTTATATCTTTTTTTTGTTGTTTTCTTTTTGTTCCTCGGTTAGAGTTCCCAGGTTCCACAATGGTGATAATTTTAGCGTACGCGACCATTGTCATCCACCATTAAGGTAGTCGCCGATTTCTGATTTCATGTATGGTAGTTAAATACAATGCCTGTGTGTGTGCGTTTTCACAAACAGTTTTGTCATCTGTTCCTGCCAGCACGAGATGGCCTACTCTTTCAAAGGGTTTACTATCTTCCTCGGTTTATAGTCCCATTCAAAGGCCTTTTTTTGGGGGGTGGGGTGGGGGTGGAGTTAGCACTGATGTTAACTCCAGGGTAAAATTCTCTAAAACGGGTGACTCGGTAGGCTATCCAGCCGGCCTCAAAATGCTATATATCTGATTTCCATAATTCCTAAAACAGATGAACGAACAATAACAATCATTGTTTTGTATGTTACGTGGACCTTAGCAGCAGACATTGAAAGAAGGATGCAGGCAATGGAGATGGGATGTTTATGTAAACTTCTGGGTATCTCATACGGAGAGCGAATAACCATTAAAGAAGTAAAAACCAGATCTGAAAACGTCATTGGCCTATATGATGATCTCCTGACTTCAATGAAAAAATACAGAAATTCAAGTGGTACCAGCACGTCACACGATAAACTGGATTGTCTAAGACTGTCCCCATAGGGAACAGTACAAGGAGGAAGATGAAGAGGCAGACAGAGAAAACTTTGGAAAGACAACAAAAGAGAGTGAACTGGCCTTGAGTGGAACGACATACAACAGAAAGCTGTTAACAGCCAGGAGTGGAGGAAGCTGGTCGCAAAATCTTTAGTAGTCCCCCAACGGTCTACCAGACTATGGGATAGGTGAAGGTGTGAAGTGAAAGTGATTGTAAATCGATTTTAATATGTTGTGTAAACCAGACAAAAAAAGTAAACATTAGAGGGAAAAAACCTGCATGCATTACATTCTTTTGTAGTGCTTCGTATTGTGTTTAATTGTATTATGTTGTATGGTGTTGAATTTCACTGTCTCAAAACCTTCAGTCAAGGAAGATTAATTTTTACAGTGTGAATGATAAGCTGCTCTCTTAGGGAAGAACATCTTTTCATGATTGCCCTGCCACTCAATTTTCTCTTTTGCCTGAAAATGCATGTATTTACTTGTGGGAGTGGTTTTTTTCCCTTCAATATTACCGTGAACAACTCTCTTGTTAAGATGCTTCTTTTCCAAACACTAAATTTACGCTGTACACAAGAGCCTGATTCATCATCTCATCTATAACACAAGTACCTAGGCCACGAGTCATGTTGTTTAAGTAAAAGGTTATCTACCCTATGGTTTCTTTCCTCGGCTAGACCTCCACACAAGGTTTACAAATGGTGAAATGTTTGTGTATGCGACCATTTTTGCCCACAATTAAGGTAAGTGTACTCTGATTTGGGGATATGTACCATAATGTGACAAACTATGTGAGATTACATAACTGAACCGGCAGACAAGGGCACACAGATTTAGACAGAAAAAGAAACAGAGGGACAGACAGGCATACAGATCTACCAGAGACCGAGACAGGGAAGTAATTAAGTGGTAGAAAAGGGGAGGGAATTTCACAGGCACAATGGTATGGAATGACCGTCTTCCCGTCAGACCTTGGCCAGACACTGAATTCTCTGCGACACGCCATCTTCTGTCAGCTTTCTGTGTGTGTGTGTGTGTGTGTGTGTGTGTGTGTGTGTGTGTGTGTGTGTGTGTGTGTGTGTGTGTGTGTGTGGCGCGCGCGCGCGCGTGCGTGCGTGCGTGCGTGCGTGTGTGTGTAGTGAGTATGTAGTGTTTGTATGTGTGTAAGTGTGAGTACATTTGAGTTCGTGAAAGTGAGTCTGTCTGTCTGTCTGTCTGTCTGTCTGTCTGTCTGTCTGTCTGTCTGTCTCTCTCTCTCTCTCTCTCTCTCTCTCTCTCTCTCTCTCTCTCTCTCTCTGTATCTACCTATGTCAAGCAACAGCTTGTCATTCTCGAAAACCAATCAGAAAAAAAGGCAAACAATAAACACAAAGAAACTGTAGAGAAAAAAATCACTGACAGGAAAACACAGAACCAGAAAAGAAAGAAACAACAAGAATGAAACCATTCATCAAATCGATTCTTGTGCTGACATGCACAGATGTGACATATTTATCTATTCATCATTCCTTCACCTTTCACATTCTGTCTTCCTGGCAGCTTGGGCCAGCAAATATTGCAGGTGCTCTCCTTGCTCTTTTCTTTCCGCTCTTTTGTGGTCAGCCTACAAGATGAAGAACAAAGACCCACTCAAGGGCGACATTTGTCCATAGCCAGCCAGTTCTGCCTTCTCCTGAGAACAAAACATTTTTTTGTGTCTTGTTTCCGTACGTTGCTGTGTTGACTTTTGTCTTTCTCACACTTGGGCTGAAAGAGAAAAGGGTCAACTGTGCCATCCTTTCTTTCTTCCTTCCTTTCTCTGCTATTTTCGTTAAAATTAATGCTGGCCTGATTTTTTTAATCCCCAAACCTCCCACTGCAGTTTTGAATGTTTATTTTTTGGGTGTCTGTGAGACACACACTCAAAGCCACATTAAAATAGTGATGAAGGCAGATTCGTATAGTTTTTGTCTCTTGTTCTGAGCTCAAGTTGACCGTTCTTGTTTGAGATAAAAGGCCTCTGAAGGTATTGTAAATGATCAGAGTTTTATTTTAAAGGGGTCAGGGGTCATGTGGGAATAGCTTAGGTGTTAAACTGTCTATTTCAATGACTGTAACTTGTATATACCTCTCTTTTACTTCATTTTCTACCGTTTGGGTTTGCTTTACTCCCAGAAGGGCATTGATGAATGAGACATGAATTTGCTTCTATGTCTCTGGAACCTTCCAAGTCATCCAGTTTGCAATAAGGTAAGTTTGATGATTCCAATGCTGCTTCACTCCTTTTCTCATAGTCTTGTTTCATAACTTCTATCCCTAACAGCTGAAACCTTGTCTTTTGAATGAAATTGTTTTTCAAGCTCTTGAAAAGATTTTTTTTTCCTTGTAACGGGATACCATTAATAATATTTGTCCTGTTAAAATACCGAGTGATAAATTAAAGAATGAATATACAAACAGTAGGGCACAGTTACCTATATAAAAACACAGACAAGCAGACAGACAGAAAGACAGGTAGAGAGGTATTTAAAAAAAAAAAAGAAGCTAGAGACAGAGACAAAAAAGCAATGAAGTAGTAGAAAAGGGGAGGGAATTTCACACGCACAATGGTATGGAATGACCGTCTTCCCTTCAGATCTTGGCCAAACTGGGAATTCTCTGTGACACGCCAATCTCTCTGTCTCTCTCTGCCTCTCTCTCTATCTCTCTCTGTCCCTCTTTGTCTCTGTCTCTCTTTCTCTCCCTCTCTCTCTCTCTTTTTCTCTTTGTTGGTACGTCTGTCCGTCCATCCATCTGTCTATCCGTCTCTTCATCTCTGTCTGTCTATCTCTGCCTCTGCCTCTGCCTCTGTCTGTCTGTCTGTCTGTCTGTCTGTCTGTCTCTCCCTCTCTCTCTCTCTCTCTCTCTCTCTCTCTCTCTCTCTCTCTCTCCTCTCTCTCTCTCTCTCTCACACACACACACACACACACACACACACACACACACACAAACACACAACACACACACACGTGCGTGCGCGCAAGCAAGCAAGCGCGTGCGTGTGTGTGTGTGTCTGTTAGTCTGTGTGTGGGTAGGTAGGTGTATACAAGCGTGCTTGCGTGTATGTGCGTGCATGCATATTTACTTATATGTGTGCATGTCTGTGAAGGTAACCTTCTTTTTCTATATGTTTGTTTGCGTCCCTATCTGTTCATCTCGAAGGCAGAGTGACAGCTTGCCATACTTGGAAACAAAGCAGCAAGAGAAAGCAGCCAACCGCAAAACAAAACAGCAACAAAGAAAAAGCATTTTGATCAATTAACTGTTGATTTTATCTTTTTTGGGGGATAGCATACGCAGAAGTGACATGTTTCTTTATTCATCCATGCCTC
>CM060321.1:46585897-46590897 GCA_030674155.1 Stramonita haemastoma | reverse complement strand
ATCCCTCTCCAGCTACCAGGATGCATGCTGGGTAACTTTGGGTCAGAGCATCCATCCCACCGACCAAAGGTGGCCTGCTGCTCTACGTAAGGTGGGTAGAATTTTGATGTATGCATTAATATATTCTGCATGATTTCGCACACAGGACCCTGGTTTACAGTCTGGTCCCATCAATAGAACTTTCAGGGCAGGCAATCTGCCTGATATACACAGATAGAGAGGCAGACAGACAAATACAGAGATAGAAACGCAGACAGAAATATAGCCAGAGAGACAGAGACAGAGAAGCAGACAGAAAGAGAGATGGGTTGACAACGAGAACGAGAGAGAAAAAAACAACAACAACAAAATCCACAGCATAAATAGGCATGAGCTTGTGAGGCAGGATGCCATTAACTCAGTAAGGGGGAACCTATATAAAAGAGAGCTTGCATGTTAGATCACACAACCCTTGTTGTTCACAGCAGGACGTCAGTGCATTCATGGGGCCCCACTCATGCCATATTCAGTGCACAGTAACAGTTCGCCTTCACATTTCAACTTTATGTTGCTTTAACATATCAAGTCATATTTTTTTTATACCGTGACTTGGATTCACACCCTCTCTATCTCTCTGTCTGCCTTTGTCTGTGTCTGTCTGTCTGTCTCTCTGTATGTATGTTTGTATCTTTGAAAAAAATTAATATCTTGCATTCATTCGTTCGTTTGTTCGTTCGTTCGTTCGTTAATTCTCTCTCTCTCTCTCTCTCTCTCTCTCTCTCTCTCTCTCTCTCTCTCTCTCTCTCTCTCTCTCTCTCTCTCTCTCTCTCTCTCTCTCTCCTTGCCTTGTGTATTTGAGATTATTCATATATTCAAATTCTATCCATGGAAGAATGTTTAAGGACACATCACGATATCATGTGGATGCACATATGATCCAGCAAAAAAACTATAGAAGTTAATTTTGAATGTGTTGGTGCATATGTGCACACTCACAAGTATGCAATGTGTGTCTATGTTTGTTAGAGTGTGAATGTGTATGTGTGAGAATCGGTGTGTGTGCATGTGTGTGTGTGTGTGTGTGTGTGTGCGCGTGTGTGTGAGTGTGTGTGAGTGTGTGTGTGTGTGTGTGTGTGGTGTGTGTGTGTGTGTGTGTGTGTGTGTGTGTGTGTGTGTGTGTTGTGTGATAGACAGGGGAAGAGAGACACACACAGACAGAAAGAGACAGACACAAACACACAGAGAGACAGACAGAAACAGTGGCAGTGACAGTGACAGAGAAAGACAAACAGACACAGCATCGCTTGCAACATATTGCGAGACAGGATGCCATTAACTCAGTAAGGGGGAACCTATAAAAGAGAGCTTGCATGTTAGATCACAGAACCCTTGTTGTTCACAGCAGGACGTCAATGCACTCCAGGGCCCCACTCATGCCATATTCAGGGCCCTGGCAACAGTTCACCTTGACAATGCAGTTTTATGTGTCTTTGTCACAATGAGTTGCATGTATGATTTTTTTTTCTACAGTGGTCTCAAATGTGTTCTTTGTTCTCCTACTGGCTCAAAATCTGTAGCGTGTTTCTTTTGTCTGTGTATAGACAAAGTATAATGGAATTGAAAAAAAAAGAATAGATGTGTACAGAATATGGAAAGGTTCGTAAAAGTCTGTTTTAAGAGGATGGGTAAGGTGGAAGGTGGAAGGACGGTTAAAACCTTTATCCAACAAGTAGGCCATGAGGGTCTGCATTTGATACCCAACCTTGCTCTTTCTTCCCAGTGTGACAAGAAAATCAAAATCAATATCAAAGTCCTTCAGATGAGACTATAAACCATGGCCTCATATGCGAATGAATACAAAATATCTTGTGCACGTTAAAATCCCACTCTGCTCTTTGGGAGAGTAGGCCATTCTGTGCTGGTGGGAATGGATGACAAAATTTTAAACAACAAATGTGCACACATGTTGAGTTTACACATTGCCCCAAAGTTAGAATGTGAATACCTTAATGGTGGGGAAAAAATCCTCATACACAAGGTGTATGTGTGTGTGTACGTGCGTGCATGTGTGTGTTTGTGTGTGTGTGTGTGTGTGTGTGTGTGTGTGTGTGTGTGTGTGTGTGTGTGTGTGTGTGTGTGTGTGTGTGTTTCTGTCTGTCTGTCTGTCTGTCTATCTGTGTCTGTCTGTTTCTATGTCTGTGAGTGAGTGTGTGTATATGCGTGAGTGTGTGCGTAGGTATTTATGTATATGGGACATAAAAATGGAATTGCTTAGAGTAAAAAACACTTACATACAAACGCAAATACAGGCAAACATAGCTACAAGTTATTCAAATACATTAGGCATCAGATATATGAAATATACAAAAACAAAGAGACAGAAATGAGAGAGAGAGAGAGAGAGAGAGAGAGAGGAGAGAGAGAGAGAGAGAGAGAGAGAGAGAGAGAAGAGAGAGAGAGAGAGAAGAGGAAGAGAGAGAGAAGTGCACGAAGGGTGAGAGAGAGAGAGAGCACGTGACAGAGAGAGACAGAGAACAGAGAGAGAGAGGGGGAACAGGTAGAAAGAGAGAGGGAAATAGACAGACCCAGAGAGACACAGACACATACAAAGAGGTAGAGAGCATCCCAGCACTGCAAACAGAATGAAGGATCAAAGACTGTTAATAGCAGTCACGTGTCAATGAAGAAAGTTGATCAGATGTGCAAAGTGACTTGCACCAAGCACGGCATCCTACCCCCACCTTCACCCCTTCCTCTCCTCCCCCCTCCCACCTCTGCCAACCTCCCTTTGAAAGCCATCAAGATCCATTTTAAAACAGGGCAGTGGCACCAAAAGAGAACAAAAGCGTGACAATGTTTTCATCAACAGAGGTATAGCTGTAGAAGGTCTAAAACAAACTGGAAGACTTGTTACATTCAATATTTTGTGGTGTTTAGGGACAAAGGTATTGTCTTGGACGTTGCTTTATTTTTTGGAAGTAGCATTTCTAAACTTGTAGATTGTATACTTCAAATCTCTGCTACCTTCATGGTAGGCAAAAAACCCCACGTCGCAATAGCAAAATATCCCCATCGGCAAACCTCAGAGCTCTAGCCAAAGAATGGATAAAAAAAAAATGTCATAACTATTCTTCATTTAATTTGTAAACAACTTTTCTTGACAAACATAACACTTGACCTGTGATGTAAACTGGATATGTCTTCATTTCTGGAGCAGACTTAACAGACAGGCAAACAGAAAAACAGACCTACTGAAACAGAGAGACAGAAAGACAGACAACGAGCCAGACAACAGACAAACAGATACAAGGAGAGACAGACAAGCAAGGGATTGCGCGACTGAACACCATTAAGCAGTAAGGGGGAACCTACATAAAAGAGAGCTTGCATGTTAGATCACAGAACCCTTGTTGTTCACAGCAGGGCGCCAATGCACGTCAGGGCCCCACTCATGCCATATTCAGGGCCCTGGCAACAGTTCACCTTCTCACCACAGCGTCAGGTCTGTGTGGCAGGTTCCTGTCGAGTGAATGTGCTTGCAATCAAAGTTCCGCAAGCGCCTGCTTATGTATGTGTGCATTGCATGAACGCATGTGTGTGTAAGTACACAGGCGCATACATACACATACACGCACGTGCAAACACACAACGTATGCATAGACTTACATGCATACAAAGACACGTGTGCACATGCATGCACATACATGTATATAATATATATATATATGTATATATATATATACATAATTATATATATATATACATATATATATATATATATATAAACACATACACACACACACACACTCACACCTGCATGCTCACAAACATACCAAAATGCATATGTAGAAATTCAGACAATTTTAGAGAGAGAGAATAAATGAATGAATGAATAATCTTTAGTTTTCAAAGGTAAAAGAATAAGTATTTACAAACTTTTTGCATTTGGCCCTTACCCTGGGAGAAAACTCTGAATTCTTAAAGGATTAATTTAACGATTTATTCTTTATTTTTTTTCATTTATCAGTTCTTTTTAAGAATAATGGAATATGCACTCACGTGCTTTTTTACACCCAGCACCCATATGGATGCAATTTTGTAAATTTTGTCATCCATTCCCACTGACACACAATGGCCTTTTGATGACTCCTGTGCCCACACCGCCTCCCACACGTTACCCATGAAAGCCACTGGACAGGCCGGACAATGCCACGTGCACACTAACCACTTAGAATGGCATTATGAATAGGAAGAATGGACAGGCAGGACAATGCCACGTGCACACACACCACTAAGTCTGGCATTATAACTAGGAAAAATGGACAGGCAGGGCACCTCCCCCCCCCCCCCCTCAGACTGGCATTATGAATAGGAAGAATGGACAGGCAGGGCACACACACATCCTTCAGACTGGCATTATGACTAGGAAGAATGGACAGGCAGGACAATGCCACGTGCACACACACACCACTTAGAATGGCATTATGAATAGGAAGAATGGACTTGCAGGGCACACAAACACATCCTTCAGACTGGCATTATTACTAGGAAGAATGAACAAGCAGGCCAATGCCATGTGCACCGCACACCACTCAGTCTGGCATTATGACTAGGAAGAATGGACAGGCAGAGCAATGCCACGTGCACATTAACCAATCAGACTGGCATTATGAGTGGGAAGAACACAGCTATGTCTGTTTATTTGTCTGTTTTCGTGAAAGTGAAGTGACTGTAAGGTTTGTGTCATAAGACATTGATCTTTAAAAATATAAGTGTGTGAGTGTGTGTGTGTGTATGTTGTGTGTGCGTGTGTGTGTGTGTGTGTGTGTGTGTGTGTGTGTGTGTGTGTGTGTGTGTGTGTGTGTGTGTGTGTGAGTGTGTGTGTGTGTGCGCGTGCGTGCGCGTTCACACGTGTGTGTGTGAGTGTGTGTGTGTGTGCGTGCGTGTGTGAGCGTGTGCTTGTGCTTGTATGTGTATAATATATATATATATATATATATATATATATATATATATATATA